>SJXQ01003845.1:36138-224023 GCA_006408695.1 Aepyceros melampus | reverse complement strand
GTTCTAATGAGGTGGATGATGCTGGAGCCGATTATACAGAGTGAAGTAAGCCAGAAAGAAAAACACCAATACAGTATACTTACACATATATATGGAATTTAGAAAGATGGTAATGATAAACCTGTACGCAAGACAGCAAAAGAGACACAGATGTATAGAACAGCCTTTTGGACTCTGAGGGAGAGGGAGAGGGAGAGGGAGGGATGATTTGGGAGAATAGCAGTGCAACATGTATGATATCATAAGTGAAATGAATCGCCAGTCTAGGTTCAATGCAGGATGCAGGATGCTTGGGACTGAGGCACGGGGATAATCCAGAGAGATGGTGTGGGGCGGGACGGGGGAGGTGGGGGTCAGGATTGGGAGTTCATGTACACTCGTGGCTGATTCATGTCAATGTATAGCAAAATGAATACAGTATTGTAAAGCAAAACAAACTAAAAAAAATTTAATTAAAAAAACAAACAAAAAAGAATGAGTGAGGAAAATTCTAGTTTTCCTTAGTTATACTTAAATCCAAAGAGCCCTTCCTGTGTAAGTAATGAGCTTGATTTGAGGGAAACCGTGTTTCATCTCAGAGAAGGCGATGGCACTCCACTCCAGTACTCTTGTCTGGAAAATCCTATGGACTGAGGAGCCTGGTGGGCTGCAGTCCATGGGGTCGCGAAGAGTCAACATGACTGAGTGACTTCACTTTCACTTTTATGCATTGGAGAAGGAAATAGCAATCCACTCCAGTGTTCTTGCCTGGAGAATCCCAGGGATGGGGGAGCCTGGTGGGCTGCAGTCCATGGGGTTGCGAAGAGTCAGACATGACTGAGCAACTTCACTCTCACTTTTCACTTTCATGCACTGGAGAAGGAAATGGCAACCCACTCCAGTGTTCTTGCCTGGAGAATCCCAGGCTCTGGGCAGCCTGGTGGGCTGCCGTCTATGGGGTCGCACAGACTTGGACACAACTGAAGTGACTTAGCAGTAGCAGTGTTTCATCTTGGGTGGCCCAACCAAATGTTCTTGAAGTCTGCTGGCCTAGAGGTCATTAAATGCAAGAATTCATTGCAAAACTCTCAAGGGTGCAATTAAAGCAATATAAAGCCTTGGACTGCCAGGGACAGAGACAATTCACTAAGATGAGCACACTGTGCCAACCAACAGAAGCCTCAGTATTGCTTTCCCCACAATCTTAAATTATTCAAGGCTTTAAGATTATAATTGTTACTCAGTTTGTGGATTCAATCTGTAGACTTGGGGGGTGGGGATCAGTCACTGCTCCCATTGCTCTCACTGTGACTATCTGAAATCTTCACAGGTATGAGGTCTTAGATTATTTTTCCCATGAACTCTCTGGGTCCACTTATTTCATTTTTAAGGGCAAGCTATCGAGGAGCACCTCACATCTATACTGTCACATGCAGCTTCTTTGATAAAACTAGCTCAGAAGGAAAAAGTGCCCCCACAAATGCATCCATGGTCTCAGAGGCAACTTGGAGTACCTTAGTGTGTCATGATATGAGCATCATTTTTCCAGTTTGTCCAGACCTTACCATTTAAATATCCCCTTATCTATTTCAGTGATTTATTAAACTTACTATGTACCAGGCAAGACTATGTATACTATCTTTTTTCAGGATCTCAGTGAGCATAAGATAAGTAGTAGTATCTTCCTTTCATAGAGGAGAAATGAAAACCTTAGTTATAGAAAAGATAACCTTACTTATAAGGATACACAGTTATTATACAGGGGAAAGGAGAAGTCCCAAGTCCATATGTAATCCAAGATGCCACTACCCACCTACTAAAAGACATCCAGGTTCTAGTCCCAAAAGGAGGCACATTGCCTACTTGAATGTCTATAGAAAAATAGAATCTCTCCAAAGATCTTACATGCTTCAGTTAAGTTCATGGGCTAGTAGAGACTCATTACTACCTTACCTATCCCAATTAAATGAAACTGGAATTTTAAACACGTGGTTATGCTCATTTGATCCAGGACTCAGAAGAACAGAGCAGAACTGAAAGCACTGGGATGGCAAATGCCTGCCCAATACAAGCCACTTCTCTGACCATGGGCCTCAGTGTCTGCATGTGTAAGATGAGGCAGCGGCCAGGAATCTGAGCTGCAAAGACCCTCTCCAAACCTAAGTATAAAGTTTTAAATGCGGTTATTTTAATCTCATACAACTGGACAGTCTATCAGCCCTACTTCTAAATCTGCAGATAGCAGCAGTAAGAGAGTAATATTGTAGGAGATAAATTATATCCACTCCTACATTCTATGAGTTTATGGACTCACATTAAAGAATAAGATTATTGCATATATTTGAGCTAGTTTCTATAAACAAGCAAAAATCAGGGTGATAGTCTTTCTAATAGAGGCAAAACCTAAGAAATAAGGAAACAACCCATGATTCCATTTCTTGCAGCTTCCTGATTTTTAGGTTTGTTTACTATGTGCCAAACACAACTTAAAATTAAAGTAATAATTTAGAAGTTATTGCTTTAAAGCAAAGGAAGAAGAGGGTCTCTGCAGAGAAGTGTTTCCCTTGAGTCTTCCTAATACTGATTAACACTAGTTTTTGAAATGTTAATTAGTTTTGAGCCTAACAGCTAGTCATTGTCTAAAAGGGCATGGAGCAAAACTTTTTCAAAGTTTGGACTAAGAAGTATTTAACTCCTTAATGCCAAAGACTGGCCATTTACTCCATTGCTGGCCACTGAACCATGAGAATGCCAGGACTGATTAGCTGTGGTGATTAGCAGACTGACATTAGGACTAGAATCACTTGTCATTTGCTTACATTGACAGAATGCCTTAAAACATCTAACTTTTATCGGGGCAATATATTCCATTTAGTAATAGTATGCAATGCATATTTTAAAAACTTATCAACGAGGAAGAGGTTTAATGCAATGCACACATTTTAAAAATAAGATCTAAAATTACTCTGCTATATTTCAGTGATTGTCTCTGTCATTTAATTGGTATAGTGGTAGAAAACACAGCTTTTTGTTTTTAGGCTGTATCTTAGAGACCATATTTATTACTTCTATATCTGTGCTATCTTAGTATCACATTTCTCTATTGCTTCTCAGTAGAGTAAAACATTCTTAAAATAACATTCACTAAAAACTTCATAAAGGGAAGAATTCTTATGGGGAAATATGACATTATAGAAAATAGCTACAGTCTGAATAAGACAATGGAAATTGGAAAGTAGTTAGAAATGTTTGATTTACTCAAAAATGTTTGTCTATAAAGCAGAAATGTCTGTTATGTAGGTGAATGTATGCATAAATTCAGTATTATGACTCCATTTTACTACTCAGAAACAGAGATTTAAGTAATCTGTCCAAAGTCTTAGAACTAAATGACAGAACTTGTTTTTGAAATGTTCTTTCCATTTATATTACTAATATCTTCAATTTGTTTTCCTTTATTTTTACTAAGCATAAACAGGTAGGTTTTTCTTTAACATTTAGATATAATTCAACTTATTTAACCATATTTGAGACAAAAATCTAGTCTGCCACTGGTAAAATATGAAAAAATAAGCTGTGCTTGAGGTTATAGTAAAGGATTGAAGTACAAATAAACCAAGGTTGAAAAAACAGAACAATCTTAATGCTGGTGAGAGTGTTAACAGTCTTGGTAGGGAGGTCAGAGGTCCAAGCAGCAGAGGAAGTAAACTGCAAGGGGCAGACTTTTTTCCCTTTTCTGTTGAGGTACCTGCTTCCAGCTGAACTTAACTTTTCTCAGTTGAGTTCAGTCGCTCAGTCGTATCTAACTCTTTGCAACTCCACAGACTGCAGCATGCCAGGCCTCCCTGTCCATCATCAACTCCCAAAATTTACTCAAATTCATATCCATCAAGTCGGTGATGCCATCCAGCCATCTCATCCTCGGTCGTGCCCTTCTCCTCCTGCCCTCAATCTTTCTGAGCATCAGGGTCTTTACAAATGAGTCAGTTCTTCGCATGAGGTGGCCAAAGTATTGGACTTTCAGCTTCAGCATCAGTCCTTCCAGTGAATATTCAGGACTAATCTCCCTTAGGATGGACTGGTTGGATCTCCTTGAAGTCCAAGGGACTCTTAAGAAAGAGTCTTCTCCAACACCACAGTTCAAAAGCATCAATTCTTTGGTTCTCAGCTTTCTTTATAGTCCAACTCTCACATCCATACATGACCACTGGAAAAACCATAGCGTTGACTAGACAGACCTTTGTTGGCAAAGTCTCTGCTTTTTAATATGCTGTCTAGGTTGGTCATAACTTTTCTTCCAAGGAGCAAGTGTCTTATTTCATGGCTGCAGTCACCATCTGCAGTGATTTTGGAGGCCCTAAAGATAAAGTCTGCCACTGTTTCCACTGTTTCCCCATCTATTTGCCATGAAATGATGGGACCACATGCCATGATCTTCATTTTCTGAATGTTGAGTTTTAAGCCAGCTTTTTCACTCTCTTCTTTCACTTTCATAAAGAGGCTCTTTAGTTCTTCTTCACTTTCATCCATGAGGGTGGTGTCATCTGCATATCTGAGGTTATTGATATTTCTCCCAGCAATCTTGATTCCAGCTTGTTTCATCCAGTCCAGCATTTCTTGTGATGTACTCTGCATATAAGTTAAATAAGCAGGATGACAATATACAGCCTTGATGTACCCCTTTCCCAATTTGGAACCAGTCTGTTGTTCCATGTCCAGTTCTAACTGTTGCTTCTTGACCTGCATACAGATTTCTCAGGAGGAAGGTTAGGTGTTCTGGTATTACCATCTCTTTCAGAATTTTCCACATTCTGTTGTGATCCATGCAGTCAAAAAGGCTTTGGCATAGTCAATAAAGCAGAAGTAGATGTTTTTCTGGAACTCTTGCTTTTTTGATGATCCAAGAGATATTGGCAATTTGATCTCTGATTTCTCTGCCTTTTCTAAATCTAGCTTGAACATCTGGAAGTTCTCAAACCTTGAGCTAATCAATGAGTTTTTCTTATGGAAATATTTTTCTTAAGCTATGTTAACAAAATCATGTATTTGCTTTGGATTCTTCCTTTCTTCAAATTGGTTCCTCCTAACTTTTTTTCTTTTCTCAAACCTTGAGCTGATAATGGCTCAACAAACCAGTATTCATGTCAACTGCTTTTACGGCAAAGATGACACAGCTTGTGCCATTCTATCTCAAAAATGCATATTGTGGAAGAGGGGCCTGGTGAAAGTCCCTCAGCCTTGAGGCATCTCTCTGATCTGATTAGCAGCTGGCTAGCATCCAAGGCCTCCCTGTCCATCACCAACTCCCGGATTTCACTCAGACTCACGTCCATCGAGTCGTGATGCCATCCAGCCATCTCATCCTCTGTCGTCCCCTTCTCCTCCTGCCCCCAATCCCTCCCAGCATCAGTTTTTTCCAATGAGTCAACTCTTCGCATAAGGTGGCCAAAGTACTAGAGTTTCAGCTTTAGTATCATTCCTTCCGAAGAAATCCCAGGGCTGATCTCCTTCAGAATGGACTGGAGGTCACAAAGAGTCAGACACGACTGAACGACTGAACTGAACTGAACAGACATAAAATGTCTTGCTAAAAACTAGCAAGGGGACATTCTTTGTCCCCTTCTGATGTCTACGTCAGAAGCTTTCCCTCTCTCTCTTATATTTTAACAAAACTTTGCTACACAAAAAGCTCCAAGGAGTCAAGCCTCTGGCCCCAGATCAAAATCCTCTCCTCCCGAGGGTGTGAACCCCAGCGTAGCACATGGCTCACAACCACAAACTTTCACTGGGAAGGCACATGGTATCACTTAAGGACACAAGTGTTTATATTAGGAAATAAAAGAGTAACCAGAGTAGATGACCATCATGAGACTGACCCTTATAAAAAGGCTATTCTACATGTTGGGTCTAGAGTTTGCTCAAAGAGCCGTGATGGGAGAGAACGAGGAAAACTGGAAATCGAGCCGTGAAAGGAAAACTGAAGCTGCACAGTAGTGAGATAAAAAGGAAAAACTGAGCCTTACAAATGTTGCAAGAAGAAGAAAATTCTCAAACTTATTTGTAATGCTTGCTGTCTTACATAAGCACTTTTAATAATGCTGTATTTTTCCTTATTACCAAAATTCCTTCACGGGAGCTTTTAAAATCACTGCCCTTAAGCTTTCTTTGGCATTCTTGCTTCTTCCCCACTTCCTCTACACTCTTTTGAGTCTATTTATGGTTCTTTCCTTTTGTAGCTATTGACGTGCACTGTTCTTCATGGTTGAATTCTGTGCTCGTGTTTCAGTCTGCTTGTATTTTTCTAAGCCAGATAAGATATTTGGGTACATTGATTAACATTCACTTGCATCTTTATAAGATAATAGAAGTGCTGCTGTAACTGAAGCAAGCATGAGTGCAGGCTGCTTCATCTCAAAGAGGACGAGAACTTGCTGGATTGTGGTTAAACTCTTCAGGAACCACTCCAAGCTGAGAAGCTTAGAGAAATAAAAAGAGCCAAACAACACTCCACATGGCAACATGATTGTGTGACTTCAGCTTCCACAATCTTGTCAATGAATTCACAAACCACATTACTTATGTATGTGGTAAGCTATGTGGTAAGCTACGACATTTATAAGTCTGCTATTAATGTCCAAACTTTTCAGCTGGAGTTGGGATGGAAAAACCATTAGAATGACCAAGTTATCCAATTAACAAAGCTATAACCAACCACACACTGCATTAACAGCAATCTTCTGAAATGCCTTCTTAGTTTACAGCAAGCATGTTCTTCTTTCACACAATTAAATCTATTAACTCACAGTTTCTTGAGTTTAAAATTACATAAAGAACTAACAATATTCTAGCAAATCTGTGCAAGGGCATGGATGAGTGATGCATTCATGCCCTTATACAGATTTCCTAGTATTTTTTTAGAGAGAGAGAGAGTGTGTGTGTGTGTGTGTGTGAGAGAGAGAGAGAGAGAAGGAGGGAGGGAGGGAAAGGAAAAAAGACAGTAGTTATATGCATAATCACATAATTATTTAAATATTCCTTTGATTTTACAAAGTCCTTTTTATAGAATTCTCATTATGAAGCAAATATTTCAAATGACTCTTATCCTCAAAGGGATACTTTTCTGATCATTTGTATATTTGCTATTATTGGAACCAAGTTTATGTATAGTGAGAAGCCTTTGCCATCAAAGCTGAGTTTAAGTGTAGGTTCTGCAACTCTTGCTTACATGACCTTGGGCAAGCGAATTTGCTTCTCTCATTGCCATCTGTAACACAAAGATTATAGCATAGATTCTAAAAATGCAAATGGGAAAAAAGTTCTGCATACGGAGTTATATGCTGTCTGCCTCGAACAAGCTTTCCCGTCATGCCTAACTCTTTTCTAGACAATGATTTTCATCATACAGAAAGTCACCAGTCCACTATCCAACCTACCTTTCTCAATACCTCTGAAGCAGGTATTTCCAGGATGAAGGTACATTTTTCAAACTTGTGAAGCTTTGAATAAAGCCTCATATTTATGGAGAAATAACCAAAGAGGGAACCAGAATACTCTATGTTTAGACAGTGTGCTCAATTTCCCCTTATGGACAAATTTGTATGATTAATTTCATAAGAATATTAATTAATTTACAGTGAAACTAACAGCCATAGATCCCAAGCAGAGGGGACCAGACTATGCTTTTCATGTCTGCAGATACAAAGTAGAACAAAATAATCATTGGGAAATTCCTTTGCAAATCTGGAATCAAAGCAAACGGGAGCTAATTAGAGTGAACAAATGTTTTAACATCATCATGGTAAGAGAGCATGATAATGCATCCCATCTCTCAGTAGAGATGATTTTAATAATATTGCTAGCTAACACTATGGAACACTTGTGTGCTAAGTACTGTTGTAAGCATTTTATATGAAGAAGCTCATTTAATATTTATAAAAACTCCTGTTAGATGGTCTATTATTATCTCCATTTTACAGTGAAGAAACTGGCACAGAGTGGTTAATTACCTTGAGTAGCATCACAAAGCAAAGCAGTAGGAATTTGCCAGTAGGGCTACATTCTTTCTATCTGTTCTTTAGAATGAGTTTCTTTTCTGCAAAAAGTTTGGGTAGTAAGAACTGCCAGTCTTTGCCCAGGATTCTCATTTTCAATATTCTCCCTTATATTCACTCCTCCTTCAGGTACTCTACAAAAATAACTTACAGGTTTATATCTGAGGGAAAAGAAAGCAGCAATCACACAAATTTTCAGGAAAAAGCAGTTGAGGTGAGAAAGAACAGTAAGTACAAAGATACTATGGGTACGTTAATCTATTTGACTGATTCACAGCCAAATATTGCAGAGCTGGGAACTTCTTTCTTGGCATAGTGCTACTTTGAGTTCATTGCTTTGTTATTAGAAGGAATCATTATTTCATTTGGGTGTAGGTTCAGGGTGGTTGCAGACATGAAAATAAGAGGCAGTACAGGCAGTCGTTAAAATATCTAATCTCTATATGTGTGTGTGGCAATCAGACCCAGTTAGAATCCTGGCTCCACCATTTACTATCTCTCCAGGTTTGAGCTAATTATTGATGTCTCTAACATTGAATTTCTCATGGTAAAATGGAGAAGCTATCAACCTCACAGAACTACTGTGAAGATGAATTTAAATAATCCACATAAAGCCCAGAGATTAGCACCCAGACACATAGTCAGGGTTCAGTACAAGGCAGTTTCTCCTTCTACATGTGCCTGATAACTAGCTCTCTCTCTTTCTCAGGAACTTGCTCCTGCATCTTCAAACTTCCCTTTCCTACTGTGTCATCTCTACAGACATTCAGGAGCCTGAGCAGTTCTAAAGAGGCAAAGAAATCTCTTAGCCCCACATTAACCTCCAGCTGCAACTCAAGCTCTTTGCTACTTTGAAGTAAGTTTTGAAAGCCATTGTCTACTCACCCTACCCTCCCTCCCTACTTTAAGTCTCCTACTGTCTCTGTGCCAACTTGACATTTTGCACATGTACTGCTCCACTAACTCTGCTCTTGCTGAGGCTACCAAGTGATTTCACATTGCCTAAAAGTAAACCCTCTCTTTATTTGTTGTTGCCAGGACATTTTAGTGTGATTTGACACAGCTAGGCAGGCTTCCCAGGTGGCTCAGTGGTTAAGAATTCGCCTGCCAACACAGGAGACGTGGGTTTGATCTCTGGGTCAGGAAGATCCCCTGGGGGAGGAAATGGCAACCCACTCCAGTATTCTTGCCTGGAGAATTCTACGGACAGAGGAGTCTGGCAGGCTAGTCTATAGGGTGGCAAGAGTCAGACATGACTGAGCCCACACACACAGCTTTCTTCATCCATTAGAAAAATCATTCACTTCCATGACTCTATGAAAGTGAAGTCTTTACTTGAGTAAAAAATCTGGGAAGACCCATTTCTTAGCTAACCGTTTATAAACATAATCATGTCTGATACTGTATTTTTGACCCATCTTCCAAATTTGCCTCTTTTTCCTTTATCATATCAGCAAATATCACCTTCACTTGCATCACATCAAAGCTAGACACTTGTCATTTTTTTATCCCCAAAAAATCAGCTTTTAGTTTTGTTGATTTTTCTGTATTCTATTTGCAATTTCATTGAGTTTTGCTCTAATTGTCATTATTATTTTCTGTTTGGTTCACTTTTAGTTTTCTCTTTCTCAAGTTTCTTAATGTGGAAGCTGAAGATCTATTCTCTTTTGTAATATATAGGTTTAGCATTATACATTTTCTTTAAAGGAATCTTTCACTGGATTCCACAAATTTAACAAAATGATTTATTTTCATGTAGTATAAAATATTTTGAGCTCTCCTGACACATCTTTGATTTATCAGCTATTTAGAAATGTATTATTTACTTTTCAAGTATTTGGGATTTCTCAAGTACCTTTGTTATTACTTTCTTGGTTTTTTTTAATTAATTTTTATTTTTTTAGTTTGTTTTGCTTTACAATACTGTATTTGTTTTGCTACACATCGACATGAATCAGCCATGAGTGTACATGAACTCCTAATCCCGNTTCTGGTCTAGGTCAATAGCCTCCTAAATTATTTTCTCACTTAACCCTGGGAGTGGTTAGGGAAAGCTTGACTGGTAAATTGATATCTGAGTGAATCATCGATATACTTGGGAAAATTTTTGGTGAAAGGGGCAGAGAGGATAAAAGAAACTCCACACCCCTCAAAGTAAGAGTGTTGAGGATGGAAATCTATTACCTTGAGTTCTGAAAAATGGTAACAATGCAAAATAGAGTCTTGGTAAATTTGTGAAACTAGGAAATGAGTTATTTCTTTCTTCCTTGACACCTGCCTCCCGCAAACCACATGTGCTGACCTACAAAAGGAGTGTGTCAGTTGCAAGCAGAACACACACAGGAGAGAGAGCTCGCTGGGCCCTAGGCTGCTCATATTATCAAAATCAAATGTTGACTTTTCAAGCATTAAGGATTAATTTTGCTATTGAATCAATATTAAAGCAGGTGGGTACCTCAGATGAAGTCTTTTCTATCCAGCACTCACATTTCATGGTGTAGTCTAAATAGGATTTGATGCTTCCTGTACAAACGTTTGAACTCCATGAATGAAACAGGAGTACCAAGGCTGCTGCTGCTGCTGCCAAGTCACTTCAGTCGTGTCCGACTCTGTGCGACCCCATAGACTGCAGCCCACCAGGCTCCCCCATCCCTGGGATTCTCCAAGCAAGAACACTGGAGTGGGTTGCCATTTCCTTCTCCAGTGCATGAAAGTGAAAAGTGAAAGTGAAGTCACTCGTCGTGTCCGACTCTTTGCAACCCCATGGACTGCAGCCTACCAGGCTCCTCCATCCATGGGATTTTCCAGGCAAGAATATAGAAGTGGGGTGCCACTGCCTTCTCCAGTACCAAGGCTAAGCAGCACCAAATCTGGCATTTTAACATCTTGACGTGAAAAGACAGCAGGGGTGAGTCAAACAGAGACCTTTAACTCTAATCCACAAACTCAAAAGAAGCCAGCACAAGGCTTGCCTGTGAGTTGTAAAGGGAAATGCAGCACCCATGACCAGCACGTTGGCCTGTACAAAACCAATCTGTCTAGGTAGGTTTTCCAGTAATGTGTCCATTTTTTCCTAAATAAGCTTTTGGTTTGGATCTACCATTGACTAAACTCTCACAGAACACAAAAATGTGATTTTTGCAACTTTGGCAGAATATAAACAAGTGGCTTTGATATGGCAATTCGCTGGCATGCTTTTCTTGTCTTTCTTGGCTACTTTTTGAAGGGTTTCAAGTTTAAGCTGTCTTTGTCCTCTGTGAAGAGGGAAATAGCCTTTAGACTGACTAAAGCTCTGGGTTTGATGGTAAGAAACATTTATTATTAAGTTTTTTTTTTTTTTTTCCTGTACAGAGAACTTTAAAGAAAAAAGGTATGTACCTACAGGCAAAATTTTGGTTTCTTAAAGCCCTTTTTATTTTGTATTGGGGTGTAACAGATTTAATCAACAATGTTGTGATAGTTTCAGGGAACAGTGAAAGGACTCAGCCATACACAAAGATAAAGCCATTCTCTCCCAAACTCCCCTCCCATCCAGGCTTCCACATACGCTGAACAGAGTTCCCTGTGCTACACAGTAGGTCCTTGTTGGTTGTCCATTTTAAATACAGCCGTGTGTAGATGTCCATCCCAAACTCCCTAACTACTCCTTCCTTCCATCCTTACTGCTCCTCACAGCTATAAGATGGTTCTGAAAGTCTGTAAGCTCATTTGTGTCTTTTCAGATTCCACACACAAGGGGTGTCATATGACATTTCTCTTTCTCTAGACAAAATGTTTCTAAAGGTAGACAGGAAAGTGGAGGGTTCCTTCCAGGATGGAAAATATTCCCTTGGGCTGGGGTGCTATAGTAGGAGAAGGAGGGAGCTGGGCCACTCTAGGGAAGAAAGGCCTTGTAGGTGAGTAACTACTAGGTGTAATGCCTCATGGGCAACAGTGTGGAGTCTCCTGCACCCCAAAGATGGCAGGAGGCCACAAAGGACACCATGAGGGGCAGTGCTCAAAGGCTCCCAAAGGGGAAGGAGGCAGTCATCATCCTTAGCACCGCTTCTTTTCTGCAAGCACAGCAATCATTCTTACAGGCACGGGCAACGTGTGCTTAGGGACCTTGTCTGCTGTTCTCTTAGTGTGTGTGCATCACCTAGCACCTCTATGGAGGCTGCCTACCAGTCCTGATGCCTTCTGTGCCCCTGGACTTTATGAGGCCGTACTCTGAGGACACAGCTTCATTCTCAACATCTCAGGGCACGCACACAACCACAAGAGAGTTTGGATGGGGCATCTCCAGACCCGATGCAGTAGGACAAAGGTTAATGATAACACCTCTGTATAGGACTTACTTAGGAACTTAGCTTTGTCCCATGTAAACAAGGATAAACTGTTTACTCAGTCTTAGCAGCTAGCACTCTGCAAAAACTGGAAATTTTGTGCTATACTTCCCTCACAGGAAGGGTTTTAGTAAATATTCTCACCGAAACCTTAAATAGAACATTGCAATATTTGATATCCAGAGTCTTGAAAAGAACCAAACACTTAGCTTGCTTTCAAAATTGTTTCTTTTAAGTGATACAAATGAACTTATTTACAAAACACACACAGATTCCTGGACTTAGAAAATGAATTTATGGTTACCAGAGGGGGAGGGTGGAGGGAGTGATAAATTAGAAAGTTGGGATTAATACATATGTACTAATATATTTAAAAAAGATAACCAACAAGGAACTACTGTATCAGTTCAGTTCAGTTCAGTTCAGTTGCTCAGTCGTGTCCGACTCTTTGCGACCCCATGAATCGCAGCACGCCAGGCCTCCCTGTCCATCACCAACTCCCGGAGTTCACTCAGACTCGCGTCCATTTGCCATCCAGCCATCTCATCCTCTGCCATCCCCTTCTCCTCCTGCCCCCAATCCCTCCCAGCATCAGGGTCTTTTCCAATGAGTCAACTCTTAGCATAAGGTGGCCAAAGTACTGGAGCTTCAGTTTTAGCATCATTTCTTCCAAAGAAATCCCAGGGTTGATCTCCTTCAGAATGGACTGGTTGGATCTCCTTGCAGTCCAAGGGGCTCTCAAGAGTCTTCTCCAACACCACAGTTCAAAAGCATCAATTCTTCGGCACTCAGCCTTCTTCACAGTCCAACTCTCACATCCGTACATGACCACAGGAAAAACCATAGCCTTGACTAGACAGACCTTTGTTGGCAAAGTAATGTCTCTGCTTTTTAATATCCTGTCTAGGTTGGTCATAACTTTTCTTCCAAGGAGTAAGCATCTTTTAATTTCATGGCTGCAGTGATTTTGGAGCCCAAAAAATACAGTCAGCCACTGTTTCCCCATCAATTTGCCCTGATCAGAATGGACTGGTTGGATCTCCTTGAGGTCCAAGGGACTCTCAAGAGTCTTCTCCAACACCACAGTTCAAAAGCATCAATTCTTCGGCACTCAGCCTTCTTCACAGTCCAACTCTCACATCCGTACATGACCACAGGAAAAACCATAGCCTTGACTAGACAGACCTTTGTTGGCAAAGTAATGTCTCTGCTTTTTAATATCCTGTCTAGGTTGGTCATAACTTTTCTTCCAAGGAGTAAGCATCTTTTAATTTCATGGCTGCAGTGATTTTGGAGCCCAAAAAATACAGTCAGCCACTGTTTCCCCATCAATTTGCCCTGAAGTGATGGGACTGGATGCCATGCTGCGGCTGCTGCTGCTGCTAAGTCGCATCAGTCGTGTCCGACTCTGTGCGACCCCATAGACGGCAGTCCACCAGGCTCCCCCGTCCCTGGGATTCTCCAGGCAAGAACACTGGAGTGGGTTGCCATTTCCTTCTCCAATGCATGAAAGTGAAAGGTGAAAGTGAAGTCGCTCAGTCGTGTCTGACTCTTAGCGACCCCATGGACTGCAGCCCACCAGGCTCCTCGGTCCATGGGATTTTCCAGGCAAGAGTACTGGAGTTGGGTACCATTGCCTTAGTTTTCTGAATGTTGAGCTTTAAGCCAACTTTTTCACTGTCTTCTTTCACTTTCATCAAGAGGCTCTTTAGTTCTTCACTTTCTGCCATAAGGGTGGTGTCATCTGCATATCTGAGGTTATTGATATTTCTCCCAGCAATCTTGATTCCAGCTTGTGCTTCATTCAGCCCAGCATTTCTCATGAGGTACTCTGCATATAAGTTAAAGAAGCAAGGTGAAAATATACAGCCCTGACATACTCCTTTTCCTATTTGTTAAATGTTACAAAATAGTATCACTATTTTGATGATTTTCCAAAGAGATGACAAAAGGAAACTGCATCAAAATACAGGAGAAGAGAACTCTTAGCTGCCTGAGTTTATTTTTGAGACAGTCCCTCACTCCTCTGATAGTGTCCTCTTCTACCCCTTCCTAGGAAAGCCAGAGAGACCCCTTCTTCACTAATGGGTGACCCAGAGACAGAGTTAAACCCATCAACCCTCTAACTCAGGCAGAGACATTTTCAGAAAATATGGCAGATTCGGCCCCATGTTCTCATCTCCTTTGGGAATACAGCACGTTACTGCTTCTTTGGAAATTCCAAAAGAGCTAGAAAATATTTACGCTTATCCTATCCACACCTCCACGGCCTCCCTCCACTATCATATGTGTGTGTATCTATACACATCCCTGGTGGCTCAGCAGGTAAAGAAGCCACCTGCAATGCAGGACCTGCAGGAGACGCAGGTTTAATCCCTGAGTTGGAAAGATCCCCTGGAGGAGGGGATGCGACCCACTCCAGTATTCTTGCCTGGAGAATCCCATGGACAGAGGAGTCTGACAGGCTACAGTTCATGGGGTCACAAAGAGCTGGACATGACTGAAGAGACTCAGCGTGCACACACATATACATACACATACAACCATCACTTTAAAAAAAAAAACATGAAAAAATTAGGATCCTCCTATTTCCTGATCGATTCTGAGTAAATATTCCATAAAGTTGTTCTTCATCTGAATTGCATTTCAAAAAAGAAAAATCACTAGGTCTGGAACAGGTTTGCTATGCTTTAGAGTTTAATACAAATAAGGCAGGTATTATAAATCTCCTTCAGATCTTGAGGTGAACGTTTCCAAATAGCCTAAGTCCTGCCAACATCACTTTTCTATTTTCTGGAAAGATCATGAGGCAGTTTCCCCAATTCTGCCACCATGACCGGCTGGCACATAAAACCAGATAGCTGCAGGCGACTGACAATAAAGGCATGTTCCTCCCATAATTTATTGATCCTCCTGAATCTGGCTGCATCCACTCTTACTTCTCCTTGGAAATTGCTCTTGTTCAGGTTACTCATGACTTTGCAGGGTCAATGCAATAAACGTATTTTGGTCCCCACTTTCTTCGGCATTTTCTTTACACTCTTCTCATTTGACATGCTCTCCCCAACAGGCTTATGATTTCTTAATCTGTATTTCTAGTTCCAACAGTCTCCTAAGTATCTTTACTGGGGTGGGGGGTGGGGAGTTGCAGGCACACAGGCTCTTCCAACTCAGCATGGTCTAACCTCATTTGGGTATTTTTCAGCCTTCTTTCTTCATAAGCCTGTCATCTTGAATCTCCCACCTTGGTGACTGGTACCATCCGCATGTTCCTTGGTCGGATAAGAATAGTTGCAAAGTGATGATAAGGGTCCCACAGGACCATGCATGAGCCTGGAAGAGAAGTATATCAAGGTCAAGGTGGACACCTAAATTAGTAGTGTGTGCACAGCTAATGACCGAGCAGGAAGTGGACTCAGAGAGTCTGACTGGAGACCAGAACCAAGGGGACCGAAATATAGGAGTCCCAGTGCCAGAGAGAATGACAGAGAGAAACAAGAAGTCTGAGAAAACTACTTCACACACACACACACAGCAGGGACTGGCTGGTGGGGCAGTGGTTAAAAATCCACCTTGCAATACAGGGGACGTGGGCTTGATCTCTGGTCAGGGAATTAAGATCCCCATACGCCACCAAGCAACTAAGCCCTAGCAGGCAATTACTGAAGCCCGCGTGCTCCGGAGCCCCCGGACACACCTAGAGAGTCCTGGGGCCACAACAAAAGGTCCCACGTGACACAGTGAAGATTCCCCTGTGCCGCAATTAAGAGCCAGGGCAGCCACGTAAGTAAATATTTAAAAAACACAGGCCGACGAGGCGAGCCATTATGTGCTAGAAGAAGGTGCAGGGAGAGAAAGGACAGTCAGCGCTTTATAAGATCCTTTCACGCTTTTATTTCTTCTGAGTGACAACTCTGTTACAGAGATGAGGAAGTAACGCAAGCCATATCACAGAGCTGGAAAGTGAGAGAGCCTGTGTCACACCTGGGCCCCCGGCTTCAAATCCTCAGTCGTGTGTGCGCCGGCAGGCCAGCCAAGTTTAGGGCTGTCTAAATGACAGTGGTAACATCTGCAACTTCTAAACCGACACTGATCTTTCTGCTGCAGCTGTACCTCCCGTCGTAAAGTTTCTGCTGCCTCCCACCTCTACTTGTGGCTCTGCGGAAGAGAAGACGAACGTTCTTCTTCGGTGTAGTAGGGCAGTATTAGTCACTCAGCTGTGCTGACTCTTTGTGACCCCATGGACTGAGCCGCCAGGCTCCACTAGCCATGGAATTCTTCAGGCAAGAATCGGGTTGCCATTTCCTCCCCCAGGGGATCTTCCTGACCCAGGGATTGAACCCAGACCTCGGGTACTGCAGGCAGATTCTTTACCATCTGAGCCTCCAGGGAAGCACCTTTTCTTCAGTAGCTCTTGCCGTTTTCCTATGAGACTGATGCCACCGAAAAGGACTAGAAAGGAGAGTGGATATATTACTGATGGACTGATTCCTTTTGCCCTGAGCCCACTATTTTTATGACTTAGATTTAAAGAAACAAACAAAAATTCCTGAAATGAAAACCGCAAGTGTTTAGCACCAAAGCCAGTTATCACAGAAGAAGAGGCAGAATTTTCTTTTGATTTTCAATGGGAGTCTTAAAATGGTCACCCGGGTTAGGAGGTGGGCTTCTTGGCAATTCGATTCATTTTAGAACATGATGTGCTAAAGATGACAGGTGAATCTACAATGCCATATTTGCAAAGAGGGAGATAAAACAGAACCAAAAGCAAATGTTGAGGGAAGCACCAATCTCAAAAATCAAATTACAAATTGTGTGCAAGCTAATTACCAGTATTTTCCCTCACAGATGCTTTGAATGGCAATGATAGGCTCACTTCTACTACATTTCATAAATTATGATAATTTGTGGTTTACGACGTGCTTATAAAGGCAGTGATCTTTAGAAGAACTGGCCATTATGCTTGCCTAGATCGTTTTAAATGGCAGGAGAGTGGGATGAGTCTGTGTAATGAACAATTCTGACTGGATTTTTTTTCTTGTTTTTGGAGAAAAATTGGGCTGCTAAACAAATGTTTAAATTATATTTCTCTCATATGGAAAATACAGTTTAAAATTAGTTTTGCTTTTCTTGCTAAAAATTGTAAACATGACAGAATCAATGGAAAGTAGAAACAACAAAATGAATCACATACAATAATGCCAAAACCCCAATATATTAATAACAATAGTTATCATTTTTGTTTATATGTATTCCCTTATGTTTTTTCAATATACATATTTTACATGGTTGCTGCTGCTAAGTTGCTTCAGTCGTGTGCGACTCTGTGCGACCCCATAGACAGCAGCCCACCAGGCTCCCCGGTCCCTGGGATTCTCCAGGCAAGAACACTGGAGTGGGCTGCCATTTCCTTCTCCAATGCATGCATGCATGCTAAGTCGCTTCAGTCGTGTCTGACCCTGTGCAACCCTACGGACAGCAGCCCACCAGGCTCCTCTGTCCGTGAGATTCTCCAGGCAAGAATACTGGAGTAGGTTGCCATTTCTTCCTCCAGGGGATCTTCCTCACCCAGGAATCAAACCTGCGTCTCCTGTGTCTCCTGCACTGCAGGTGGATTCTCTACCCGGTGAGCCAATGGGGAAGCCTCTTCATCGTTTACTAAACCATTTTCCTGTTTTGCTTTTAAATTCCTTCTGAATTTCCATTGTAAACTTTGGTTTTCAAAAATGCCTGATGGATAGAGAAAATGATTGTCATTGTTTTCCCAACAGGGGGAAAGGTGTCATCGTAGTCTATCCTAAAAAAATATAAGCCCAAATCACTTATGAACCGTTTTGGGGGTGTATCCACTGATCTCCGCTGGCCTCTGATGTGGTTAGATACATGTCTCCACCACTGTGTCATCAAGCCTGAAATGGCTCTGCTTCAAAAGACCTGGGATCCTTTGTGCTGAGTGTTGCACAGAAAAATGGCTAACACCTGCAACTGTAACAGAATACATCCCGTTTGTCCCTCTAATCGCTTGAAAAAAGAGCAGATCATATTTCTAAAACTTAAATGTTTATCTCAGTGGAGCTTAGTGGGGATGAGCTTGTGTTTTGAAATCAGGCTGACTTGTGTTCAAGCTCTAGTATTGCTCCTTTCTGCTGTGGACAGCGCAGCTGCCTTGTTCTACTCCTAGAACACATTCAGATTAGAGTCTAGATGAATAGCACCCCCTGGAGGAGTGCAGTGTAGAGAGCCACTCACTTAGATGCCAGTGGGAGTGCACTCATGGAGTTGTACAAGGTAGTAGCTACTCAGGTTTTGGGTAAGTTACTTAATCTCTGAGTCTCAGCTTCTAAACTTGTAAAACTGGGGAGTGATAATAATACCTCGTTACTGTTGTCCTAATTATAGAGGAGAATGTTGCAGTCAAGTTTTTAGCATTTTGCTTGAATACAGTAAGACCTCAGTATATGTAAACTCCTATCATAGTTTTTCCAAAAATATATGCTTTTCAGTAGAAGGACTTAAGATTAAGTTCTTTTGTATGCTTTCCCATCACATGGTTGGTTTCTGTTCTTGATTACTACATCAGTCTTCTCAGAATGGAAGAAAAGCATGAAAAAGGACAGAATAGAATAACCATCTGTTCATATTCTCCATCCCTGAGCCCAAGGCTGATCTAATTTTATCTTAAAACAGAGTAATAAATTATCCCTCAACTAAACTGCTTGTAATCCCAAAGCTCTTGAGAAATCTGCTGTGGGGATCTCCCGTAGCTTGGCTGGGATTCAGGGAGGCGCCAAGCTACAGCAGGAACTGCTCAGCTCAGGAAACAGAGTTGTTGAGGACTAGGGGCTGCATGGAGCTAGAATACATGTGGGGCCAATCAAGTTCAGAATGCCCAGAGAAGATCAGAAAAGAAACCATTGTCAGGAGCTGTCAGAGAAACTGAAGATGAGCACAAACATAAGAGGCTTTAGGAAGGTCATTTGTCAATCTAGCAAACACCACCAAATGCCTCTAAGTGCTAATTCTTGGAAATAAAGGAGGGAATGGACATGAAGTTTACCATCTCTTATTCTCTTGAGGCTTATGTACTTTTGTTTGTATCTTGGGATGGGGTGGAGTAGACTGAGTCCGAGCACAGAGTAATCACTCTAATAGACACAGAACTGAGGTTCCAAGCCTAGCGTGGGTCTTGGAACCAATCAGATGCTTCCTAGAGCAGCCACGGCTCTCTAAGTTTACCCCACTTATTGCTCCAGTGGCTGATAGATCAGGAGAGAAGGAGAATCCCTAAGAGGTCAACCAACATGTCTTGCCTTCTGCTTCTTATTCCAGCTCCAAACTCCACAGGGATTGGCAACAGATTCACCTGTTTGAGAACTGAACTGAGGAACTGGGGTGGTAGAGACAGTAAATAAAAGAGCTGCTCTATTGGATACAGCCTAACCCAGGCTAGATTTCCTCAAGGAACCAGTTCCCAGTGAATCAAATTTTACCTTGGACTCGGAAATTGAGCAAAGAATGTTTGAGAAGAGAGAAAGGAATCTGAAAGTGGACGGTGTGCTACAAATTAAGAGATATTTTGGACCTGAATACTTCTCCCCAAGATGACAGTTTAATCATGCTGATTCCTCAGCATAAAATGTAGTTTTGTCAGATAGATTTTAACCATAATTTACTTTAACCACCTACTGCAGTTCAGAGACAGCAGAGAGTCAGCTCTGTCAGAGTGTACTCAATTTGTCCCTTACATGGTCCAAATGTTCTTGCTGTAGGTGAGAAGTCCCAATAACCAGGCACGAGTTTCTTTATAAATTACTTATCTTATAGATGGTATATATTGACCACTCCACCATCTTTCCTTTTAAGGTTTAAGTTTGTAGGACATGACTCATGTCATATTTCTAGAAGGCCAAAGCTAAGCAAATACGCTTCAATACAGTCATATTCAAGGTTGCAATTAATCTTGTAAGTTTCATTTGAGGAAGGTATAAAGTAGGACAATAACTCACTCTAAAGTCATTGGTTTATGCCTTCAAAGTCATTTCTCATTTTAGCAATAAGGAAGATTGTTTTTCAGGGAAGAAATAACAGGATACACATGATAATTGTAATACAAATATAATATGTTCAGCTCTCCTATGGAGACCTGTAGTGTTAGTTGCTCAGTTGTGTCCGACTCTTTGTAAGCACATGGACTGTTGCCTACCAGACTCCTCTGTCCCTGGAGTTCTCCAGACAAGAATACCAGAGTGGGTAGAGATGGGGATCTTCCCAACCCAGGGATCAAAGGTGGGTCTCCTGATTGCAGGCAGGTTCTTTACCATCTGAACCACCCGGGAAGCCCATGCAGACCTTTATCTGTCTGCACAGTTCTTGCTTCTTAGTCAGGTGGGCTGTTCTTCCAAGGGAATTAACATTTCCATATGAAGGTAAGGAGGGGATGTGGCGTGGAGGGGCCATGGCTGAGGAGGGTCTACATTCCAGAAAAGGAGGAAGGTAGGTGGATGGCTAAAGGTTTTAGGATTTGAGGGCCCATTCAGAGCCAGTTCTAGACATAGGTAGAAGTTAAGGATTGTTCAGTTACAAGAGGCAAAAACTTACTCCTGTGAGCTTAAGAAAAACATAGGTAGGGGTGTGTGTGTGTGTGTTTAAAGACTCAAGGGTGGGACTTCCCTGGTGGCTTAGTCCAGTGGCTAAGACTCCTAATGCAGGGGGTCCTGATTCGATCCCTGGTCAGGGAACTAGATCCCACATGCTGCAACTAAAGAGATTCCACATGCCACAGTGAAGACTGAAGATCCCATGTGCCCAAACTAAGATCGAGTGCAGTCAAATAAATAAATAAATATTAAAAAAAAAAAAAAAACAACTGAAGGGCAAGAAGCACAGTACAGTCTCACAAAAGAATGGAACCATCTCTGATCTTAGTCTTTCCAACAACACGTGGTCGTTCACTTTATTCTTCTCAAGATTTCCAGTTCATTTTACTTTCTACAGATCATCTTCCTGGATTTTGAGATAATCAGGCAAAAAAAAAAAAAAAGGCTACAGTCTCCAGGACTGTGAAAAATAAATTTTAGCAGCCAGAATGGACTAAGGCAACATTCATCGACTGCCCTGGCGTCCTTTCTCTCTGACATCCCCATCCTGTGCTTCTTGCTGACGTGGCTACCATCTTGCCAGCATAGTAGAGATGGCACTCCTCTCTACTGTAATGACTTCTGTCTCTAGATTGTCAAGATTTTGAAGTACCAAAAACTGTCCTTATTTTTAGTTTTTAATGGAGTATAGTTGCTTTACAGTGTTGTGTTAGTTTCTGCTGTATTCACTACCAGCAAAGTGAATCAGCCACACGGATACTTTATCCCCTCTTCCTTGGATTTCCCTCCCATTTAGGTCAACGAAGAGCACTGAGCAGAGCTCCCTGTCCTATGGAGTTGGTTCTCATCAGTAATCTATTTTATATATGGCCAGTACCTAGCAGTTAGCTGGGGATAAGTGCTTATTAAAATGAGGTGAAGATTATTTCCATATGTATTAAATCTCCAGTGCTCTTGTGTGAAGATATTTACATCTCAAGAGTTTAAGAGATGCAAGTGTGAAACCAATTAAACTCAAATTGTTGAATTTCATCCTATTTTTAAAAATATGTTACAGGAAGAAATTAGGGAGCCAAAATAATGAAATAACTGAGTGGATCAACTTCTGTTTGCCCCCAGTCCTGGTAAAATAAGGAAAAGTTTTTTGAATGTAAAGAACATACTTCTCTGAGAGGGGAAAAAACGAGGACCAGTGTTGGTTTTAGGAATTTAACTCTCCCTAGAATTTGTTTCCATTCAAGTAAAATAATTGTAATTCATGAATTCAGAAATGTGGTACACATGCAGATGAAGATAAATAGCACATGAGCCACTGGAGGCAGGCAGATTCACGGGGGAAATTAGAAGCTGTTGTCAGGAGAGTTAATGGGAAGACCGCTAATCCTAATTTTCATGCAGGATAAATGGAGCTGTGTGACCCCCAGGCAATTTGCTCTCACACGAGGTCTGCTTCTCTGGAGAGGACGGGGCGCGGGTTCCCTTTCCCTCCCAAATACATATTAGCTGCTACAATGCCATTTTGAGATGTCCGCTATACATTTTGGACATGTTTTAATTTTTCTAAATAAGGAAGTAAGCTAAGAGAGGCTCTGTTATGTGGGGATATCAGTTCTCCCTAGTGTGAATAATCACTACTTAATGTCAGACTATTCTTTAGATAAGTGGCACAGACTGTCTGCTGGGTTGCACATAGTTCAGGGAGTGCTAGGAAGACAGTCTTATCAACTCATAATTGGCATAATTACACATTCTATAAGGCATGTCACTACAGTACTTGGATGGCCGAGTCTGCTTTATCTATTTTTCACACTCAAAAGAACTTCAATTTCTAGAGCAAGATTCCAAGCATAGTCTCTGAGAATCATTCTTCCATTTTATTTGCTATATTTACTTAACCAAATTAAGTGGTAAACACTGGGGTTCTGTTCCTAGTTGTCATTCTGTTTTAAAATTTTATTTATTTTTAAATTTGCTTTTTAAAGTAACGTATTTATTTTTGGCCATGCTGTGCCTTCGTTGTTGCATGGGCGCTTTCTCTAGTCGTGGGGGCTGCTCTCTGGTTGTGGTGTGTGAGTCTCTCACTGTGGTTGTTTCTCTTGTTGCAGAGCATGGGCTCTAGCACGTGTGGGCTTCAGTAGTTGCAGTCTGTGCGGACGACTCTCAGGTTCTGGCACAGTAGTTGTGGTGCATGGCTTAATTGCCCCACGGCATGTGGATTTCCTGGGCCAGGGCCCAAACTCGTCCCCTGCATTGGCAGGTGGATTCTTAACCACTGGACCACCAGGGAAGTCCAGTCATTCCCTTTTTGATGAGTATCCTAATCCAGGTCAGGGGTTGGCTTAGGAATGGGTGTGAAACACAATTCTGGTCCATGAGATGTGTTGAAATTTTCTATCTAGATATACACTTCTATGTGGATGAGAGGTGTATACCCTAGGAACCGTATCCTTGCTCTTGAGAGAGGCATAGGAAGAGATGGTCTCGTTTCTGCCTCTGGACATTGGTCTTGGTGTAAGACTGAAATTGCTGCAGCCATCTTGCATGAGCGAGAAAACCTCATCAAGATGGCAGGGCAGAGAAATGAAAGAACTTGGTTCCTTAATGGTATCTTTAAACCAGTGACTCAAAGAACTTTGACTCTGTGAAAACTTAGCATTAATATTAAGTAAAAGGTTTACTCATTTAAGCTAAGTTTTGTGAGTTGTACCTGAAGGCAATTTAAACTGCTATTCTTGGGTTAAAATCCACTGTAGAAAGGGCAAATCAACAGTTGAGTCACTATCTGTAGTGGACATAGCTTTTGCTGCCTAAAACTTCTTTGATCTACTTTCTTTTCTAATTTTGATTCTGTGTACTTTCAGGAGCTGACCTCTACCTTCACCTCCACAAGGGCCTGTGATCCACGATCCATACACCTCTTACATAATATGCATTTGATTCAACTCTGCATCCTCATACTACTCAGGATTTTATAAATACTGAATGAATGGATGGATGAGTGAAAGGCTTTATAGACTCATCTTCACTGCTCTAGGATCATATGGGAAGCGTGAGGGTAGGCATATTAGGGTCTTTGAACCCTATCTAGCAAGTAACTTGAATAAGGTATGCATTCAGTAATAAAATGACTTAAACTTAGCATAACACTTAGTCCCTTAAAAAAGTGAAAACAACTTTATTATGAACTATAATCAATGTCTTACTTTCCATTAGTGGCATGTATTAGTTGAGTCATATCAATTTTCTTATTTATTATATATTTTTTACATGTATTTGCATTAAACAGCTATAATAGCAAATGCAACTTTGCATTCTTATTTCATGTTTCTTTTGTGAATCTATTCCCTCAGTGACTTTTATCTCACAGGCTACTGTCAGCCTCTTCACAAGAAACTTAAGCCCCTATTTTAAGAGTCAGCTTTCTACTAACATTAGGTTCTAAGTAAAGTCAATTCTATTCTTGGTTTATGCTGGTCTGTGCCTAAACTATTTCTGTTATTTTGCTGTCATCTGTTCCTCTGTGATTATACAATTTGAACTCATATTAATATATCTGACCATTTTTAATGGACTCTTACATATTAGTTTTCTCATGTGCATTTTTACTTCTAGACCATCTTTATAAATTTATGTTAAATAAATGCCATTACCTGTGAGATTTCAAAGTCGGGGGAAAGTTTCATTCGTCCAAATATAACCTCTGGAAGACAATTTTCAAATCAAATGTGTCATGTAAGAAAGCTGATTTAAAATATGATGCAATACTATATTTAAATATTTTAATATCAAAATTACATTATGATCAGTCTGTAGAAAGATTTTAAAAATTTAACTGCAAAAGCTCAGCCAAGCCATGTTGCTACATGTATATTATAGCTACATTTTTAGGTAATAGCATTTGACTCATTTTTCTTAAAATATTTATATATCTGAACTAGTTTATAGGAGGGTTGTTATACAAAACTGTGTAAAAACAGACCAAAAAATTGGCACAGAAAGATATATTAATCAGGAAAAAAAATCAAGACCAATGTTGCAACTAGTCATCTTGTTTACACACATGAAAATAACCTTGTCCTTGATACGCAGATTAACACCACAAATGATGCAGAATGTCAAAGCTTTCCACCTTCATATTCTCAATAGCCATATCATGAAAGCAAACCTGTCATTACCAGCCACAGACAAGCTGCAATTAGCTGCTTCGATCCCAGCCATTGTGTACCTTTTTAGTCTGGAAGAGCAGGGAATTCCTAACCAGGTACCAATACCTCCTCTTATTTATGTTCCATGCTATTCCTAAAATAGGCTTCCCTGGTGGTTTAGTGGTAAAGAATCTGCCTAAAATGCAGGAGATGCAAGAGAGAGATGCATGTGCAGTCCTTGGGTGAGGAAGATCCCCTGGAGAAGGAAATGGCAACCCACTCCAGAATTCTTGTCTGGACAATTCCAAGGACAAAGGAGCCTGGCAGGCTACGGTCCATAGGGTTGCAAAGAGTCAGACATGACTTAGCGAATAAACCACTATCACCATTCCTAAAACAGGTTCTTTTTTTTTTTTTCTGAAGAGTTTTTTTAATGCGGGCCATTTTTAAAGTCTTTATTGAATTTGTTTCAATATTGCTTCTGTTTATGTTTCGGCTTTTTGGCCATGAAGCATGTAGGATCTTAGCTCCCCAACCAGAGATAGCAACTGCACCTCCTACACTAGAAGGTGGAGTCTTAACCACTGGATCACCAAGGAAGTCCCCAAAACATGTTTTTTGATAAAAGCTTTTTAAAGATCTCCCCTAAATGATGGGCTACTTACTTAGATATACTTCTCTCCCCATTTCGATTCCTCTCCTTTCTTCCTCTCTATGCTCTTTCTTCTTTTAAAGGGTCCTTGGCTTTTGCAGTGCTGTGTTGACAGCAAAGGTAAACTCAGAGCCCACATATACATGTTATTCCTTTCCTCTTCCTTTTTTCTATTGTTGAAACCCAGGATTAATTTTCTTTCTAACAACCCATACCATCACAGTTTAAAGTTTGGGAAACTAAATCTATGTAAGAGCTTGCAAGATAGTGATGTCCAATTACTAAGTAACTGGGGCTACTTGAATCATCCTAGAAGCATCCTTTATTTTTCATATGAAACTGTAACAGAAAGCCTCTTCTTAAAGTAAATCCTTGGATTGGTTTCTCACTACAGCTCAATTTCAGATCTTTTAAGAAAAAAAGAATCTCCAGTTTCTGGAAAGGAGAAATAACATCTTAATTTATGATAGTGGGAAGCCAGAACCCAAAGCCAAAGTTTCTTATCACACTTAACTAGTTATGTTGACACAGGCCAGCACTGTGCATCTGGGAATTTCTCACACATGTCCTAAAATTGGCAACTCCATGATCCCACAGTCTAAGTCAGGACTCCCATGAATCATGGGAGCAGACAGACTTTGATGCTTCCCTTTAGGTGTCAGCAGTGACACAGGGTCAAGTCTCTGCTTCAAGGAGCTCATGATCTTGGGTGCTATCATCTCCTGAAGAAAAGTAATGTTACCATATCTCATAGCTGTATTTGCTGTGAAGTGTTCAGTTCTCATTGCCTCTGAATAGCTGAGCATCTCTGAACAATTCCAGAGGCAGAGTGATTTTTCACCTATTTTATTTTCTTTATCATTCTCATTGCAGAGAATTTAACAAACATTTAAAATTCAATATTAAAAAAGTAAAAGTCACATTTTACACCATGAATATCTGCTCATCCTCAAATTGTGCAACCATTAGTGTGTTTAAGGTGATTATTATGTCACTAAAATTTATGATCTAGCAGCCCTCAGATAAATGGTTCACAATTTTTTTCTTTCCTTAATTGCTACAGCTGATGCTTCTAAGTGTCTGTCGATTTAGCAATAAGGCTAAAGCTTTTGGTAAACGAAGAATCCACAGTCACTTACTGCAGCTCAGCTGCCTGACTACACGGGCCCAGATGGGGACACAAGTCTACATGAACAAAACTAGCCACTAACACCAAATGAATACTTGTTGCAAACACTTTTTGAAAATGCTTTGCATGATGGAACAGTCTCACTACCTGCAAAAAATGAAGTCACTCTTATCTATCAATAATAGGTAAAAGGAGAAATATACATCATTGTTTTAGAGCAACCACAGTTAAAAAGTAATGCTTGACTTGCTTAGGGACAAAAAAATTTCTCAGTATTTGTAGAAGATATCCAAAGGGTAAAGCATTCTGATAAAACATGATCTCAGACAATGGGCTCTTCAAAAATGTTCACTCTTCAAACTGCCAAAGAAACATTTCACCTCTGCAAGTATTTTTGCTCTTTTATAATGATCATGAACATCATTATATCATATTGAAAAAAATTAACAATCAGCATGGTCATTTATACATTTCTATCTCATTTGTAAGTAATATACTAAAGCTTATTTTACATGTATCTACAAAGTACAGCCCTCTTCTTTAGACACATGAAATTATGCAATTATGATTTGATCCCTGGTGGCTCAGCGGTAAAGAATCTACCTGCAATGTAGGAAATAGAGGATAGGCAGGTTCGATCTCAGGGTTGGGAAGATCCCCTGGACAAATGACAACCCACTCCAGTATTCTTGCCAGGAAAATCCCATGGTTGGAGGAACCTGGTGGGCTATGGTACATGGGATAGCAGAGTCAATCCCTAAAGTGACTAAGCACACACACTATACTATGCAAATTTCACAAGATAATTATCTCATTATGTTTACATATAACCAGAATGAAAAACTTACTAAGACTCTTCAAAGAACTTAATATTTATAGTTAAGTGTTTACTATTATTTTTGTTATGTATTACCACAGTACAGGGGACCAGCCCCGGTTGAATCCAGGGTATCCGAAGCGTGACAGCATTGGCAACTGAGATTTATTTATTTAGAGATATAGAAGGAGATAAGGATTTATTTAGAGATATAGAGAGAGATAAGGAAAGAATGTTATAGTTAAGAGAATAGAGGAGAGAAAGAGGCTGATATTCCTTGGTTTATGCAGAAAGCCAATAAAGCCCCAGACAAGGGACTTGCACTGTTCACATAGGCCACAGGTGCCCGCTTGAATAGCAGAGGGTTCCCCGCCTTGGGCTCTCTCGCGCATGGGTCTTAGAAGCCTGGGCAGAAAAGTGAACGCAGCGAGCCCCTGCACTCCAGGGGATCAGCCTGAAAAAGAGAGTAAGAGAGAGAGAAAGAAAGAATTGACACGGGGGAACCAGGCTTTCGTGGAACTGGTCCGTCACTTTATTTTTCAGGGAAGCTTTTATACTTTGGGTTGTACATAGAGATAAATGTAAGAAACAGAGTCATGAGGGTCAGCAGCTCTGACCCTTATCGAGACCAGGCTTTCTCTCTGCATACCTATCTGTATACACAGGTCTTAGGTGATTTACATCATCTTCTGGCCAGGAGGCCTATTTGCATTTTATGACTCTTTTCTGATAAGGGTCTGTCACCCAGAAAATGTATTTGCCCTAAAGTGTTGTTCTTTCCAAAGTCTGGTGCCACTCTCAGAAAGCACTAAATAAAGTTACATTCTTACATAGCAAGGATACAACGATTTATAACAAAGAAAGAGGAGTACAATGACTTATAACAAAGAGAAAATTCATTAACTCAAAAGTCTAGTATTGCTAACATCAAAACTATATTCCTATTTTTGCATCCCAATTACATTAATTAATATCCTCCCAGGTGCCTAAAAGATAAAGGATATGGAGGCCTGGTGGCAATCATTAACTCAACAATGAAACCCTTCACCAATATAATTCTTAGCTCTTTAAAAGGCTCTATATCTTTAAGATGTTTTAAGCTTCCCATGCCTCTTGAGGTTGGGAGGCTGTGAACAATCACATGTGTAGTTGTAAAAGTCCGGGGAAACCTGTCAGGCAAGTTAGAGAACCATCAGAGGGGTTTGAGCTGAGACACTCCTTTTATATGCAGGAGACTATTAACTGGAGCTCTAAGTTAACTATTTCCAGAGAAAGGTGGTCGGGGATAGCCCCCTGTTAATGTCAGAGGAGCTGGTGAAAGTCATAAAAGACCAAGACAGACAGATTCTGGTTTTGGGGGTAGATGCTTGAGCAGGTCCAGGCGGTCCCTCGAGTCCTGACTCACCTTTGCCTGTCAGGCCTCTTCTTCATGACCATTGTCATGGATGGGATCTCCCGTGCTGGCTCCCAGCACCACAGCACTCTTATGAGTATCCTTATTATGACACTCATCAAATTGTGTTAGAATTGTGAGCTTATTTTACATCTCCCCACTTGTCTAGAAATATTCCATAGGCAAGGATTTATAGCATCTATTCATTATTTTAATCTATGTGCATTAAAGAGAGAAAAAGAGAGAGATGATAAATACACATGAATTCTCCCATGTGGTTAAACCCCTAAATAAATAATAGTCAAGTTTTATCCTTTTGATAATAACAGTGGGAGAATGTCTTCAATGGAAGAATGTCTTCAATAGAAGAATCAGAAATGAGATGATAACTAGGGATAAGGATAACAAAATTTTTAAAATGCTAAAATAGATTCCTCTAGGAATCTATTTAAATTCACACAATTTGTTTAAGTGTTTATTGAGCAACTAAATTGAGGAGGTGCACAAGCTAAAGGGAGAAAGGAGGTGAAGAGTATCCTCTAGTGATTGGTGAAACTTGTTGACATAAATTGAAGATCATTGTGAATATAGTATCACTATCCTAAAATGGATACAAAAATGTTGAAATCAGACAATTTGAGGGGCTTCCCTGGTGGTTCAGACAGTAAATAATCTGCCTGCAATGAAGGAGACCCGGGTTCAGTCCCTGGGTTGGGAAGATCTCCTGGTGAAGGAAACGGCAACCCACTCCAGTATTCTTGCCTGGGAAATTCCATGGACAGAAGGGCCTGGTGGGCTAGAGTCCATGGGGTCACAAAGAGTCGGACACGACTGAGTGACTAACACACACACACACATAAAAGCTATAAACATGAAAATGTAGTTGCTGAACTTAGAACACTAGAAGTAAAGGACAGTTTCAGAACACCTGAATAATAGTCTGCCAGGTTTAGAGACAGCACTATTCTCTGTCAGTTGTGACAATATCATCACTATCTTGATAGAAGACAGAATTTCAGTACTTGAGGACACAGAAAGAATTGGACCCTAATCAAGTTTTTACATGCCCTTTCTTGTCTCTCTAGTGAATTCACTGCTCTTATAATAACTGGATATTTCTAGCCCTGCCTTCAAGCTGTCTGCCTAAATGCCAGACTACACACACACACATAAAAGCTATAAACATGAAAATGTAGTTGCTGAACTTAGAACACTAGAAGTAAAGGACAGTTTCAGAACACCTGAATAATAGTCTGCCAGGTTTAGAGACAGCACTATTCTCTGTCAGTTGTGACAATATCATCACTATCTTGATAGAAGACAGAATTTCAGTACTTGAGGACACAGAAAGAATTGGACCCTAATCAAGTTTTTACATGCCCTTTCTTGTCTCTCTAGTGAATTCACTGCTCTTATAATAACTGGATATTTCTAGCCCTGCCTTCAAGCTGTCTGCCTAAATGCCAGACTGTTCCCTGGTGCTTGGCAGTATTCACAAAGGGACACCAGCACCTTACACCTGAAGCTCTGCAGACTTGACCCTTCCTGACAACTGGAGGGGTTATATTAATTCTCTTTATTCTCCTTCCCAAATAGAAATTATTGGTCCAAAATAAAATGCAATCACTTTTTTCTAACACAACAACTGCTCATTTACAGTCAAAGTAACTATTAACATTTACAGCTTATTTCCTTCTTCCTGTAGGTCATTCTTGTGGGTTTGCTAGATTGTGGAATGAAGGAATTCCTTGATATCATGAGGTTCCAATATAGTTTGGCTTTTTTTTTGGTCCTGTTTTTTGTTAAAAGAAACCACAGGCTCCAAATGGAGTCTCTTGTGCTAAACCCCAGGTTTGCGAACCAAGACTTAATATCTAACTAACTGCAGTGACACCCTCCCCCAGGAATGTAGTCTTAACTAGTCAATCTGGAAGTTTCTGGTATGTAATGAGGTAATCTGTCACACAAACCCCTTTCATGTCCCACAGGTAGGTTATCTACACCTGGAAAACCCACTCTTTCTCCTCTTCTGCCTATAAAAGTCTTCCATTTTGTCCAGCTCCTCACAGCTACTTTCTGCTTGCTGAATGGGANTCAATAGCTTTTCAAAGTACTCTTAAATAATTTTTGATTAAAATGAGATGAAATAATTTTGTAGCTTCAGATTTTAGAAAGGAAGTAGACTGTTGATCTTCTATCCTTTAAGATTTTTTTTTTTTATCAGTTAGTCTATTTGCCTTAGCCCACTTTTTTGACATAGTTTCTTTAATGGACAAAAGTGTTTTAAGAAAATATACTGAGATTGGATTAAATCTTTGATCAGAATTCTTTCTATCACTGTTAATTTTTCACTCTGTGGTATAGATATCTCTTATTCTCCTATTTTTGCAATTCATTAGATCTCCAAAGCTTTCCCTTTCCTTTCCCCATACAATGATTTAAAATTCCAGATGTATGCAGTCCTAATTATCTATCCAAACATATCTAGCTTATCACATTAGCATTGAAAGTGAAATGTATAATTTTAAATGAGTACAATTTTTTCCTAAGAATGTAATCTCTAGACTATTTAGATACTACTTGTGAACATGTTTATAATACACATTATAGATAATTATAGAAAAAAAAAAACATTTGGTATAACAAAGCTGACTTCATATCATAATGAACATCCCAAGGTCCACAAAGTAGCTATTGTATTTGATTGTCAAGGGTACTTTTTCTCTCATTTTGTTTCTTCTAAGAAGAGATCCATTGATCAAACTGTAGGTATAGATGTGTGTTCTGAATGAAGTCGCTCAGTCATGTCTGATTCTTTGCGACCCCATGGACTGTAGCCTACCAGGCTCCTCTGTCCATGGGATTTTCCAGGCAATAGTACTGTAGTGGATTGCCATTTCCTTCTCCAGGGGATCTTCCCGACCCAGGGATCGAACAGAGGTCTCCCGCATCGTAGACAGACGCTTTACCGAACTCAGTTTCTAGGGAATGATAAATATCCTAGAGGTAAGCCTCAGACACATACTTCTGATTGCTATACAGACATTGGAAAAAGAATATTTATTCCTCCTTAGATTGCCTTGCTGAGGGAAGTGTGTCCCAAACCTTTGTCAGTTGACTATATCCTGGTTCAAATCTTTGAGGCCTGGAACTTGCTGTGCTGCTTTAGATTTTATGAATTCCTTCCCAATGAAGAGAAGCAATATATTTCTCTTTATTGCTTCAGCTGATTCTCTGTCATTTGTAACCAGTGTATTCATTTTCCAAGTAAAGAATCAGAGTCCTTACCTTGATAAATTAAAATTTTGTAAAAGATGTTTTTTAGAACATAATGTGTCTCTCCTACTTTTGAGAAATTGAGAATGCTTGTGTTTTAGACCTGGTCAGGGCAAGCACTGATGCATTTGTGATATGTGGCACTGTTGTGCTTTGCATTGTGATGAGTAGAGGATGGGTCGTCTCTGAATTCTTAAAAAGAAATATTTTATTGTTTAACTGAGAAGAATATAATGTAGTAAGGCTGTGTCAGAGACTAACTTACACTTATTCAAGTATACCTGTCTCTCCACTCCTTCAGCACACCAGTGATGAAACAGGTAAGAAGGAAGGAAGGAAGGGAAGAAGGGAGAAAGAAGACAAGAAATGGATTAAGAGAGGTGCTTTGTTATTTGTGTGTGTGTGTCCATAAAAGTTAACCTAGAGGGAAGCAAGTATATGGTTAATCCAGGAAGTTTTACAAATTCTGAACAGTTTGTCTTACTGCTCTGTCTTTTCTACTCCCTCTTTCTCTTTTATGGGATAAAATATACTTTAATATTTATTTTGTATATTTAAAAACATTATTAAGAAGGGCTGCATTCTCCGTTAAATTGAAGATGAAATTCTAAGAAATTAAAAAGGGTAATTTTGACTCTGCCTTATGAATTAATTATAAAATATGAAATATGACTTCACTATTTATAAAGTTATTTAAGGTTTCTGAGTCCATATTAAAAGAAAGCATAGAGAAGGAAAGGAGTGGAAGTAAAAGTATGGGAAAGAAACATTAGATTTTGTTTGACTGAATTTATATACATTTTAATTAGACATTGTTCACTCACAGCAGAGAAGGCTTGGTGTGAGCTTTCTTTTATTATGTGCCAGAGTGGAGAAGATATCTAACAATGAATTCATTGAGAAATACTTAAGTCATGGCAATCCAATTAAAATATTCACTATTGCCTAATAAGAGTTAGTGTTTAAGAAAAAAAGTGTTTGCTTTTTTTCTTTCTTATGATTCTTTTCATTTAATGTTTGCTTTCCAGTCAATGGAGGAGAAGAGGGGTGAATAAACAGATTAGCTACATACTATACTGTTTAAAGCTTTCCTGGATTGCTAAACTGTCAAAAAATCTTTAAAAGGTTTTAGCAACAACATGTTTAAATAAATCTCATAAAATATAAAGGTGAGTAATAATTTCTCTAATTTTTTTAAACCTTACTATGAAAAATTTCAGACCTTCACTAGAGAAGTAGTAAAATTAACTATCATAAAGACATGACGCAACTTCAACAATTATGAACATTGTGTCAGGAGGAAGAGAGAGCAGAGAAGTGGCGACCTGGCCACTAACCATTTTTAGAAGAAAGAAACATCGAGCCTTTATCCATGATCAGTTCTAGTTGGCCTAATGATAGTCACAGGCATTAGAGACAGTTTGATTCATTTTTAGGACTGCTCTTGAGTACTGGTAAAGAGTTAAGATCAAGAGAAGGCTAGAGACTAGGATTTTAGGTACAGTGCTATATATCATGGAAAAAAAGTGTCAGTTAGTCATTTAGGATGTAATGACCTAATTCATAGTACTATTTTCTGTCTCTGACCTTAGATACCAATCATTGTGAAAGTTACCAGCAGGGAAGAGAGTAAAGCAGTAATTTCAAGGAACTCAGAGAACAATAGTCATTAATTGCAGAACATCATATGAAAGAGAGAACAGTAAGAGAATATCATTTCCATCCTTTTCCCCTTCTCTTGCTTGTCCCAGAGGTGTTTTATTTTTTTCCCAAGCATGAATTGCAATTTTGAATTGTATTAGAGAATCTGGGTTATAAAAAGATTTTGCTTAAGCTCATTAAACTGTAAAACTACTTGAACACTGATATCTTCTCCAATTTTCAATCTGAGATTCTAAAAGGCAGATATTGCACTAAGAAAAATGAGTAAAATGACTGATTGAAACTTGAGCACACAGTTCCCAGACCTAGAGAGTCTGTGGATGGCCTTAAAATATATACTAAATGCTTGCACTAAGGCTTTTTATCATTTCTACTTCTTGGTCTATGCCATTCACTCTCTGTACAATGCTTCTTGCACATGACAGCTCTGTTCAAGTGACAGCATAAAAGCTTTAGAGACTGTTCTACTCTGAGGAAAGACATGATTCTCCAAACAGCCTCAGTTATGTTGGTGTAAAGACATTACAAGGAATTATCATTTATTTGAGTCTCTAGATAATCTTCTGAAAAATTTAGGTACTGCATTTTATATTATGATTTTAAAATAATTAAGATTTTATATTAGTATGCCAGGCACTATTCCGGGTATTTTATATTTAATGACTTATTCAATACTCATATCATCCTATAAATATAATACTATTATTTTTTCCCTTGTATCAATAATGAAACATTCTGAAGCACAGGAATGTTAATTATTTCCAAAGAGTACATAATTAGTAAGTGGCTGAGCAGAGATTCAAATTCAGGAAGTCTGGCTATAATCCCTATGCTATAAGCAGTTGCCTGCAAAAACAAACTTAAAGAAGCACAAAATGGAACAGACAATTGGAAATTTAAAACATTTTCAGTTGATCGTAATTTATATATATCACCATTGGCTTTTAATTTTTTTGGCATTTTTCAAAATTTCTGTGGTAGTTAAATACTGATTTAATTTTTATTTTTAGCATATTTTACAATTTATTTTTTTCTTGAAATATAATTGGATTACAGTGCTGTTTTAATTACTGCTATATAGCAAAGTTGCTCAGATTTACATATATAAGTGATACAATCATTTTTATGTTCTTTCCCATTATGGTTTATCACAGGATATTGAATATAGTTCACTATGCTGCATAGTAGGACCTTATTGTTTATCCGTTCTCTATATACCACTTTCCAGCTGCTGATGTCAAACTCCCAATCCAACCCTGTCCCACCCCTCAGCCCCTTGGCATTCATCAGTCTATTTTCTGTGTCCTTGATTCTATTTCTGTTTCATAGATTATTCATTTGGCTTTTAATTGTCCTTAACATCAAGGTAGTAAGACTCGGAACTAAAACTTGTAAATATAAAAATTTATGGCTTTTTCTGTTTTGATGAGGAGAGTATGCTTTGTTTTATAATTTATAAAAGCTGATAAAAAAAAACACCTATCAGAACAATACTAGAAAGATATTAAAAAATAATGAATTTAAGTAAAATGAATTCAGTAATTTCTTCCTTTGGGTTCTTCAAAAAATAAAAACATAAATGCCAAGTAAGATTTTATAGAAAAAAAAATACTAGCATCAGGATCAGGTGAAGTGGATTTTTCAGAGATTTATTTATTGGTTTATTTATTTGTGGTTGTGCTGGGTCTTCATTGCTGTGCGTGGGTTTCTCTAGCTGCAGTGAACAGGGGCTACTCTGTTGTGATGAAGGGGCTTCTTATTGTGGTGGCTTCTCTTGTTGCAGTGGGCCTTTCTGGTGGCTCAGATGGTAAAGAATCTGCCTGCAATGCAAGAGACCTGCGTTCGATCCGTGGGTTGCAAAGATCCTCTGGAGAAAGGAATGGCAATCCACTCCAATATTCTTGCCTGGAGAATCCCATGAACAGAGCAACCTTGCGCACTACAGTCCACGGGGTTACAAAGAGTGGAACATGATTTAGTGACTAAACAACATAGATAAGACCATTAGCTGAATAGTTTAAAAAACAGTTGTGTCTTGAAGGAAGTTTTTCAAACTCTAATTCCGTTGTTTTTGTCACTTTACCTAAGAATGAAATAAGGAGAATAAACCTGAAAGGGGTCATTTAGATAAAACTAAGATTAAAATGTAAGTGCTAAACAGTGTTTTTTCCCCTTGAGTAGACAAATTCAACTCAATTTCAGAAATTCTTTCATTTTTTGTATTTTATCAAATACTTTTGTTAATTAACATGAAATCAAAGGTTTACCAATTGACTTACTCAGCTACATAACAATATGTAGAAAGCATTTCTGATGCTGAGTTTGAACTGTACAGGCGATAGGAAAAGAAGGAAAATTAACTTTTGGTCCATATTTCCTCTGTTCCAGAGACTGTGTGATTAACTTTTTCTGCTCTTTTATTTAATCCTCACAATGTAGGTAATATCTACATTTTTAGATGAAGAAAGCAAGGCATTGTAGAAAGCAGGCATTCTAATGCAGTCCATCTGGCTTCAGAGCCAGATAGATTCAACTACGCTTTTTCTAAGGGGCAGAAAATGTTTAGTGGTGGTTTCCCTGTGGAGGAAATGAATTGCAGGCTCTGGATACCATAAGATTCTTTTGCCCTGCCAGCTAGTAGTTATAGTGCCTGCTGGGGAAGTTGAAGCAATTTTCTTCTGCCTGATAGGTCCCTACATTTTATTATTATTTTTAAACAGCTGCTATGAGGTCAAGTTTGAACTACTCCTGATATGATTGTTTCTCTGCTTCTGCATCTTGTCTGTGGCTGCCTTTATTGTTGACTGTCCAGGCTTGTGAATTATTGGTTTTTGTGCTCTAAGTACTCATAATTTACCTCTTCCTGCTCTTGCTCCAAAGTTTATTTTGCTTCAAATACCATTTTAGAACTTTAAGTTTCCAGATAGAAACAGTTGATGAAAAAATCTAATTATGCTAACATGACTTTATTGATTTCAAAAATTTGTTGCCAATATTTTGGACCAAAAAATGTATATCTATATCACTGTTTTAAATGGCATTTACTTGATTACCAATAAAGCTGAGCAACTTGCCTATTTATTTTCTAACATTATTTCTTTTTCAAATTGCATTATTTTATTCATATTCTAAAATTAATTTGTAAACTCTCTATATAGCAAAGAAATCTATATTCTGAGATATGCTGTGTATCTTTTCTCATAATCTGTTATTTGCCTTTTAAGTTTGATTATGATATATTTTGTCAATGAATAATTTAAATTTATGAGATTTATAGTATCAATAGTTTACTTTCTGGATTCCCATTTTTCTATTTTAAGAATAAATGACAGTGTAATGCAAATGTTCTTTTATTTATTATTAAATTGAAACTTTACTCATATGATAGTGATATAGTATTTTCCCTAATCTCTAGCTAATTTTAACTTTTTAGAATAAACTATCTTGTTCCAATAAAATAAAAGTTTATTTTAAAATTATGACCTTCATAGTGGCTGTACTAATTTGCATTCCCACCAACAGTGTAAGAGGGTTCCCTTTTCTCCACACCCTCTCCAGCATTTATTGCTTGTTGACTTTTGGATCGCAGCCATTCTGACTGGTGTGAAATGGTACCTCATTGTGGTTTTGATTTGCATTTCTCTGATAATGAGTGATGTTGAGCATCTTTTCATGTGTTTGTTAGCCATTCGTATGTCTTCTTTGGAGAAATGTCTATTTAGTTCTTTGGCCCATTTTTTGATTGGGTCATTTATTTTTCTGGAGTTGAGCTGCATAAGCTGCTTGTATATTTTTGAGATTAGTTGTTTGTCAGTTGCTTCATTTGCTATTATTTTCTCCCATTCAGAAGGCTGTCTTTTCACCTTGCTTATAGTTTCCTTTGTTGTGCAGAAGCTTTTAATTTTAATTAGATCCCATTTGTTTATTTTTGCTTTTATTTCCAGGATTCTGGGAGGTGGATCATAGAGGATCCTGCTGTGATTTATGTCAGAGAGTGTTTTGCCTATGTTCTCCTCTAAGAGTTTTATAGTTTCTTGTCTTACGTTTAGATCTTTAATCCATTTTGAGTTTATTTTTGTGTATGGTGTTAGAAAGTGATCTAATTTCATTCTTTTACAAGTGGTTGACCAGTTTTCCCAGCACCACTTGTTAAAAAGATTGTCTTTAATCCACTGTATATTCTTGCCTCCTTTGTCGAAGATGCAATTCCTATCAAGATACAAGCGGTGTTTTTCACAGAGCTAGAACAAATAATTTCACAATTTGTATGAAAACACAAAAAACCTCGAATAGCCAAAGCCATCTTGAGAAAGAAGAATGGAACTGGAGGAATCAACCTGCCTGACTTCAGGCTTTACTACAAAGCCACAGTCATCAAGACAGTATGGTACTGGCACAAAGACAGAAATACAGATCAATGGAAGAAAATAGAAAGCCCAGAGATAAATCCACACACCTATGGACAGCTTATCTTTGACAAAGGAGGCAAGAATATACTTTATTGTTTAAGTCCATTATGGCCTCAGAATAAATATATATGGCATGATTACCATGCTTTTATGTTTGTGAAGGTGTATTCTATGACCCAGAATGTAGTCTCTCTTGGTGAACGATCTGTGTAAACATAAGGAGAAACTGACTTCTGCTGCTGTTTGATAAAGACATTTATTTATAGAAATAAATATCAATTAAATTAATAATACTGTTGAGTCATCTTATGAGTAAGATGTCATCTTACATAGATGTAAGAGGGTTGTAAGATATATGTTGGGCCAAATGAGGCAGAAAAAATATTAATTTTCTGCCTGATGGATTAGTTAGTGACAGAGGAATACTGAAGTTGCCAACTATGTTAGTTAACTTTCTAGTCTCCTTTCAGCTCTATCAGTTTTTGTTTCATATATTTAGGTGCCATGTTGTTTAGGTGCATTCATATCTATTTTAAGTTTATTGTTAACATTGTCATTATAAATCTTCTTGGAGAATGAATCTACTTATCATTATGTAATGCCTGTCTTTACTCCAGATACTTTTTTCTTATTGTGAAGTCTACTTTGTCTAGAATTCATAGAGGTACTCCATCTTTTTTTAAATTCATGCGAGCATGGTGCATCTTTCTTCATCACGTTATTTCATTTTTTAGTTTCTCTGAATTTTAGCTTGGGAAGTTTCTTCTGTTATGTCTTTAAGCTCAACAACCTTTGCTCAGCCATGTCTAGTCTACTGATGAGCCCATCAGAAACATTCTTCATTTCGGTCATAGTGCTTTCTATAGAAAGTAATGACAACCCACTCCAATATTCTTGCCTGGAAATTTGCATGGACAGAGGAGCCTGACGAGCTATATTCCATGAAGTTGCAGAGTCAGCCACGACTGAGCACACACGCATGCACACACACACTTTCTTTTGATTAATTTTAGAGTTTTCATCTCTCTGCTTACATTACCACTTCTCACGTGTCTTCTCCTTCCATGAGAGCCCTTAGCATGTTAATCATAATTATTTTAAATTACCTGGCTGGTATTTCAAAGACTTATAATAGGTCTTTGTCATATCAAAACTGGTTCTGATGATTGCTTTGGCTCTTCAAACTATTTTTTGCTTTGCTTTTGCCTTTAGAATCCCTTATGATTTTATTGTTGAAAGATGGATATATGTTAGGCCATAAGAACTGAGGTAAGTATGCCTTTATTGTGAGAACTAGTCTAATCTAGCTAGATGTTCTTATACCTATAGCTGCCAGAGAATCCTCTATGCTATGCTAAGTCACTTCAGTCGTGTCCGACTGTGTGTGATCCATAGATGGCAGCCCACCAGGCTCCCCCGTCCCTGGGATTCTCCAGGCAAGAACACTGGAGTGGGTTGCCATTTCCTTCTCCAATGCATGAAAGTGAAAAGTCAAAGTGAAGTCGCTCATTCGTGTCTGACCCTCAGCGACCCCATGGACTGCAGCCTGCCAGGGTCCTCTGTCCATGGGATTTTCCAGGCAAGAGTACTGGAGTGAGGTGCCATTGCCTTCTCCAGAGAATCCTCTCGTGTTCTTTTTTGCCCCTACACTCAACTTTGGACCTCTTTACTTTTAACTTTTCTTGGATCATTTTATTTAAATATGTTTCTTGCAGACAAAATACATTCTTTGTTTTAATCTACTTTGACGACATCTGCCTTTACTTAGTGCCCTTAGGTTACATTTAACACAATCATGGATATGGTTAGATTAACACTTACTATATTTGTATTCCAATTATGTGTAAGTTACAAAGGAACCCTCTTACCCTGTTGGTGTGGATGTAAACTGATGCAGCCACTGTGGGAAAACAACGGAGATTCCTTAAGTTAAAAATAGAGTCACCATATGATCCAGTGATCCCACTGCTGATCATATGTGCAGAAAAGACAAAAATGCTAAATCAAAAATATACATTATCTTAATATTCATAGCAGCATTAGTTATAACACCCAAGACATGGAAGCAACCTAAGTGTCCATCAACAGATGAATGGATAAAGAAGGTGTGTTTTAGATACACAATGGAGTTTTATTCAGCCATAAAAAAGAATGAAACATTGCCATTTACAGAAACATGGATAGACTCGGAAAATGTTAAATGGGGGCAATGTCTATTTTGATCACTGCTGTATCTCCAAGTTTCTGATAGTATGCTTGTCCCAAGAAAAGAACTCCATACATATTTAGTGAACAAATTAAATGAAATATTATCACCATTTAATGACTCAAAAAATGTCTGCTATATGTCTAGATTATTTTTCCACAAAAATTTAAATTACACTTGCCTCCTTTCAAAAAGTTTCAGGCAGCAAAGGACATATGCAGGCATCCAGCTGTAAATGGCACACCAAAAGAGAGATAGTATGGTGTGACATATATAAGCCGTTACATAGGAAGCAGAAGTGCAATTTATCCTGCAACTAGAATTTAGTCCAAATGCAGAGAGAGATAGAGTCTGATCCTGATTTGTTGGTAAATAACATCCAATGGGAAAAATTAAAGATGGTGATGTCAGTCCCCACTTTGGTAGTTTCTTCAGCACAGCTTTACAATAGATGAGAGATCTATTCCTGTGTAGTGCTTAGAATACCATTCATTTGCATGAAAGTCCAAACTGGAAGGTTTGGAATGACGATTTAATGTTAAAGATTGAATAAAAAGACTTCTGTTTCTGACAAAATGTGAAAGTGTATTCAAAAAAAATTTCAAGGAGGAGGGAAGGAAACACTTAAATTGCTGGTTAGAGAAAAGTTATTTCCAAGTGTGCAGAAGAGCTGTCAGAACAATAAAGAAAGTGGTTGGGGGCCCATTGCAATAAGAAAGCCCAAAACCAGGGAGTTAAGAAGCAATGGTGTTTGCCCTGGGGAAGATGCCAATCTCCATCAACCCAGCATCTGTGTCCACACAAGCACAGAAATCAGGCTTGGAGCTATAGCAAGAGAAAAAAGGAGATACAGCATAATACTAGACTACAGAAGGGCAACAACCCTAGAGAATCAACTAGCTAAAAACCTGCCAAAAAGAAGGAAATGGTAGAAATACATGCCTGTCTTCCAAGAGAAATTCTAACCAGTCACATGAGTTTGAGTACATGATTCATATTAACTATTTGGCAAGAAAAATAAAGTACAAAATGCAAATACTTCCTGAAAAAAAACTTAAAAAGGAAAAAAATCTCTTTAAATCTGGGTGTCAGAGCTCCCACAGATGAAAAGACAAAGGACATGCATTTACAAGCAAATATTCCCCCCAAACCCTAAAACTTATAAATCATAAACTATTACAATTGAGAATCAGCTGAAACAAGTGAGCAAAGCCAAGAAACTCGACAAACTTCAGACCTAAAGAAATGACAAATAATGGGATAAGCAGCATTTAATATAATTAAATGAAGCAAGATACTAGAAGAATAATGAAGAACAACAGACTATAAAAATGACAAGGCAAGTATCACTACATGATATTCTTGCCAAAATGTTTAAATTAAGTTGAGTCGTGAGGAAACAATCAGACAAAGCCAGATTGTTCAACATTCTACAAGACAACTACACTTGATGTTTCAAAAATATCAGTGCTATGAGAGGGAAAAAAAGGATAAAAGGTACAACTCCAGATCAGGGTACCTTACCCTCAGCACTATTGACATTTTGGGCTGGATAATCCTTCCCTGCAGAGACTGCCCTGTACATGGACAGTTTAACAGCATCTGCAGTCTCCACCCACGAGATGCCAATAGTTCTCTCCCCACCTCCCACAAGCTGGGACAACCAAGCACATCTGAACACCGCTAAATGTCTCAGAGGACAAAACTGCCCCATTGAGAAGCACTGTTTCTAGGTTAGAGATAGGAAAGGGAAATGATAACCAAATACAATGCAAGATTCTTGACTAGATCTTTGATTACAAGAAAACTTTTATAATTTACAATTTGGAGACCATTCGAAAACCCTGAATACTTATTGATTTTAAAGATACTATTATGTTGTTAAATTATTGGATTTCTGGGGAGATGTGTGCTGACTTATTAAGAGATAAAATAAGATACTGTAAGTTTCAAATTGTAAAAATACAAGTGTGAGTCTATGTGTATATTTCCATGTGTGTATAGAGAGCAAGTGATGTTAGTGCAAGTGTGACAGCATATTAACAATCATTAAGTTTAGGGGAAAAGGAGATGTGTGTTTAATTCATTAAACTATTCTCTCAACTTTATTCCAGATTGAATTTTTTTTTTCTTTTTCAGATTGAGCAATAATATCCTATCTATTCTTCAAGGCCCAGTTTAAGTACCAAATTCCTTATGAAATTTTCCTTCTAGAATCACAACTCACCTCTCTCAAAAACACTAACCATGACACGAACAGAATGTCCAAGAAGTACTTAAGTGATATTCTGACTCTAAAGTACATGTGTATGGGTTCTCCTACATCACCAAGCAATTCTCTGACACTAGCTGGGTGTCCTAAAATTCAACTCAATTCTAACCCTATTTCCCTGGAGATAACATCAGATCCCACATGTTAAGAACTCAGTCCTAAAAGACTGCTTCCTCTCCAACTTCAGAGACCAATGACCTGGGGTTCTGACCCACTGTCTATGGATTCACTGGAGGTTCTAACACTTCTCTTTGGGTTCAGCTGATTTTCTAAAGCAGTCCACAGTACTTAAACATTTCACTGACCACATCACCAGTCTGTTTTAAAAGATATAAGTAGCAAAAGCCAGATGTACGAGCTCACACTGGATGAGATACAGGAAACGGGTGCGGAGCTTCCATGCCCTCTCTAGCTGTGTCACTCTCCCTGATCTCATGCATTCTGTCATCCAGAAGGTCACCAAACCCAGTCCTTGGAGGTTGTATGGAAGCTTTATTATTACACATGATGCATTAAATAACTGATCACTGGCAGTATTTGTAGTGAAAAAAATTCAAAACTGATACTAAGTGATAAAATGTAAGTTATATCAACTTAAATGTAATTAGATTAAACATTCCAGGGAAAAGATTAAGTATGCCAGGATGGCTGAAAAACCAATCCTACCCCACCATATGCCAATTAAAAAGATAAACTCTAGAACATGAGAATATAGAAAGCAAGGTGGATGGGAGAAAATATACTAAGCAAATATGAACGGAAGAAGAGCTAACAATGCTATGTCACTCACCAGCCAAATAGCTGTATTAGTGATAAAGACAGTCATTACATGCTATTAACAACTTAACTAGGAAGGCACAATTCTTAAACTAGTGAGAATCTAAAATGCAGATTCAAACTACACAAGTTAAAAAAGAAAAAAAGAAGGAAAAAAACTCGTAGCAAAAATTTGTTACACTTGACAGTGTAGAAGGAGATAGTAACACCTCTCTTAGTGATAATGAATAAAGGTTAGGAGCAGCGCCATACAGATTTGTAAACCTAAATATAATATTGCTTGCAAAAGCAACAGCTGGAGAATATACTTTCCTCTCCTCACTCCCAACCCCCACCCCACATTCACCACCAATATACAGGAAAGATTTAGAAAACTGGACCATATACTAGGCCAATAGCAATTCTAAAGATATATTAAAGAATTGCTAGCATACAGACTACATTTTCTGGCTACTACAAATTAGAAAAGAGTGACAATGAAAAAAACTTAGTGTTGGAAATTAAAGTTCACATATCAGAGATGAAATTATAATGAAAATTAGAAAACACAACTGGAAGACATGAAAATAGTATATGACCCTTGTTGAAGCAAGAAAAGCAGCATAAATAAAAAATACTTAAATATTTACATTAGAAAAAGTGACAAATTACCTAAGAATCTAAAAAAAGAGGAAATAAAAGTGAAGAAAGTAGTGGGAAAAAATTAAGATATTGATAAGATGGAAATCCAGGATTAAACAGGATCAATAAAGCCAAAGTCACTTGTTTGAAAAGGATGATACAAAAAAACTTCTGGAATCCAGGAAACAAGAAACAAAAAATATTTAGAGTGAAAGAGGGAACATAATTGCTGCTGCCATAGAGATTAAAAGGATAAAAGAGTATCATAAAAATATGTATATCAATAAACCTGAAAATGAGGTGAAATGGACACTTCTTAGAAAATTAGGAAATTACTAAATCTGACTCCCAGGAGAAAGAGAAAACTTGAGTACCATGGTGATAGCATAAGTACTTTAAAATCTCCCCATTTCAGGGTGCTCTCAGGAGCACACTTAGTTGGAGGAGGGGCAAGGGGAGGAAAGGAAAAAGAGGAAAACTGAGAACATGGTCTCAGGTAGGGTCTGACCTTGGCTTTATCTGGAGGCAAAGCTTGGAAGCAGGATCCCACAGCAGATTCTCAAATCAAGAAGCCCTAGCTTTTATGCCCTAGGGTTTATTGGCTGCCCCTGGGTAAATGGCTTATATCCTAGGTATCTCCAGGTGAGCTGACTTGGCTCAGGTCAGACAAGGCAAGTCCTCAGCAGCGACAGGTGTAAACTATTGGCTTCAGCACTCCAGCAGCAGATGGAAACCAGCCAATAAAGAGGATGTGAGCAGAGCACTAAAAATATGTTGAAAGAAACTTTTGCAACACTCCAGTGCCTCCCAAAACTCACAGATGAAGATCCGGAGCACGATGTCCCCTTGTGTGCCAGAAAAGATCCTTAATTATGAAAGCATTACCTGGATGTCTGAGGTTACTGTATCTCTAGAGGGAATCAAAACAAATCCAACTCTGATGTTTCCGTTAACTACAGAGAGCTACATCAGAAAATCATTCCTGGTGATTTCATTTACAGGAGCGTGCGTGCTAAGTAGCTTCAGTCAACTCTGTGGACTACGCACTGTAGCTCCCCAGGCTCCTCTGTCCATGGGATTCTCCAAGCAAGAATACTGGAGTGGGTTGCCATGCTCTCCTCCAGGGGATCTTTCCAATTCAGGAATTGAACCTATGTCTCTTACATCTACCTTCATTGGCAGGTGGGTTCTTTACCACTAGAGCCACCTGGGAGGCCTTCATTTACAGGCAGAAGAGCTTAAATTGACTAATAGGGATTTTGAGTGTGAGTTTAGCAGGTTGCATCTCTCCTATGACCCAGACTTCATGATTACCTGAAGGTCAAAAGGAGACTCCTTTATCTCAGTTTCAGGTGGGACCATGGAGGCTTCCCTGGTGGCTCAGATAGTAAAGAATCTGTCAGCAATGCAGGAGACCTGGGTTCAATCTCTGGGTGGAGAAGATCTCTTGGAGAAGGGCATGGCAATCCACTCCAGTATTTTTGCCTGGAGAATCCCATGGACAGAGGAGCCTGGTGGGCTACAAGCATCTCAGAGAGTCGGACACAATTGAGCGACTAACACTTTCACTTTATCTCAATTTCAGGTGAGACCATGGAGATCAACAACAAAAGAATTGGTACAATTTCCCCTACATTCCAAAGACAATGCCAGACTTGTAAAAGGGGTGCCCCCAAAGTGGTAGGGAGATGCTTCATTTCACACCCACAGATCAATGATGGAAGAGCAAAGTCAAAGCACGCTGGGAAGAGAAATATTTTTGCAGAAAAAAAATCTGAGAATGGTGTAAACGTGTAAAGATTTTCCAAGCCCTCCCCTTGGGAAATGGGTAGAGGCTGTGTCCTCCTCAATTCAAGACCACAGAGATGGTTGTCAGGTGATTGCACAGAGGGTCTGTGTTGCGATCACTAGGAATGGGAACATGGGGGCTGGTATCTGACCCCCCCTTTAGGAAATCTAAATGTAAGAGGCAGAGTGGCTATGAAGCCCAAGAGCAGAAAAACAGTGAGACGCAATGGAAGCAAACCGTCCTAGCGCCACCTGCAGAGGAAACCCATGTGGTTCCAGAGGCTTGGCTTGGACCACAAGAGACAGCCTAGAGCTTTCTGAAGCAGAACTCTGGCAAGACAGCCACAGGCTGACGGGGTGATGGCCGCAGCAAAACGAGTCTGTATAAAGCAGTGCTCCCCAGCCTTTATGGCAATAGGGTCTGGTTTCGTAGAAGACAGTTTTTCAACTGACCAGGGCAGGGTATGCTTTGGGGATGATTCAAGTGTATTCCATTTAGTGTGCCCTTTATTATTATTACATCAGCTCTACCGCAGATCATTAGGCATTAAATCGTGCAGAAGCTGTGGATCCCTGGCATAGGGAACGTAGGGGCTGACTGTGGAGGTGTCCCAGGGGAACTCCCCCCTTTTCCCTCCACCTTGGGAGTTGCTATTGAAGTTCCCCCAAAGGATTATTTATTTTTATTTAAGTCTAGGAAAAGTAGTTCAAGAGATCAAAAGGCCAGCTTTAAATGCTTCCCTAACCTGATGCATTGTGTCGTCTAGTAAGTCCCTTTTATCTAAGTCACTTTCTCATCTGGGCGAAACACTGAATGGGCCCCAAGCCAAAGTGGGGAGAGTGAGAGCTGGAGCTAGGAGACATTTTTGCACAGACCCTCTCCTCTTCCCTGTGGGTACCCTCACCTAAAAACAAGGTAAGAAGGAAGGATCCTTCCATGGCATACATAAAGTTATGCAACTGTGCCCCCATACCAGACATTTTGATTTTTCAAATAATGCTCTTTGTGAGACTAAAATTTTAAAAATAAATAAAAGAACAACGTAGGTTAGGATTTCATTTGGGGGTAAAGAAGAAATTTGTAAGGAATGAGTTTAAAAGGTCAACGCTGTTGTTCAGTCTCTGAGTCATCCAACTCTTCGCAACCACATGGACTGGTGCACTCCAGTCTCTCCATCCTTCAGGTAAGAAAGGTATTTCTTTCTTTCTTTCTTTTTTCTGCTTATATCTTAACAGTTTCAGCTTTTTAAATAAAATACTTATTATGAGTTGAATTGTGTTTGCTGCCAATTCATGTATTAAAGTCCTAATCACAAATACTTTAAAATGTGTCCTCATTTGGAAATGAGGGGGTCTTCCCTGGGGCTTCCCTGGTGGCTCAGAGGGTAAAGCATCTGTCTGCCTGCAATGCAGGAGACCTGGGTTAGATCCCCCAGTCGGGAAGATCCCCTGGAGTAGGAAATGGAAACCCACTCCAGTACTCTTGCCTGGAGAATTCCATGGACAGAGAAGCCTGGTAGGCTACAGTCCATAGGACTGCAGAGAGTCCCACACGACTGAGCAACTTCACTTCTCATTTGGAAGTAGAGTCATTGCAGATGTAATTAGTTGAGATGAGGTCACCTTGGAGAAGGTCAACCCCTAATTCATGATGACTGAATCTCTTATAGAGAAGGGGAGGTTTGCACACAGGCCCATATTCAGGGAGAAGACCAGATGAAAGTTAAGATGACCATCTGCAAACCAAGACAGAGTCCTGGAGTGGATCTTCCCACATAATTCTCAGAAGGAACCAACCATGCCAGGCCCATGATTTGAAATTCTAGCCTTCAGAATTGTGATAATAAATTTCTGAGGTTAAGCTGCCCAGTTTGTAGTACTTTGCTGTGGCAACCCTAGCAGTTAATACAGTTAGTCATTGATAGAGGGCTTCCTTTTGTTCTAAATATTCATCTATTTTAGTCATTTTTAACTATTGGAAACTTTAGCTCAGTAATTTTCATCATTTCATTCAACTTTTAAAGGTCTGTGTATTACTCAACCTTTGGGAGCTTCAGGTTTTTATCTAAAAAAAATTCAGATGAAATTTCACTTCAAAACTTCAAATCCTGTGATGGCTTCCCATCACAAGGACACCTATATTAAGAATTCAAGATCCTTAGCACAGTCCACAAGTTCCATATGGTCTACATATTGCTTGTGTCTCTAAACTCCGGTTCTTTTTTTGTTCCTGCCTTTACCTCCTTTGGGAAGTTTCCTGGAGAAGGGAATGGCAACCCACTCCAGTATTCTTGCCTGGAGAATCCCACGGACAGAGTTAGGCACGACTGAGCAACCAACACTTTCACTTCACTCTCACACGCCTCCTTTAGCCATACCACCTGAATAATATGAATTTATCCTGTTCTCAGGACCTTGGCACATAACTTTCTTTTATTTTTTGGTACCAACCACCATAGCTAATGAAATCTCAACACTCATTGTTAGTACCTCTACCTCACTATCCTGTTTCTTTTCCTTCATGTTTATTTGTTCCTGATATAATCTTATTTACTGATAGGCTTATTATCTTTTCTCTGATCCTCAGAAATTAATTTCCTTGAGGAGAGGGACTCTGTCATTCTTGTTTATCCCTGCATCCCAGTGGTATGAGACAGAAAAGGTGCTCAATCAATATTTTTTAACTGATTGACTCTAAAATGAGCAGGATGGCCTCATTTCTTCTAATTTATAGGACTAATTCTCTACACTTTTCACATTTGGCTTATTAATATATGTGTAGTCTTTAGACCTACAATCAGAGCAACATTATCATTCCTTTTCCTGCCTTTCTCCACTCTCCACTTATGCTGATTAATAAGCTGAATCAGCTAGATGAGTGTCTATGACATTGATGACTTTATAACATGTGTGAACCAGTTTTTGCAGGTAAATTCTTAGATTAAAAGTATAAAATTTAGAGGAAATTAAATTATAAATCTTTCATGATTTTTCCCGTCACCTCCAATAAAGCCTAGAATATTTGATTGATCTATTTCTTTTTTATTCTTTGGACACTGTTTGATATTTGCTCAAAATAGTGTTAGCATTACCTCCAGAGAATATTTTCATGATTTGTCTGTACCAGTGTCTTAATAATCCTTTCTTCTATTTACATATTCAGTACTACCCTCTCATCATTCTTTTCTTTCCTCCTCCAATCATTTTAACTTCCACTAATGCAAGTGTATTTTTCCTAATTCATCCTGTTTCCAGCCTCTGTGGTGAATATTAAGTTATAAGCTGTGTTATTTAAACATCCATCCAGGTTCACAAGTATTATGTGATGATCTAAGAGCAGATGAGTAAGAATCTGGGGAATGATTGTATTACTAACTGTATTTTTCATGCTTAGAGAAAATGAAAATAAGTAGCACCGTGATAGCAGTGTATAAAATTTCAGATAGTTAATTGAGTTAAATTAATATTTAAAGCTTGAATAAAATTAATTTTCCTTCCTCCTCTAACTCATGTTTGTATGGGACACAGATGAATTCATTTGCATAAGTATTAGTCAATATGCTATGATACAAACTTCTGGAGGGCAGAATATAAAAATGTTTATTGAGGCTTTGCTGTATCCATAGTACAGAATCCATAGCTCTGGAATTGTATTTAAATTTAATCAGTTCAGTTCAGTTCAGTTGCTCAGTCGTGTCCAACTCTTTGCGACCCCATGAATCGCAGCACGCCAGGCCTCCCTGTCCATCACCAACTCCCGGAGTTCACTCAGACTCACGTCCATTGAGTCAGTGATGCCATCCAGCCATCTCATCCTCTGTCGTCCCCTTCTCCTCCTGCCCCCAATCCCTCCCAGCATCAGGGTCTTTTCCAATGAGTCAACTCTTTGCATGAGGTGGCCAAAGTACTGGAGTTTCAGCTTTAACATCATTCCTTCCAAAGAAATCCAGGGCTGATCTCCTTTAGAATGGACTGGTTGGATCTCCTTGCAGTCCAAGGGACTCTCAAGAGTCTTCTCCAACATCACAGTTCAAAAGCATCAATTCTTCGGCGCTCCGCCTTCTTCACAGTCCAACTCTCACATCCATACATGACCACAGGAAAAACCATAGCCTTGACTGGATGGACCTTAGTCGGCAAAGTAATGTCTCTGCTTTTGAATATGCTATCTAGGTTGGTCATAACTTTTCTTCCAAGGAGTAAGCGTCTTTTAATTTCGTGGCTGCAGTCACCATCTGCAGTGATTTTGGAGCCCCCAAAAATAAAGTCTGACTCTGTTTCCACTGTTTCCCCATCTATTTCCCATATTTATTCTGTAAAGTTTTCTGTGTTAAATGCTGTATAAGTCATGGCTGCTTGGACCGTGGGCTTCCTGGGTGACTCAGTGGTAAAGAATCTGCGTGCCAATGCAGGAGATGTGGGTTCCATCCCTGGGTCAGGAAGAGCCTGTGGAGAAGGGCATGGCAACCAACTCCAGTACTCTTGTCTGGGAAATCCTATGGGCAGAGAAGCCTGGTGGGCTACAGTCTATGGGGTTGAAAAGAGTCAGACACGATTAAGCAACTGACCACACACAGACTTGGACCACAGCTCTAAAATAGTTGGGAAGATAAAGCTAATACTTAAGCTATCATATAAATTAATGTAAAATATTACACATAAATAAAATTGAAGGAAAACAGTAAAGTTTAGTTAAATAAAAATAGTTGGAAAAGTCATCTTTTGCTAATATTTTAATGTGCTGGTTTACAGTCTATATCTCTACCTCTTCTGAAAAGATTTGCAGTCACTAACCTTGAAGAGGCATTATTGACAGCTGTTAAGTATATCATTCATTTAGCAACATAGACAAATAACTAAAAAATGAAATGAGCTTGTTGTGTTAACAAAGTTATGGGAAAAATACATGATATAGGAGGAGGAACACAGATTTCTTCAATTGTAACCACCATAAACATGTTAGTTCTGCAAGATCAAACTCAGTGCTGCAGGAAAAAGAGCTTGTGCAGACTCTCACTCCTTGCCTGAATACTCTCAAGACCTCCCTGAAAAGTTTCCACTACCCTTCCTGGCACTCTGTGACCTAATGCAGGTCAAGCACATGTTGTACACAGAAAGGCATTCTGTACTATCTGCTGGGAAAAATAACAAGGCATCTTAGTCATCCCATGTAAGTCCAGATTGTTACATTTGCTCCATTACCATTCCCAAGCCTTGAACCAAAAGTCTTGAACCAGGGTCTTGAACCAAAGTTTCTCCTGAATGCCATACTCTTAGGCTACAGCTCTGATTTGACCAGCATGTTTAACCTCCTCCCCTTGTGATGTTTCTCTATATTATAGTCATTACAAGCAGTAAAGGGGCTTCAGTTAAGCATATGGTGACTTGGAAAATGTATCTGTGCCTGTCCTCTATCTGTACAGGTTTTCATGACTATTTGAACAAGAAGCAGGCAATAGTAAAGGACTCCATCCAAAGATCAGGCTTAATATACAACTTTACACTGCCAGTCTCAAGGTGGCATTTTGGCATGAAGCTCAATTTTGTCTTAGAATAATTTGCATGGGAATTATGGGCTAAATGCTCTCAAAGTGTCTAAGCTATAATTCTTTATGAGACTGCACTTTGGCATTTAACTACAGCATATGCAAGCCTAACTTAGAGACTTAGTCTTTACATTTGTCCAAATTCTCAACATGATGCCAGCCAACTTTTAATGAAAAGCATTGCTTCCCAATATGATTTACTTGCTCTGTGAATTTTTTTTTCTAGAGGGATTTTTGCTTTTCATTAAATATAAACTGAACTTTTGCTGAGACTTCTGCCATTGATGAAAATTCTCTTTGTAAACCTCTCATCTTCCAAACTCCAAACCCTATGCAAAAATAAAATACTAATTAATCTAACTTATCTCTTTCCATGCTATAATAAATGTTTAGACTATACAGAATGATATTCTGTTGTATGAAGCTAATATTTCAAAGTCCGTCGCTTTGTGCCACTTATGATGAACCACAAAATTCGGAAGAAAACACAAGACAAAGAGGAACAGGAAAGAAGGAAAAAAAATGTAGTAAAGGAGTTAGGGGAAGAGAAAAGTAAGGTTACTAGGAACTGCAGAAGCTGCATTATCTGTTTATAATGTGGCTATAAAACTACATTGGTCAGCAAGTATAATGTAAAAGGTAATGTGGAAGAGTTTTATATGCTTTTCAGAACTATAAAAGGAGTGTGAGTGGATTTTAAACATTTTGATTAGCACCACAAAGATTTTAATGCTTTATTTAAACAGTTTGCTATAGGGCAAACACATTTGGTAGACAAGGAAAATGAAAGCATGGGCATCAGTTTCTCTGTTTTCTATTAAGTAATGTTGCGAAGTAAGCAGAAGTTGGATTCAGATATCAGATAATTATCTCCACACTGTGTGTCACAGTAAATAATTTTAATTGGTTTAACTTCAGGGACCATTACTGGCCTAATTAGAAACATGAAAAGGCTACAAGTATTAGGAAATATCCTGAAGGAATGAGAACATTAGCAATTCTGTCAAGCCATTTTTAAAATAAGTACACAGTAGCAGCCACATTTCAGTGAAAGGCAGGGTACTTGAAAGGTGCTTTTAGGAAAACAGTGCTTGGGAGTGTGTAATAAGAGATCTATAACAGGACTTATAGAAATGGGGTAACAGGCTGACATGTATGCTATTATTGTGTTAAAAACATTGTCATCTTGTTCTGATGGCTGTTTTTAAAAGAAGCAGTTTAACGTTTTCAAAGGCAAAGAGAAATAATTGAGGCTGGGTAAATCTTTATTGAGAATGTATTGACTTCCTGAAAGATGAAATGATCTTTGAGTAAAATATATTTACCCAAATACCTTCAGTGTACAGGGGAGATGAACTGAGTGAAGGATGATATACTCTGTGTGGACTTGGATCACTTCTTCACCTTGGGATCCCAAGATTCATGGAAAAAATAATGGAAATCACTCTTGGAAGCATACACATACAGATACACACTGCACTGAGGATATAACATAGTTCATATTTCAAAAATGATCATTTTCTGAATAAAAAGTGAGATACTTATATATACACACTTATATATGGCCATTAGGTCAGAGATGATGCTTAAAAAAGAAAGCTCCTGGGATTTTCAAACTTTCAGAGTAAGAGTTTTCCATCATATGAAATAAACAGTATGCTATCTAATGTTTCAGTGCATAAATAATAAGAACTTCTAATCAATAGTTTCATAGTACAATGTTGTTCTTTTTAATTTATATTCTTGTTTTTAACTTTCCACTTTCTGAAATTGCTGATGGTAACATTTGACTAACTACCCACTTTGGGATATGAAGATTTTGAATGGATCATCCAAGCTGAAAGTTATCAAAATCACCCATATTTTTAGTCACTTTTGTTTATTTGTTTTAAATGCAAAGAATAGAGAAACTAAGTAGAAAAAGGAAGGCATGGTAAAGTATGGATCATTTAAAGAAAATCTGCATTACTAGAGAAGAGTAAATAGTATAATTTTGCACCTTTGATATTTGGGCACACTGTCAAATACAACACTTTATTAATAGAATTTTGTATTTTAAAGGTTAAAAAAAATAGTTCCACCAGATTTGTCAAGCAAAATGTATGCCTGTGTAAAAACCCACATCACAGATTCTCCCCACATATATGTTCACAGACCCCTGCCCCAGACTCATATATATTCAAACATGCGCAGAAACCCATTTCAGCAGTTTGTGCTTTTACACTGAATGCCCTAAAATATTGCTACCAGTTATCATAATTATCTTTTTAATATTTCTTTGTTTTAAAATTTTGGTGAATCTTGTTTGACTTAGATGCACACAGTAATTTAGAATCACATCTTCTTCAACAAGATTATAACAAATGACCTTTGCCTTCGTGGAAATATAGAGCGTATACAGATAAATAAAACAGAAATAATTCATATGGAATATTTTTAGGTACAAAATAGATTAATCGCTTGTAGGTTTGTTAAGGAAAACACACACAGATTGTTGATAATTATAAAATAATACTTATTGCCTGCCCACCAAGCACATGTTTCATATTTCAAATTTCTTCCAAATGTAGAAGAGGGCGGGAGGGTGATGGGGAGAATAAAAATGTGGTTGCTTATACAAATATACACACTTATATACGTACACAAACATACATACATATGTTCAGATATTTCAGCTTTGCCCATATGTTCCGAAAATAGCAGTCTGGAAAATTTGTACCCACACATCCTGCTCTCAGAGTATGGATACAAATGAAGACAAATTTCCTTAGGACCCAAATTATTCAAGAGAAAAAGATCTTCAGGTCCCTTCATTCTTCCAGGACACTGAACACTGCAAAGCAGCCTTAACACACAAATCTACTCCTCAGAATTCCAGATGGATCCTTTAAAGGATTTAAGATTACTTCCTCTCATATCCTTGTTCCCCAAAATAAAATACCTGCCACTATATTCAGGGAATGGATAAAGGAATAAAGGTTCAGATTGGGGTATGGGCCTTAGTTTAAGAAGTTTTCCTTTAAAACACTAAGAGGAGTTCTGCCAGTGAGATGGCAACAGTTTCGTTCTACTTTTCACCCTCTTCTGTGATCTTTGCTCTTTTTCTGTTTGTGTGCATGCGTGTGTGCTCAGGGCTGTCTGACTCTTTTGTGACCCCATGGACTGCAGCCTACCAGTCTCCTCTGTCCATGGAATTTCCCAGGAAGACTGCTGGGGTGGGTTGCCATCTCCTTCTCCAGGGGATTTTCCTGCACAAAGTCCACTAACCCATGCGCAGGGCTGTCACTTATCAAAGTGTAAGCTAGGACTCAGAAAAAAGGCACTATATATTTTTTAAATGCTATTAGTGACTAAATTCTCCATTACGAAAAATGAGACTAGCTAAGAAAGTCAACCTGCAAAGGAGAGAAGTAGATGGTCAGCTGAAGAGGAGCAAAAATAAAAGATGGACTAAGCACTGGAGTGGGTTCCATTAAGCCTTCCTGGTCAACTGTTTTCCTGCACTTGTCTACTGTAAGCTCCAAACACTCTTCCTTCCTTTCTGCTTTTGTTTGGATCTTGCAGAAGAAAGAATTTCTGCTTATATAATTCTTATATAATTTATAGTCTACATTAATAGTATTAATAATTCTATGAGATGAAATTAAAAAAGAACTTCTCACCAGTAGAAGTAATTCTATTATATTCATCATAATAGCTTTTTTTTTTTTCACTTTGCAGCCAAGTCTATATTAAGTTACAATTCTTAGGCTAAAAAAATACACCAATTGCCTTTCAATGTAATCTGAAGTTATCCACTGGTTTCTACCCATCACATGATATCTCAAAATCCAGGGATCACAGCAGGTCCTATAGATTTAAATTACTAATATTCTGTTAAATCTTTAGGGAAGAAATTAGTAATAATGGAATTCGCTACATGAAGCAATGAAGCCTCTTAATTAAAGACTGTATTTGGATAACTTTATAAATGTTTTGGTGCAATAATTTACCATCTCCTCAGCTTTTACTGTTCTATGGTACAAAATGAAAGGCAAGACATAATGGGGGGCCTACCCCTTGGAAACCTGCTTCATGTAAGTTCTTTTAGTAATTAACACTTTCTTCTAGATTCTCCTAAATTAATTATTACTTATAACCAAGTATAAATAATTATTTATTCCTCATTTTACAAGTAGACTCTGAGGTCCTGATTGAAAGGTTTCCTATATGAAAACCTTAGAATACTAATTCTCAGATTGGATTACTGAGAAGCTTGTTAAAAATGCAAATATTTGGGCTGTACAGTGTAGATCATCCTTCAATATTTTGAATGGCACCCAAGAATCTATAAAAACTTAACAAGCACCTACATAATTCTAAGTGGGCTTCCAGGTGGCTCAGCAGTAAAGAATTCACCTGCAATGCCAGAGAAGCAGGAGACTCAGGTTCAGTTCCTGGGCTGGGAAGAGCCTCTGGAGGAGGAAATACGAACCTATTCCAGTTTTCTTGCCTGGAGAATCCCATGGACAGAGGAGCCTGGCAGGCAACAGCTATAGGGCCCCAAAGAGTCAGACATCACTGAAGAACTGAGCATGCACGTATGCGAGTCTGACGCAGTCAGTTCAGGAAAAAATATTTTGCAAAACACAAGTTTTTAAAAAAATATTTTTTCTTTTGCTTGTCAGGATTTTAAACTTAGAAAACCTGACATAATATGGCAAACACTTGAGAATATTTTTAACATTAATTTATACAAATTACAACTGATTGTATCTAATATTTTGACTACCAAAAAGAATAAAGTTAACTGTTTGGTAACAAAAACATTAAAAGCTTTATACATATTTTTATTTGATGCCAGTCAATAAACTGAACCAAAACAATAGTAAGATTGGGCTTTAAAAAAAGATTTCTAAAATTATTGTATTGCAGATAACTATATAAAAACAATGTTTATCCATGTTCCTTTCAACTGATCATCATAAATTATGTTAATTTTTAAAGTGAGATACTTCTGTTTGCTCTAAAACTTTGAAAAATAATTTTTAGTTTCCTTGTAGTAAGATATGGATGCTACTATTATAATCATAGTAGGAATTAACATTTCTATTTGTATATATGACTTATGAAGTACCAAATTTAAAAAATGGTGCTTATTATTGGCTTTATTAATGGATGATTCCTATTCCTAAAGGAATTTATTTAAATCTCTTAATGGCAGTTTTTATATTTCTATAATGAATTGATAATGTGTTTATCAGAGTTATACACAATAAAGTTATTTAAAGCTTCAATCCCATGATCCCTACATGGGATTTAATATAGAAGCCATTGTAGTAAACCTGCATTATGTTCTCTAAGGAGAAACATAATTCTAATTAAAGACATTTATATTGTAGTTTATACATTAAGCTTACTTTTTAACTTCATGGATATTCAGCAAACTAGGTATAAGTTTATATATACTTCAGTTCAGTTCAGTCCCTCAGTCATGTCTGACTCTTTGTGACCCCATGGACTGCAGCATGCCAGGCTTCCCTGTCCATCACCAACTCCCGAAGATTACTCAAACCATGTCCATTGAGTCGGTGATGCCATCCAACCATCTCCTCCTCTGTCGTCCCCTTCTCCTCCCACCTTCAATCTTTCCCAGCACCAGGGTCTTTTCCAATGAGTCAGTTCTTTGCATCAGGTGGCCAAAGTATTGGAGTTTCAGCTTCAGCATCAGTCTTTTCAGTAAATATTCAGGCCTGATTTCCCTTAGGATGGATTGGTTGGATCTCCTTGCAGTCCAAGGGACTTTCAAGAGTCTTCTCCAACACCACGGTTCAAAAGCATCAGTTCTTCAGTGCTCAGCTTTCTTTATAGTCCAACTCTCACATCCATTCATGATTACTGGAAAAACCATAGTCTTGACTAGATGGACCTTTGTTAACAAAGTAATGTCTCTGCTTTTTAATATGCTGTCTAGGTTGCTCATAACTTTTCTTCCAAGGAGTAAGTGTCTTTTAATTTCATGGCTGCACTCATCATCTGCGGTGATTTTGGAGCCCCCCCAAATAAAGTCTGCCACTGTTTCTACTGTCTCCCCATCTATTTGCCATGAAGTGATGGGACCAGATGCCATGACCTTAGTTTTCTAAATGTTGAGCTATATACACTTAATAATTTATAAATTTAAAATATAAAAAGAATCCTATATTTGGGTCAATATCAAGATAAAAATGAGAAAAAATTTGTTACTTTTCTTTAAACACAACTGCAACCTCCAAAATGTGACATAACTTAAATTGCTTTGCTTGCCTCAGTGGTAGATGAAGTTGATATAATTTTTAAATTTTTACAACAATCCACAATCACAGAAATGTAATATGTGGTGTGACTACCTTTCTATTATATCGTTATGTCTCTATATGCCTTAATTTATTTAATCCACTCTCTGTTATTGCAAGAGAGCATTTCTTGATTTTGGCCATTAAAAATAGTACTACAGTGAACATCCTTAGACACACTCCTAGGCAAAAATCATCTGATTATATCCTTATTTTCACTGCATTAAAATGTACCTATATTTTTAAAGCCTTTCATTAATAACAATTTCATTGATTTTCATCTTCCTAGACAATGTTTTGAATAAGACTAATGTATTAATTCAAAAAGTTATATTTTTGTTCTACCTCTGTTAAGATCTGCATTAGGGTTTTTTTTTGTTTGTTTGTTTGTTTGCTTTTTCTTTTCATATGACTGGTGCATTTTTCTTTATGAAATTGAATGTATTTTGTTCAGTTTTAGAAACATACGGGAAGCACTTGAGCCCCTGGTGTTTTGGTTACCCACTGAAATGTTCATGGTACTGGAATTCGTTTGATGGTAAACATAGAGGGGATGAGAAAATATGCAGCCTATGTTGCTCTGGAGGTTTCAAATAAGTACCCTAATAAATTAAGAGTTACTAGTTTAGAAGAATAGATTATCATTCTTCAAATGATTATGATTTATTAAAATATCACCAATACTAAAATAGTCTTGAATGGTTTGTGTCCTTGAAGTTTCAGAAGTCCCTTTGTGACTTGGTTTAAAGGACTATAAACATTACATATCATTCATTCCTTCAAGTGGCATTTATCTTATATGTAACATATGCTAGAAGCTTTGAAGAATACAAAGTAATGAAAAAAAATGGTACCATGTATACAGAGGAAAATGCAGATAACCATACAAAGCCTACCTATTTAGTGTAATGCCAATGGTATAAGCCACAAATGTTTTCAGAATTCACAGGAACTATAGTCTAGTGACCTGGAGAGGTCGTAGAAGCTTCATGAAAGAATTGGAACTTGAGCAGGGTATTTAAGAATGGACAGGATTAAGCTATTAGGTAAGAGTAGTGAGGAAGACTACTCTTACTCTTACCTAATAGCTTAATCCTGTCCATTCTTAAATATCCTGCCCAAGTTCCAATTCTTTCATGAAGCTTCTACGACCTCTCTAGGGTAAGAGTAGTGAGGAAAAAGGGCTTCCCCGGTGGCTCAGAGGTTAAAGCGTCTGCCTTCAATGCGGGAGACCTGGGTTCAATCCCTGGGTCAGGAAGATCCTCTGGAGAAGGAAATGGCAATCACTCCAGTACTTTTGCCTGGAGAATCCCATGGATGGAGAAGCCTCGTAGGTTACAGTCCACGGGTCGCAAAGAGTCGGACACGACTGAGCGACTTCACCCACCCACCCAGTGAGGAAGAAAGACATAAGAAGTGATTTTGAGCATGAGAGCAAGTTGTGATGTTCAATACAGATGAATTTCCCAATATGATAAAGGATAGATTACAAAAGTAGAGGAAAGACTACAAAAGTAGAGGAACTATTTAGACTACCATTTACATAATACAAACATGAGATAATAAAGATTTAAAATAAGACCATGGAACTGATAAAGAAGAGGAAGGCATGGATATAAGGGAAAAGGTTAAATTTGATTAAAAATTTCTTAACAGATTGAGAAAAAGAAAGCAAAGTAAAAGAAGGTACAAGAATAAGAGAAAGAGAGACAATGAAAATGCCAGAGAGATGATGGAAATGAACATACTGTTATCACGTTGTATGTATGTGGAATGCAGGACTGCAGATAGAACAGCTTTTGACTTGTTTAACTGGAGGTGATAATATGAGCCTAGATTTGGAAACCAGACACTAGAACTGAAAGGGGCAGGTCATGGCAGTTCATTGTGAATCATGATAAAAGTACTATCTGCAGCCATGACTAAGTAAACTCATCAAGAGAAAGAGGGAAAAAGTTGTTAGACCTGACTCTTGGAGCCATGCTATGAGTGGTACCTGGGAAGTGAAGCAGGAAGAGAACTACAGAGTTTGTAAACATACATGGCTTTTACATGGCCCAAAAGCATCCAGGAGAAATGATTCTTTTCCATCATATGTGGGTGCACAGTTCAGTTCAGTTCAGTTGCTCAGTCCTGTCCAACTCTTTGTGACCCCATGAATCACAGCATGCCAGGTCTCCCTGTCCATCACCAACTCCCGGAGTTCACTCAGACTCACATCCATTGAGTCAGTGATGCCATCCAGCCATCTCATCCTCTCTTGTCCCCTTCTCTTCCTGCCCCCAATCCCTCCCAGCATCAGTCTTTCCAAGGAGTCAACTCTTTGCATGAGATGGCCAAAATACTGGAGTTTCATCTTTAGCATCATTCCTTCCAAGGAAATCCCAGGGCTGACCTCCTCCAGAATGGACTGGTTGGATCTCCTTGCAGTCCAAGGGACTCTCAAGAGTCTTCTCTAACACCACACTTCAAAAGCATCAGTTCTTCGGCGCTCAGCCTTCTTCACAGTCCAACTCTCACATCCATACATGACCACTGGAAAAACCAGAGCCTTGACTAAGTCAGTGGCAAAAATAATTCTGTCAGAGTTCTAGACTAACTGAAGTTACCTTTAATTGCTTTCACTTCTGAGACAGATTTCTTCTGCCCTCCAGGAAGCCAACTGGTAAACTGATCTCTGGCTACCCAAATCATTTCTTCAGAATATCACTACGTCTTGAATTTATCCCATCTTTCAAATTCTATAATTGTATTCTCACTTTTTCTTTTCTTTCCTCAATATAATCAAAGAGTTGAAAAGGAAAACAATATAATTCGCAAATTAATGCTCAACAAAGTAAGACAATGTGATCATTTAAATCATCTCAAAAAGGTATGAGAATCTTTCATTAAGTAGTTGGATCTCAAAACTGTGAGCTCTGATAGATCTGTCTTTGAGTTGTAAGTCTCCTCTCCAAAACCATTACTTACTCAGGCAAACCATGGCCAGCAACAGGAAGTTAACTGTCTAATATCACAAGCACTATTGTGAAGTTATTACCCAGTAATACCTAGTTCAGTCATGTTAAACTGGATCAGTATATGGAAGGGTCCTTAATTTTTTCTGGAACTAATCTGGGGTCAGGAGAAAAGAATATAAGGGACACATAAGAGAAAAGCTGAGCTGAGACTAAGCCATGAATGATTAAGGAAACAACTGCATCCTAGAAAGAGGTTACACAGCTCTGAAATGACTAGCTGTGGAATTCTAGTTGGACAACACAGAAGGAAAAGATGGAGTAAAGTCAGCTAGCTGAGAGAGCTCACATAACCAGAGGTCCTCAGAGGAGTGAAGTGTTGGTTGATGGGTATAATGACTGCAAGTGTGTCAGGCAGAGTTTGGAGTCAAAGCCCAGGAAAGTGAAAGTCTTAGTTGCTTTGTCCTGTCAGACTCTTTGCAACCCAGTGAACTGTAGCCCGCCAGGCTCCTCTGTCCATGGAATTCTCCAGGCAAGAATATTGCAGTGGGTTGCCATTTCTTTCTCCAGAACAGAAATCTTGGAATTAAAAGTCATGTTTTGAGGTAAAGAAAGAATGAGGTCATGCTGTTGAGAAAATTGACATAAAATGGAAGAAAAAAAGTTGAGTTAAGGTAAGTGATGAACTGTGAGCTTAATCTTTAAATGGGCAATTTGAATATATGGAAATCACCAAGGTTGGTGGGACCACATGTGGTAAAAATAAAAACATTATGTAGTTCATAAAGTTATTTACTAAAAAGAACATTAGAAATTAGGATATTCTCAAATACTATAAAAAATAAACTAAAAATGGAATGAAAATAAAAGTGTTAGTCATTCAGTTGTGTCTGACTCTTTATGACCCCATGGACTGTAGCCTGCCAGGCTCCTCTGTCCATGGAATTCTCAAGGTAAGAAAACTGGAGTGGGTTGCCATTTCCTTCTCCAGGGAAAAATGGCTTAAAGACCTAAATGGAAAATTGAATACAATAAAACTCCTAGGCAAAACGCTCTGAAATAAATTACAGCAAGATCTTTTTGGATCACTTCCTAGTGTAGGACTTCCTAGTGGCTCAGACGGTAAAGCGTCTGCCTATAATGCAGGATACCCAGGTTCAATCCCTGGGTCAGGAAGATCCCCTGGAGAAGGAGATGGCAACCCACTCCAGTACTCTTGCCTGGAAAATCCCATGGATGGAGGAGCTTACAGTTCATGGGGTCCCAAAGGGTCTATGGGGTCACAAAGAGTCAGATACAACTGAACAACTTCACTTTCTTTCTTTCTCCTGGAGAAATGGAAATAAAAACGAAAATAAGTAAAAGGGACCTAATTAAACTTAAAAGCTTTTGCCAGCAGAAGAAACCATAAACAAAACAAACCTACAGAATGGAAAAAATATTTGCAAATGATGTGACTAACAAGGGATTAATCTTCAAAATATACAGTCCGTTTATACAGCTCAATATAAAAAAATTCAAATAAAAAAGGCAGAAGATATAAATAAATATTTCTCCAAAGAAGATATACAGATGGCCAAAGGCACGTGAAAAGATGCTCAGCACTGCTACTTATTAGAAAAATGCAAATCAAAACTACAATGAGGTATCACCTCACACAAGTCAGCAAGACAATTGTCAAAAATGCTGGAGAGGGTATGAAAACAAGGGAACCCTCTTACACGGTTGGGGGGACTATAAATTGGTACAACCATTATGGAGAACAGTATGGAGGTTCAAAAAGAAACTAAAAATATAGCTACCATATCATCCTGCAATCCCACTCCAGGACATATATCCAGAGAAAAACTGTAATTTAAAAAGATACATGCACCCCAATGATCATTGCAACACTATTTACAATAGCCAAGACATGGAAGCTGCCTAGGTGTCTACTGACAGATACACAGATAAAGAAGATATGGTATATATTTATACAATGGGATATTACTCAGCCATAAAGAGAATGAAATAATGTCATTTGCAGCAACATGGATGGACCTAGAGATTGTCATACTAAATAAAATCAGAGAAAAATAAACATCATATGATATCCCTTACATGTGGAATCTAAAATAAAGGATACAAATGAACTTATTCACAAAACAGAGATAGACTCACAGATGTAGAAAACAAATTTATGGTTACCAAATGGGATGGAAGGAGGGAGGAAAGGAAGGGAGAGGGATAAGTTAGGAGTTTGAGATTAAAATGTACCTACTACGACCATAGTCCATTCTAAAAGATATCAGCCCTGGGTGTTCTTTGGATGCTAATGCTGAAACTCTAGTACTTTGGCCACCTCATGCGAAGAGTTGACTCATTGGAAAAGACCCTGATGCTGGGAGGGATTGGGGGCAGGAGGAGAAGGGGATGCAGAGGATGAGATGGCTGGATGGCATCACAGACTTGATGGATGTGAGTCTGAGTGAACTCTGGGAGTTGGTGATGGACAGGGAGGCCTGGCATGCTGTGATTCATGGGGTCGCAAAGAGTCAGACACGACTGAGCGACTGAACTGAACTGAACTTAATGACTACTATATAAAACAGACAACCAACAAGGACCTACTGTGTAGCATAAGGAGCTATACTCAGTATCTTGCAATAATCTATAATAGAAGAGAATATTTTAAAAGAATATATATATATATCTTAGTATATATATGTATAACTGAATAGTTTTCTGTATTCCTGAAACTAACACAGCATTGTAAATCACGATATTTCAATAATTTTTTAAAGAGAACATCAGTGTATAAGGCAGTAAAAGTAACAATTTTAAATACTATTTCCAAAATTTTTTTCTCAGACATTATGTGAAACTAAAAGTTGATATGTTCAAACAGATCGGAAGAGACTGGGTTAGCAAAAAAGACCAAATTTCTGTTGTCAGTGTTTTTAATTAGTACTGCGAGACTCTAAGATAGAAAGATATTATGCGTATTGCTTAACAAAAATACATTTGATTTCCCTCCTCAGGACCTCTCAAGTAAAATATTGCTTTAGCTGCTCTGCAGAGGTTGATCGCATCCTCTGTCAGAGGGGATAAAATTGAGACTTTAATGGGTTGGGCCACAGGGAGTCCAACACTGAATCAAGGGGAAATACATAGAAAAGGTGAGACTAACAAAGGAGATTTTGTACTAGTGGCATGATTCTATGTCACCAGGCAAAGAAGAAAGATGTAGTGGAAGGTCTTCCTGGGAAGAAAGCCTGAAGAATACAGAGGCTGAGGTAGATTCACCTCAAAGTGTTGGAGGAGCACACACCAGATATGGATGTTACTTGTGGTGCATCAATAGTAAAGGAAAACTCAGTTATGAAAGAATCAACATGAGCAACTGAAGAGGATTTCATTAGAGCTTGATTGTTAGGAGTTTTACATAAATGAGAGAAACATTAACATTTGTTAAAGAATTCAAAGAACTTCCAGATATGTCTGTTTGTTTGGAAATAAAAGTTTGGAATGGAATTCAGAGTAACAGGATGGCAATGTTTCAGGTCATTATTATTACAGATGGAGATATAACTTGGGTTTACCATCATCTCTATATCTATCTTGGGGAAAATATCTCTATATTTCCAATTAAGATTTTAGATGAAAAAATACTAACTGAAATAAAAAAAATTAACTGATTTTCCTACTCAATTCTGCACTTAAGAAGGAGAAAAAAAAAAAAAAAATTTGGTTTTTACTGCTCCATTTGAGTCCCTGCTGTTTGCCTCTGTAAAGTGATTCACATTTTCATGCAAGACTTTTCCAAATGTTTCAGCGGTGTGAATTGGGGTTTATATCTGTGACTATCTCCAAGTTCCTTTATCTGTTTGAAGCAGCAGGTTTCTTATCTGACAGCCTTATAATTATGGAAGAAGCTGCGTATTAATGATTCAGTGCTTACATAAACAATTGGCCTTGGAGAAATCTAATGAACCAACTTTGTAGGATTTGATTTTGCTTAATTAAATGTAAATAACATTAAATGTTGTATATGCCAGAATTTTTACAGAACCTTATGAATTTTTTTATGTACACAAAGCGTTATGAATTCAGACTTTTTAACAGTTATCTTTTAATTCAGCTATTAGGACAATACAGTTTGACACCAGATACGCACTGTGAGTGTGAGGTACTTGCACACATGTGCACACTAAGTGTTTATGTATGCAAGGTATAATATTCAATTGCTGATTTTTTTTTTAATTTAATGCTCCTCCTTTGAAGTTGGCAGCTTATACATTTTTATCTGAAGGTTTGAATCTGTATTATGCTTTGAAGGAACAAATGGCCTCCATGTGGTATTTGGCTTTCCCTTGCCTATCTCTATTACCCTGGATCAGGATGAAATTCATTCTGACATAGTATTTTACTTAAACATATGCACCTGATCTTTTCCACTGGTCCTGTGCTAACACAGGCCCCGTTTAGGGATATATACAGTAACTGGCTTTTAAAACAAGAGGATAATGTCATTAGGAAAAAAGGGTAATTAAACATATATATTTTTTTGACTGTGTGGATCACAACAAACTGGAAAATTCTTCAAGAGATGGAAAAACCAGACCACCTTACATGCCTCCTGAAAAATCTGTATGCAGGTCAAGAAGCAACACTGAGAACTGCACATAGAACAACAGACTGGTTCCAAATTGGGGAAAATGTGCAACAAGGCTGTATATTGTCAATCTGCTTATTTAACTCCTATGCAGACTACATCATGCGAAATGTTGAGTTGGTTGAAGCACAAGCTGGAATCAAGATTGCCAGGAGTAATATCAACAACCTCAGATATGCAGATGACACCACCCTTATGGCAGAAAGAAAAGAAGAACTAAAGAGCTCTTGATGAAAGTGAAAAAGGAGAGTGAAAAAGCTGGCTTAAAACAACATTCAAAAAACTAAGATCGTGGCATCCAGTCCCATCACTTCATGGAACATAGATGGGGAAACAATGGAAACAGTGACAGACTTTCTTTTTCTGGGCTCCAAAATCACTGCAGATGGTGACTGCAGCCCTGAAATTAAAAGATGCTTGTTCCTTGGGAAAAAATCTATGACCAGTCTAGACAACATATTAAAAAGCAGAGACATTACTTTGCTGACAAAGGTCCGTCCAGTCAAAGCTATGGTTTTTCTAGTAGTCATGTATGGATGTGAGAGTTGGACCATAAAGAAAGCTGAGAACCAAAAACTGATGCTTTTGAGCTGTGGTATTGGAGAAGACTCTTGAAAGTCCCTTGGACTGCAAGGAGATCCAACCAATTCATTCTAAAAGAAATCAGTCCTGAATATTCATTGGAAGGACTGATGCTGAAGCTAAAACTTTAATACTTTGTTCACCTGATGTGAAGAGCTGACACACTGGTAAAAGACCCTGACACTGGGAAACAGTGAAGGCAGGAGGAGAAGGGGACAACAGAGATGAGATGATTGGATGGCATCCTGACTTAGCGGAGGCGAGTTTGGGAGTTTGAGCAAACTCTGGGGGCTGGTGATGGACAGAGAAGCCTGGCCTGCTGCAGTCTATGTTGTTGCAGAGTCAGACAGGACAATGTGACTGAACTGAACTGAACCTTACACGTTAAAATAATAATATCAACTTTGTGGGGACTAAAGGATAGAAAGATTATGCATTTTATGTGTGCTTGATAATTGTGAAAATAAGATAAAACAAAAATAGTGCCTGGTTTCCAAAGTGATATTCAGCACATACATTTTAAAAGTATTTTGCAATAGATGAGGCTAACAAGCTCTCTTAGAGATCAGTAGTCTGATGTAATATTTTTGAGCAGTTGCATGCACTGATGACAGGGTTAAGCAGTAGGCCATGAGGAAACAGATAGACTGTTTTGTTAAAATACTGTCAAATCTGAAACTTTGCTTTTCTTAACACTGGAGTGTCTAATCAACACAGTCATCTGGATCTTTATAGTCCTGTGAAAGTGTTAGCTCACTGATGGGGTCACTCTCTGTGACCCCATGAACTGTAGCCCACCAGGCTATTCTGTCCGTGGGATTCTCCAGGCAAGACTACTGGAGTGGGTTGCCGTTACCTCCTTCCGGGGATCTTCCCGACTTAGGCATGGAACCCAGGTCTCCTACACTACAGGCAGATTGTTTACCATCTGAGCCACCAGCTATGGTTCTACTTTTTAAAACTGTGAATCAGTAAAATATCTGGGCAAGTTAACTAATTACATTTTTAATTGGTCTCTCAACCTCTAAACATTAGAGCAACACTCACCTAACATTTTCTCTCAAAACCTAAGAGCTGTAATAGGAATGTCACAGGTAAAATTCAGGCCTGGTCAACCTCCAAACTGGCCTAGGTATGTCATGCACTTTCTCTGTTATAATAGTTAAGCTAATTTTTAAGTCAGTTTTCTTTTCCATGACTCAGTTTCTCCATCTGCAGAATTGAAAGAGTAATACTTAGCAGCTGTATTTTTGAATAAATGGAATAGAGATGTCAGACAACTAGGCGTGCATGTCATTATTCACTCTGAATGCAAACACATCTCCTGAAGCCCACCATTCCTATCCCACTATTGCCATTAGACACTACTCAGGAAAGATTAGGATACCAATGTATTTTCTAATACCACAAAGGCAAGTAATAACTATTTGCTTATATTCTGAAAAAGTAATTATTTTTAGAAAAATTTCAAAACAGAAGACACATACTGTTTATAAATGGACTAATACTTTTAAATGGCTCACCTTATGTGCCCATCTCTTTGTGACCCCATGGACTATAGCATGCCAGGCTCCTTGGTCCTCCATTATCTCCCAGAGTTTGCTCAAAATTTTAAGTATAGTACCCATATAATATACAATGGAGATTCATTGTTTTATTTGACAACAATCTTTACATATTTGCTGTTTGTTGAGTGCTTACTATCTCTGAAGCATTATTCTAGATGATGAAATACAAGCAGTGAACAAGGTGGTAAAATCTTTACTTTCATGGAAATTGCCACTTTGTAGGAGAGACAACAATATGTAGCAATACGAATACAGTATTGTAAAGCAAAACAAACTAAAAAAAATAAAAATTAATTAAAATAAATAAATAAATAAAATAAAAATAAAAATAAATAAATTTTATGTAACTTACCTCTCTAATAAATCATGCCTTAATTGTGTTTTAATCCTAACTATTCATGTCAATTTTAATAAAACAAATTATAGAAAAAAAATAAAATAAAATGATTTCAAAATTAAAAAAAAAGAAATGAATATACAATGATTGATCTCTGATGAAATAATTCTAGCGAGAGAATAGAAATTGATTGTGTGTGGTTGTGGTATTTTAGATAGGACAATCAGAGATGACTAATCCGTGGCGTGATGTTCTCCTAAATTCTGGATTACGCAACAATTAGCCATGAGCAGATACACCAGAGAACGTCTTCTGACAGAGGATAGCAAGCATAAATGTTCTAAGGCCATAATAAATTAGATGGTTTGAGAAACAGAGAATAAGAATGGCAACCCACTCCAGCATTCTTGCCTGGGAAATCCCACGGACAGAGGAGACTGGCAGGCTACAGTCCATGGGGTTGCTAGAGTTGGACACAGCTTAGCGACTAAGCCACCACCACACCTCAGTGCAGCTGGAGCACATTGAACTGAGGCCTAGAATGGAGAGGAATGAGGACCATCTGAAATGGTATTGTTTTCTTAATTTAAATTTTTGACTATTCATTGCTATTATATATGAACACAATTGAATTTATATGTGTGTGTGTGTGTGTGTGTGTGTGTGTATATATGTATATATTTGCTCTGTATACCACAGTCTTGCCAAACTTAATTGGTAGGTCTTGTAGCTTTCTTTAGTTCTCACTGAATTTTCTATTTAATTCCCATGTTGTCTAAAACTAAAGGCAGTTTTACTTCTTTCCAATCTGTATGCCTTCTATTTTTCTTCCTGACTTTATTGTTGAAAAATCACAGTACAATGTTGAATAGAGTGATGAGTGTGTATATTTGTCTTGTTCTTATGGGGAATAAGATTAGTCTTTCACCGTTAAATATTTTGTTCAGTTCAGTTCAGTTGCTCAGTCATGTCGGACTCTTTCTGATCCCACAAATCACAGCATACCAGGCCTCCTTGTCCATCATCAATTCCCAGAGTTCACTCAAACTCATGTTCATCGAGTCAGTGATGCCATCCAGCCATCTCATCCTCTCTTGTCCCCTTCTCCTCCTGCCCCCAATCCCTCCTAGCATCAGGGTCTTTTCCAATGAGTCAACTCTTCGCATGAGGTGGCCAAAGTATTGGAGTTTCAGCTTCAGCATCAGTTGTTCCAATGAACACTCAGGACTGATCTCTTTTAGAATGGACTGGTTGGATCTCCTTGCAGTTCAAGGGACTCTCAAGAGTCTTCTCCAACACCACAGTTCAAAAGCATCAATTCTTCTGCACTCAGCTTTCTTCACAGTCCAACTCTCACATCCATACATGACCACTGGAAAAACCATAGCCTTGACAGATGGATCTGTGGTATTTCATAGATGTTCTTTATCAAGCTGAAAAAGTTCCTTTTGAATCCCATTTTACTGAGTTTTTGGGCTTCCCTTGTGGTTCAGCTGGTAAAAAATCACTCCAGTATTCTGGCCTGGAGAATTCCATGGACTATACAATCCATGGGGTCACAAAGAGTCAGACACAACTGAGGGACTTTCACTTCTTTCACTTTACTGAGTGTTTATTATAAATGAGGGTTTCCCTGGTGGCTCAGATGGTACAGAATCCACATGTAATACTGGAGACATGAGTTTGATCCCTGGATTGGGGAGATCCCCTGGAGAAGGGAATGGCAACCCACTCTAATATTCTTGCCTGGAGAATTCCATGGCTATAGGAGCCTGGTGGGCTACAGTCCATGGGGTCACAGAAAGTCAGAGACTTCTGAATGACTAACACTTTATCATCAGTTCAGCTCAGTTCAGTTCAGTCGCTCAGTCATGTCCGACTCTTTGCGACCCCATGAATCGCAGCACGCCAGGCCTCCCTGTTCATCACCAACTCCCGGAGTTCACTCAAACTCACGTCCATTGAGTCCGTGATGCCATCCAGCCATCTCATCCTCGGTCATCCCCTTCTCCTCCTGCCCCCAATCCCTCCCAGCATCAGGAATATTAAGATTTTGTCAAATACTTTTTCTTCATTTATTGAGATAATCACTTTTTTTCTTTTTGGTTTGTTAATATGCCTAATTGCACCATTTGATTTTTTAATGATAAATCAGCCTTATATTGTTCAGATAAACCCCAATTGATCTTATTGTATTGTGTTTTCTATAGAGTGTAGATATATGTTGAAATTATGTTTAGAATTTACATCTATGTTTGTGAACAATCTAATTTGCACTAAATTCATCCATGTACTTTGCATCTCAGATATTGTAGCTTTCCTATGTAGAAGTTTGATTTCGGGGTTTTATATGGCTGCTAGTTCTTTTATAATTTTCAAGTCTCTTTTTAACTTTTTTTTAACATATAGAATATAATTATAACAGCTGTTTTATTCCTTTCTGCTCATTGTAATGTCTATTTTTATTGGCCAATTTCTCATTACACATCTTGTCTTCCTGCTCTTTTGCATGTCTGGCAACCTTTGCTTGGATGCTAGACACTGTCATTTTACCTCATTGGATGCTGCAAATTTTGTACTTCTGGATGTATTCTTGAGTTTTCCTTTGGATCAGAATTAAGTTACTTGGAAACTCTCTGATCCTTTTTGGTTTCTTATGATGATGTTTTCATGATAGATATGGACAATACTTGGGCATGTGTGCAAAGTCACTTCAGTCATAACCAACTTTTTGCGACCCTATGGACCATAAACTTCCAGGTTCCTCTGTCCATGGGATTCTCCAGGAAAGAATAATAGAGTGGGTTTCTGTGCCTTCCTACAGGGGATCTTCCCAACCCAGGGACTGAACTTTCATCTCTTATGTCTCCTGCATTGGCAGACAGTTTCCTTACCACTAATGCCACCTGGGAAGCCCTATGGACTATACATAATCTAGGGCTAATTATTTCCCACTACTGAGACAAGGCCTCCTTGAGTACTCTACCCAGATTCCCATGAATTGTCAGTTTTTCCTATATAGCGGCTGATAACAGGCATTAATCTAGACCCTGTGTGAGCCTTGGCACTGTTCCCTTTAATCATGCTGGATAGTTCTCTGGCCTTGCGTGGTTTCTTCATATGCAGACTCTGATCACTGCCCTATTGAGTTTTTTTCCTTAGGTCTCTAGGACTCTTTCTTCATGTAGATCTCTCTTCTCTTGTGCTCTGCTGTGGGTGCTGGGTTTTTCTAGTGTATTCTCTCCATGTATCACAGTCTGGAATCTCTCTTAAGGCAGTAAAACAGGGCAATAATAGAGCTTGCTTAATTCATTTTCCATTTCTCAGGAATCACTATACTTTGTTGCTTGACTTCCTTTGTCTTGAACATTTCTTAATATTTTTATCTGCTTTTGGTTATTTGGGTCTGCAGGGTAAACCTGGCCTCTGTTTTCTTATCTTGGCCAAAGGGGAAGCTATTTTTGTTTGGTTAGTGGAATAGAAACAAAGTCATCAGCTGAGAATGAGAAGGGTTGGGGAGTTTAATTTTTAACAAGAAAAGTAAAGTCATGAAATAGTTCTCCTAAAGAGCAGTCAAGCAAATTTACTCCTGAAAATGTGTTAAGATTCCTAGGCATTATAGTCAGTCTCCAATAAAGAAGGCAAGAATATACAATAGAGAATATCTAACAGTTGATGGTATCAGGACATTTAGGTCTTTAGTTCATTTTGAGTTTATTTTTGTGTAGGGTGACATCATACCTGATACCATGAACTCTTAGAGAAAACATAGGCAGAACATTCTTTGACATAAATCTCAACAATATTTTTTTGGGAGGTACCTCCTAGAGGAATGAAAATAAAAAATAATCAAATGGACCTAATTAAACTGAAAAGTTTTTGCATAGCAAACAGCAAAGGAAACAAAATGAAAAGTCAGCCCACAGAATGGGAGAAAATATTTGAAAATGAAATGGGAGAAAATACTTGAAAATGAAATGACCAACAAAGAATAAATCTCCAAAATGTACAAACAGCTCACAAATAGCAACAAAAATATCTAATAAAAATTAAAAATAGATGAAATATATAAATAGATATTTCTTCAAAGAAGATACACAGATAGCCAAAAGGCACATGAAAAGATGTTCAACATTACTAATTATTAGAGAAATGTAACTTAAAACTACAATGAGGTATAACTCCACATTGGTCAGTAATGGCCCTCATCTAAAAATCTAAAAACTGTAAATGGTTGAGAGGATGTGAAGAAAAGGGAACTCTCTTATGTTGTTGGTGGGAATGTAGATTGCTATTCACAATATGGAGGTTCCTTAAAAGACTAAAATAGAACTACCATATGAACCAGCAAAGGCTTCTTGGGTGGCTAAATGGTAAAGAATTCTCCTGCCAAGCAGGAGATGTGGGTTCCATCCCTGGGTCAGGAAGATCCTCTAGAGAAGGAAATGGAAACCCAATCCAGTATTCTTGCCCGGAAATCCCATAGACAGAGAAGTCTGGTGGTGGGCTACAGTCCATGGGGTCACAGAGTTGGTCACAACTTAGCACCTAAACAACAACAACATGAAACAATAATCCCACTCCTGGGCTCATGTCTGGGGAAAACTATAATTTGAAAAGATACATGCATTCCAATGTTCATTGTGCCACTATTAACAACAGCCAAGACATGAAAGCAACATAAATGTACCTCGATAGAAGACAGATAAAGAAGGTGTGGTACATATATACAATGGAATATTCCTCAGCCACAAAAGAGAATGAAATAATTTCATCCCCAGCAACATGGATGGACCTAAAGATTATCATATTAAGTGAAGTAAGTCAGACAGAGAAAGACATATCATATGATATCTCTTATATGTAGAATCTAAAAAAAAAATGCTACAAATGCACTTATTTACAAAACAGAAACAGACTTCAAAAACAACCTTATGGTTACCAAATGGGAAACATGGTGGGGAAGGACAAATAAGGATTTAGGAATTAACAAAGACACATCACTATATATAAAATATATAATCAACAGGGACCTACTATAACACAGGAAAATCTACTTGATATTTTGTAATAACCTATATAGGAAGACAGGGGCTTCTCAGGTGGTGTGCATGGCAAAGAACCCACCTGCCAATGCAGGAGACCTAAGAAATGTAGGTTCAATCCTGGGTTGGGAAGATCCCCTGTAGGAGGGCATGGTAACCCACTCTGGTATTCTTGCTTGGAGAATCCCGTGGACAGGGGAGACTGGCAGCCTATGGTTCATGGGGTTGCAAAGAGTCAGACATGTTTGGAGTAACTTAGCAGGTAGACAGGCAAGCATATGAAAAAAGAATCTGAAAATAATGGATGTGTCTATGTGTATGTGTGTGTATGTTTGTGAGTGTACATATGTGCGTGCTTCCATGCTAAGTTGCTTCAGTGGTGTCTGACTCTGTGATCCTGTGGACTGTAGCCTGTCAGGTTCCTCTGTCCATGGGATTCTCCAAGCCAGATACCGAAGTGGGTTGTGGGTTACCATGCCCTCTTCCAGTAGATGTGCCCGACCGAAGGACTGAACCTAAATCTCATTTGCAGGCAGGTTCTTTATCATTAGCACCCTCTGGGAAGCCTGTGTATATAGATGTGTGTGTATATATATATGTGTGTGTGTGTGTGTGTGTGTGTGTGTGTATGTGTGTGTGTGTGTATATGTGTGTGTGTGTGTGTGTGTATGTGTGTGTGTGTGTGTGTGTGTGTATGTGTGTGTGTGTATGCTGCTGCTGCTGCTAAGTCGCTTCAGTCGTGTCCGACTCTGTGCGACCCCATAGACGGAAGCCCACCAGGCTCCCCCGTCCCTGGGATTCTCCAGGCAAGAACACTGGAGTGGGTTGCCATTTTCTTCTCCAATGCATGAAAGTGAAAAGTGAAAGTGAAGTCGCTCAGTCATGTCTGACTCTCAGCAACCCCATGGACTGCAGCCCACCAGGCTCCTCCATCCATGAGATTTTCCAGGCAAGAGTACTGGAGTGGGGTGTCATTGCCTTCTGTATATATGTGTATATGTGTGTGTGTGTGTGTGTGTGTGTGTGTGTATGACTGAATCACTTAGCTGTACACATGAAACAAACACAACATTGTAAATCAACTGTCCAATATAAAATAAAAAGTAAATTGAAAAAAAGATTGCTAGGCATTATATGTAAAGTTAAGTATCTTCACACAAAGGAGTACTATGAAGAGGGTTAAAATAAGCCTGTGTAAATAAAAACTTCTTTAATTTCTCATGTTAAACTTGTCTTTATTTTTCATCTGAAGCTTAGTGTTAGGCCTTGCATGTCCAATTCTACTTCAGTGTAAATGAAGAAAGATTTAACTACTTCAATTAATTGGAAAGGAAATGATTTCTGGTGGCAATATTTAAAGACAAAAATGTACAGTAGGCTGATAGTTTTCAAAAATGTTTCATTATAAAAATATAGTATTAGAATGTAAAGGAAATCTCAAACATATAATTGGATGCCTTTAAATAATTGCCAGTTGATCAAGGAAAACTGATGAGCATTGTTTTCCATACAGGTTATTTGCCTTTCTGCAATACAGGTCAAATTCCATAAGAACATGTTAGTCTAAGTGTTGCACATGTTGGCTTTAATCTTTTTCCTCCAAGATTTATCTCACTCTTTACATTTCTACAGCATTTTTTGATAAATCTATTTTGCGATTTCCTCAAGATGCTTGTTTTTACTTTTTTTGTATATACCAAGTACGTAACACAGCAAAATATGTTAGTTTTTGATTTGCACTTTCTTGGCTTTATGTCACGTATAGTATTTTTTGACTATTTTTCACTTGGAATTATTTAGTTTACACCAGTGAATCAAATGAGAAAAAGTTTATGCTTTTGAGTCAGGGGATGAATTTAATATACAAACATGAAGAAGTATTTGTTTGAATTTAGAAATTTACTATTTTATCTATTTCTTAATCACTTTTACCATTTGTAATTATTAATCACTAAATTTTATATACATATTAATACGTTTATATTTCTGCCAAATTTCCCTAATTTCTGAGCAAATTATTTTAAATAGTCTTTTTAAAAATGACTATTATGTCCATAGCATTATAGCAGAGCAGTCTGATTATTGCCATTAATAAGAATTCACTTTTATTATTAAAACAGGATTTATACAGATGAAATAAGAGGGATACAAAAGATCTGAAAACCATCCAACTGCTGGTTTATTTCCACAAATGATAACATGTTTAGATACTCAGAAGAGAATAATACAATTGTGAAATGGACTTAGGCATCATTATAGATATACTACCAAGATAGAGAGTGGAATGTCAATGTTATTTGGAGGGTAATAAGCAGCAGGGAAGGCAACAGAGACAGCATTTTGGGCACCAAGGTGGAGAAACCCGTGGTTATACTGTGGGATGTGGAAGGTGGGGACAGTATAGAGCAGAGAGTTTGCACTGGGAGAAGGTGAGAGTAAAGGTGAGTTTGGATGAAACTGTCAAAGGCATTAAAGTCAAGTTTCAGACTATTTCGAGGAGCCCGCCAAGGGCTCTCCCAAGTACTACTAGGTAAAAAAAAATCACTTCTCTTTCCAATTAATAGCGAGCCATTAATTTATGCCATTCAAGGACAGCTGAAAGTTCCAGTTGGGTCAGTCTTGCTAATTTAAAAGTGTCAGTCTAACTAAGTCCTTCGAGCTCACCCTGTAATATTTACTTCCCTGTGTTCTACAAATTACCCATTAAATATATTCACAGGCATCTTGATTTAATCTAGAACTAGCTGGACCTCAAAGAAAGAATTTTCCTTTCTTCCTAAATGTTCATATCTATTTTAAAAGCTTTTTCTGACCATTGTGTTTATTTTTTAAATGTTTCTCTGGCCTGATTTTCTTCTTACATTGTGAAATGATCTAAGAGTTATAAATGACATTGAGGAAGAACAAAGCAACCCAGCAGTTGCGGAGAAAGCTCAGTACATGCCATAATTTTCTGCTCTGAAGAGATAAACTGATCAATGATATGCTACAGTGATTTTACCAAAAAGCCTGTTTATTGTTTTGGCTTTAGCACATTAAAACTAGCAGTGGTTCAATAAGAAGGGGTTGCATTAAGAATTTTCTCACCAACTGTAAAGTTCCTTGTTGGTTTCATAGATGGTTTCCCCCAGAGGAAATCTGTACTCAAAAGGGAGATTTTTAAACCCAAGAGAACATGCTTTCATTTGGAAATCTATGAAGAAGATAGATTGTTTCAACATAGTGAATGAAACATCAAGAAAATGTAAACATCTTTATGGTGGTGGAATTCCCTACATAGAGTGCATGACTCTTGTGATATAAAACAGCTGTTTTCCATGTGTCTCTACAGCCCAGCACAAGGAGAAATTCTGCTCAGACACCTTCAGTCATTTCAAATCAGCTTAAAGCATCTTTGGCGCCCTTAAATATTAATGAAAGTCAACAAGCAGTGAAGTCTTTGCCCTACAGGGACTGTCACTGGTCAGCTCCTTGCTGTTTGTTTCTGAGTTAATCAAATTACTATATCATTGGTGATTTGTATCCTCCACCATCAATGATGAGTGTCTTTGAAAAAAAAGAGGATGTCTTGGCATAATGGCACATTAATCCTGGGGGAGACAGGGGAGGGGCATTCTTTTACCAAGATTGCCCTTGTGTGTGAGGTGGAAGTATAGATGAAGATCACTGCCAGAAATCAACCTTTAATAAGTCAGTCTAAAAGCCACTTCACTTCACATTATCCCAGCCAGCGAGGAAATATGCATGTGAAGAAGAAAAAGAAGCTATAAAATGAAGAGTTTAATGATTTTAATTTCTTAATTTGGTCCCTCTGATATAGTATCTAGATATTAGGGCCATTCTTAATATGCATGGAAGTAACTTCAGAAAAATCACTCCTGCTGTAGAGCTAATTGTTATCAAAATGAAAAAATATGTTCTGGATGATGCCGATACGACCTATTTGCAGTTGGCAAAACAGACCCTGTCTTTCCAGCATCAAAATGGTTAAAATGAAGAAGCCAGGTTATTACACATTTCAATTCCAGAGTCAAATATAAAAATTTCTATTATAGGGACAATTAATTACATCTCAAAATGGCAAATGTGCATCCTTGTCAGGTAGAGTGTACTCTGATGGCCTTTCCTCAAACACTGAATGTGGAGATTTGATCTCTTCTAATGGTGCTGAGAAAAGGGTAATTACGCTATGGTCAAAGCTAATTTGCTTTCTGCCAGATGAACTGTTGTATTTTATTGTACGCTGACATTTTAAAGTAATTACGGCACTGTTGACCTTAGACAATTCCAGTTGTATCGCTGTCTACAGCTGCAGCGTGCGCTCTACCTTTGGCTGGCAGACAGTGGCTGTAACGAGGTAATGACACGGACAAAGAGCACCATATGGGGCTCCTTTGAGATACACAAAGCCCAGTGAAAGGAAACAAGAAAATTTTAACATCATCATTACAGTCACACATCTTTACAGCTATAAAGGATCCTGTCCACACATGCTTGTGCGCATGCACATACACACACCGACAGGCAAATAATCTAACACTTTGCCTGCTTCTGTCTTAGGTAGGTGTGTGCATGGGGGGTTGTGAGCATGTGTGTATGTGTGTGTGTGTGTGTGCGTTTCTTTTGTAAATGGCAGCAGCATCAAGAAGAAAAAGAGATCAGGGAGAACTGAACATGACGGACTGGTCTTCCTCTGACACGAGTTCAAAGGCTAAAGACTATTGATTGAGATAAAAGCTCAGGTTCTTATCTAATGTTAAAGACACGCCTTGTTGTCTGAAAGCCATGCACATAATTAGGCAGAGAGAAGAGCACTTGAACCACAAAATCACTATAAACAGAGCTTCATTAAACTTAGATATTAGTTAATTTAAAGGAAGAAGTTATTATTCACTGATATATTTTAATGAACTATCTGGCTGTCTTTTTCTATGGTAAGAAATAAAAACGTGTCCAGAGTTCGGTCTGGTTAATGTATCCCTGCTAAGACAGCAAAATAGATTAATACCACTGGAAAAAAAGACTTCATCCTCTCAATCAAAAATGTACAGGATATTGAGCTACAGAATTATTGTCAAGAAGAGGTGGGAGAAAACTGATCTTTACCATCATGTTAAATATTTTATTCTGTTTATTAGAATATGTGAAAATGGACTATGAAAATGCATGCTTGCTTCCAATAAGCTGTGGGTGTTGCCTACATCATAGCTTATGGCCTACTTATGTGACAATTACATGGAGCAAAAAAAAAAAAAATCAATTTATTTCCTTTTGAATTATATTTGTGTCATTCAAGGGTTTTTTTTCCCCCTAGTAATTATTGGAAGAGCCCTTGTGTCATTATCTTACTGAGGAAAAAAATTAATTTACAAATTATGTTAAGAGATAGTAGAGATTGCTCTAGTGTCCTCAATTTATTTTTGACTCTGACATTTATTTTTCCTTAAAGTTTATTGTTTTTTTCTAGACTTTTTCACTTTTACTAGTATTTCATTAGTGTTTGGAAAACTCTATGACAATATAGGTGTCTTTTTTTTTTTTAAGGCAGTGTTCATTTAAAGGGTTACTGAAGAATTCCTAGTCAAAACTGAAATTATATGGAATTAAAGTATATATCAAAATGATCATTTCTGTGATGTTTACTTTTGAAGGCCATGTGACTTAAAATTTTCCTTATTTGTAAGCCAAGGGAGTAGAAGTTCTAAAGCAGGTACAATTGTCTCTTTTTAAGCTGCATTTTTGCTTTACCATAAAACTTAGGAAAAACTGATTAACTTATCTACTATATCCATTGTGAAGGTCTTAGGAATACATTAATGCTATTTTAAAAAAAAAATCCTTGCAACTACTGAACTCCACATACAATTTCTGATATCATTAGAATTACTAAACTATTCTGGCACTATAATGTTGATATAAATACACCCAACCAGGATCCTATAATAAAAAGAATGAGTGACCAACACAGTTTAGAATGTGTAGGAGTAACAATATGAAAGCGATATACCATAAGAAGTGGTATATTAAAAGACTTAAAATCAAAACACTTTTGCTCTTTGCAGATTCAGATGTGTGCTCAACACTAGGAAAAACAACTGGAAGCATGAACAACTTATTTGTATTTTCACTTTTTGTCATTGTTAGAGACAACAACTCACACCTAAGACCTAATCAGTTCAACTCCAAATATCCTTGATTTAAAATATTCACTACATTTGTTGATGAGTAAGATCATGGAAGCATACCATTTCATACTTATAGAAACTTTTAGAACAGATTTCTTTCTTTCTTCAGGAGTGCACTTAGTGATGTGAAATTGGTATGTTCCTGTCTAGTTCTGTCTACGCTTCTAGCCTTAAAAGGTAGAAAAAGATAAGGAAAAGAAGACTTTTAGAAAGCTGCGTCAAAAAAAAAGTGGAAAGCAAGAATCTTGACTATGCTTCTGAAAGAGGAAGGGAGTGAGGGAGATACATGAGTTTGGAGCATTCATAGAATCAGGGAACAAGTTCTGATAGATGGAGAGTGAGTGGGAGAATGAAAGAGAGTGACAAGAAGTAAGAAATCACTTCCCTGAATTAAGATGAGCGATGCAATGAGAGAAGCAGAGAGACAGATAGATGGTGTTGGAAGCACAGATAAGGCGAGAGCTACTCCACGGAAGCAGGGAGACTGTAAAAGACCAGTGTATAATAAAGATGCACTGCGTGCAAACCAGGACATTAACGGTGATATCCGGAGCTGGACTCTGCAAAAACCCCAGTTACTCTGACGCTGACAGAATACTAATAAAAATAAATGAATAAAGGGAACAAAGTACACACAAAATAGAACAAAAGACATTTAATGGTTCCGAGTTCTAATCCTTCCTGTTGATGACTGTTTTTTTTACCCTTACTAAAACAAATCTCCCAATGTGACATGCCAACATCAAATCTTCAGTTCTACTCTGTGAAATGGGCTAAGTAAGGAAGACCTGAAAAATCTTGAAATAATTGCAAGACTAGGATTTCAATGCAATATCTCAGCAATTACACTGGTTACTTGAGAAATAGAATTTTTCATACCATTAAAAGATGGCAGGGAAGGATTTTTTCCATATGCAATACAGGCTGTGAAACAAAACCAGAATTGGCAAGGGGGAGGACAGTTTTCTGGAAGGTTAGAATTTTAAAGCAAGCATTTAGAAGTCTTTGGAAAAGTTTTAAGAGATGTGTTAGAAGCAAAATGATTCTTTCAACTCTACTTAAATTGAGCTAGTTTTCCATGCAAAGCTATTTTGAGCCATAAAAAGACAGTAACTCTAATCAAGTATATAGATTCATTAAGGACCATACTAGATCGAGGTCAAATATGTGACCCTCCAATCTGGGTGCACTTAGCTGAGGCAATACTATCTCATCATTACTATCTTGAATTTATTGTCCATGAAATAGGCTGTTGCCTGCTTTTCTATCAAAACAAATATAAAGACTAATCCAGCACGTAAAAATGTAAGTCAGAGCATTGAATCTTTGTAGCTGGACTGGATATACTGCAGAGCAAGAGAAGTCTGCATAACATTTTTTAATATCTTCCATAAAATAATGTATTTTCTCTCCTAAAGTCCATTGCATAGAGTGACTTTCATTAATTTCAGGAAATGGAAGCCCATCTTTGTCTATCTGCCTTTTTTTTAAAATGTCATCTATGCAGAAAGTTTTAAACACAGTCAGTATTTTGCCTGTCCAGAATAAAATCGGCCTGAAAAACAAGGGCACAAGGTTCTGAGGAAATTCCAAGTGATTAAAACAACAATCTTGTTAGGAAGACTAAGTGTAAAAGTAAACATGAAAGGTTTGTAGAAAAATTCAGCTGAAAAAGAAAAATCCATATGTATGTATTGATCTCCATATATTTATATATACTTTACTACTTTATGAAGCTTTAAGAGGAACACTCCTGATATTGAGAACTCTTTCAAAAAGTAATGGCTAGAAATTAGTTTGGTATTGATTTAATCAAAATGCTAGGTTTACCTATTATTTTAGCATTTTCTCATTGAAAGTCTTTATTGAACATTTATATAAGGATTAAAAAAGAAGTAATTTAAGATTACTACAAAGTCAATTAAGTCAAATCTTCAACTGTTCATAATTTCATTTCCTATATAAAGTTTGGCCTTCAATAAAACTTTTTCCCTTTTCTATCACAAGGTAAAATAATTCTTGTTATAAATTTGGACCAGTGGCAATTTCCAATTGTACCAGAAAACTATTCTTATGCTGGTTGTTATTAGATAATGTATTTTCCATAGATTAGCCTAAATTAAGAGTCAGGGAGAAAATTTTTCTTTCATCTCATTTTTTTTTTTCTTTCTTTTTCTGAATGATGAGTGACTGTCAGTGTGTGGACGCTTCTTTTCAAGGAATGTGTGAAGCTGTCACCCTGCTGCAGCTGCAGGACAATCCAGATGTTACACATATGAAATCCGGGTCTCAGCATGGTGATGATTGTCAAATGAGAACAGCCTAATTGTAATGCCCGAGTCTCCATAAAATGACAATTTTTTGGAGAGTTGAAGGAGGCCAGTATCTTTCAATTATTTTTAACCAGTATCTTTTCTCTGTTAAGTTTTCATTATCTTCTCTTGGTTAGCATTAAAAAATATTTTAAAGTCTGTTTTGGAAAGGAATGAACCTATACCTCATGATCAGATTTCATTAGTATTTATAGAGAAAAAAAATGTTCTGTTTTAGAGGTTTTCTCTCATCATCGCTATCGAGGATGACAAATTCTGATCTGAGGACAGTGTGCGTGCCACGCTGGCATCCAAGCCTGTTTATGCAGGTAATGGCTGGTTTAGGACACCTCTGAACTGTCACGTACCATTTGAATTAATGAGGCCATACAGGTCTAAGGTCTCTAAAAAGGCCTCTCTAGATTAGGGTCTATTAAACCTGCCACAAGCTGCTTAGTGTTCTAAAAGTGACAACAGAGGCTCTTTTGCCTTATCATTTTGTTCTTTTCTTTTTTCCATTCTCTTTTCTAATTTTTTAGAATCTTGAAAAAATATATTTTCCTATTCTTCAGCTAGTACTATGGTAACTTAGAGTGAAGAAATTCCCACCGACTTCTGAGACACTCCAACATTCTTTAAAGAACACTGATATGCCAAAGGGGGGAAAAAAACATGATATAAAAAAAAAATTAGGTTGAAAAGTAGGTTTTAGAAACTGCATGGTGAATTAGTGAGGCTGTTAATATTATTTTGTTTTGTTTTAAAATATTATTTAATGTAGCTACATTTTAGCACAGTAAAATAGCAGAACCTTTTTAAAAACTGGCCTTGTAATTAGGGATAAATAGAAAGCATTATCTCTGCTTAGGTATAATCTGATATTTAGCTGAGAGATTAAAATATCATGGTATGTATATGAAAGGCACAAACTTCAACAAATAAAGAAATGATAATTAGCATTCTTTAAGGATTACATTTAATAGCATTCTCCTGAATATAATTTTATTGCCACAATATTGGCTTCATATTTTCTTATATCTCCTTTGTCTGATTCCTGTATTATTTCAAAACTCTTCTTCAGATGACTATAGTTTTTCCTGGACCATGAATATTATTGCTTTAATGGACTTTTGTTTTTGCTTAGAAAAAATGTGTGCAAAATCAATTTAACATCTCCAAATCTATTAGGTGCTTAGCCTTTAATTTGGTCCACATTAACATTAAATGGTCAAAATATGAGGTTATTTTTGGAGTGATTATTATGATTGTAATAAGGCCTGACACTTACGCCACTTCAAACATGCAACCACCAACAGTTCTATTACAACAAAAGAGCTCCCAGCATAACACATTTTAATAGTCAGAAGAGTTGTGAATTCACAGCTTTGCACAGCAGGTGTGGCTGCACATCTTTGCACCCCTAAATACACTTGCTCATCTAATCTGACAGATTAGACAATGGCACAAAACCCCCATCACTGATGTCTAAACAAAGACTTCATTTCGGAAGAGACAAAGCATCATGCACACTGTGTTGCCACTAATAACTTTTCCGAGCGGAAAACAATGTATATTTTATTAATGAAAAACAAATTGCAGCAGGGAAGATGAATGTCTTGGCTTTTCTGACATTTTACATAATTTGCTTTCCCTTCCCTTTTGTGCCTTTAATATTTACCTTCATATCAATCTTGATGCAATTTTGTTAATTAGCTGTGGTGCTGCCAGCAAAAAATGGAAGGCATCACAGTCCAGGACCTTAAAACCCAGGTTGCAAGGAGGAAACAATTTTGCAAATTTTTGTGTCTCTCTGTGTGTGTGTGTGTGTGTGTGTGTGTGTGTGTGTGTGAGTAAACTAGAGCGGAAAGCATCACCTTAATTAGAGCCAGAAGTAAGATGGACTTTGGGGCACCTACGTTTTAGTGGCAAGGTGCTTGGCAATTTCAAATAAGATAAGGCAACATGATTTTCTATTCAACTTCATCACAGCTGAACATTATAAAGTGAGACTAGAGATGTGCATATTTACCATAAAGGACTGGACTGAGCATTAATGGGCTCGGGGGGCTTATTTGGAGGCAGCTGCACTTATCATGAATCAGGAAAAGGAAATAGCAGCCCTGGTGTGCTGTAGGTCAGTCACAAATGTCGACTGGAGAGAGACATAAATTTCCCCCGACTTCAGCCTGTGACTTGCAGAACACCCTTCTAGCATTTTCCTATAATTTAAAGATTAGGTAAGGAATATCACGAGTGTGTTCGATGAAAATATTAATTTAGAGATAAATCCTGTAAGTGCTCTGAAGCAGCGGCTTCTGCCGCAGTTACACTTCAAACAGGACTGGCTGCTAGTTTTGTCAACAGTAGGAGGTCATGGAAGGCTGCCAAAGAAAACAAACCTTTTTCAATAAAATGCTTTCAGTTCTAAGTAGTCACAGAATATCCCCTGTACTGTTTTATTACTGATACTTAAACTTTGATATACTGTCTTTTGCTGACAATTTCTTGAGTCAGAAATCTTAATCATAAAATGAAGTGTGGCACACACACCAGAAACACAATTAATCACAGCAAACTCTGGCAAGTTCAAATAATTTTGTTATTTTTGGTAAGGGGAGGCAGAAAACTATAGCAAAAGTTATGGTTAAACTGTTTCTCTTTCTTCTGAAATTTATTTGCTGTTTCCTGAAAGACACATGATATATACTGTTGAGGAAAAGTTTGAACCTTCCATAAAAAAAGAGACATTTCCCATTGAAGAAACGGTTCTATTGATGATAATGATAAGCTGAATTTCATTTTCCTTTATCAATATGGTGTAATTGATCCTAAAATAAAAGTACTCTGCCTCTGTCTCTTTGTTTACATGTATAAAAATGTTAAAATAGGAAAATCAAAGGATATTCAGATTTGTCTCATATTTAATAACCTGTATTAGAAGTTGATGCACTTAAAGATATTGTCCAGGTAAGGAAAACGAAAGTTGACGGGACTGATTTCCAAAACCACCTCTCACATGTAAGGTGAGCATTGTGCTAGAGGACTGGTTACTAAAATTTTCATTTGTACTTTCTAACCCCAGAGGCCTTGTTTGAAACTAGAAATCCATTAATGGTCTTCTGTCTTATTGGTTGGAAAGAAAAACACATGTAGTTATACACATTCTATAGAATTCTATACGAATTCTATTAAATGGTACAGGATAATACCAAATACATATTTCATGTTCATCATTGACATTCATAGGAAATTTTTTGTTTGATATTTTTTATTTTTTACTTTTTATTATTATTCAAGTCCTAAAGATATAAGAATAAATGCAAATTGAAAATAATGTAAATTAGGATTTCACATATTCTTAATGATATCGTGGAGTTGTAAGATATAATTAACATTATATAGAGTGCCTGGAGAACCCAGGTAGGAACAAAATGAGAATTTAAGTCTCAATATTAGAAGTGTTGATGCAAAACTCACAGGCACCTCTTTTGCTTGCTCCTTATTTTCTCAGAGTATGGTTCAAGTGTTTTAATACTTACCTTGGCATCTTGGCTGGCTTTAAAAGTAACCTATGCATGGAGAACCCTGACACTTTGGTGCAGGCATTATCAGCACAGTCATATCTGTAAGCTATGCTTGGCCACCTTTATTGTTCTACTGTTTTAAAAGCTATGTTCCACTTTGAAATTACATTAAGAATATAAATTTCAACCTCAAAATTATGATTCTATATAACAGACGCAGAATATGTGCTTTGTGGCACAAGATCCCTTTCACTTAATATTAAGCATCCATCCTCTCACATTTTTTTTTTTCTATTTTTGAAAACTATTTGAAATGAATAGACATGCACCATAGGATTCTAGACCCTGTAGAATCCCAGGGCCTGTACAGACTGAAGCCTAGCAGTCTCTTGTGCAGACACTGCCAGCAGAATATTTGAAGTTGATGCAGCTTAGGGAAGAGGCTGATCTTCACAGAAAAGCTAGAATTTCTAAAAAAAAAAAAAAAGTAAAGCTATTTTACCCCTAATCATAGACAAGCATTAAAGATCTTAAAACATGACTGTGATCAGGCAGGTTTTTTTCTGGCATACTTTTTAAGTGAATACTAGTGTCTACACAATTTAGAATGAAGAGCTGATGTTCTAATACATCCCATATAGTCTCATTTTGAAAGCCATCAACTATGTGATCTTCCTGAGTCTCAGCCTGTCCCTTCTTTAGTACAGCTAAAGTGAATGGAAAAGCACAGAAATCATTTAGAATTGATGTGAAATGTATCTTTTTCTAGCTGTCCTAAGACATGGCTGAGATTGCCCATCACACATCCAACTTGATTCCTTCATATTAGCCGATGTAGATTATAAGCCCAGGCTATTCTATTCTTCTTTTTCTTATAATCATCATTTCTCACTTCTAACCTTATACACAGGAACAAAAGTCATCACAAAGAATTGAGAAAACAGAGATAATGAGAGGTAATGTTTTTCATCATTGTCTTTCACAGAACTAGTTTAGAGTTTTAAGCTTTATCTGTGAATTAACTCTGTCTAGAATTTTATGGTACAGAAGAAATAGGAAGCTTTCCTGTCTGGTTAGTACTGTTGATATATCATAGTCACTTGTTCAGTCATGTCCGACTCTTTGCGACCCCATGGGCTGTAGCCCACCAGGCTCCTCCATCCATGGGATTTTCCAGGCAAGAATACTGGAGTGGGTTGCCATGATCTAACATTAAAGATATTAATTTTTGAATTGACAATAAATCTAATTGCTTACTGTTAAGGAATAGTGTATTTCTGTGATGGAAAACAGTTTGGAAATAAGGATTAAGAAAAACATTTCATTATACAAGCAGGCTATTCTCTTTTGGAGATTTTCTCTAATACAACCATAATATCAAGAATTGCCACTGGAAAAATTTTGCAGTTGGTCAATTTGATAAATGATATATCACCATCACTTGATCACTATGATCACCATCACCTGACTGAGAAAATACGGGCCACAGACAAAGAGAACTATAGTGTGAGAGTTTGCAGCCATTGTTAGCACAGTCAAAAAATGGGGAAGTTTATTTATCTGCTGATGTCCATGAATAGGTCAATAGTTGACATTGACATCTTGTGATATACGTCAGTTATTTCGTTATTCAGTGAATAATTGTACATCATTATATATTCATAGAATTCATGTGTTATAATACCTGTTGAGGTTAAAAACCTATGATATGGCCTTATCTTCAAAAGAAACCCAGAGTGTAAGAGGAAACTTCACAGCGGTACCTGGTTCTCCACTAAATCATTTATGGCCTTCTCTGATCATGGTCTGCAGCCCAGTGAGGTCCCCAGGGCTGCCTGGACAGCTCTCTCACCCATTCTTTACAGCAAACTCAGTCTCATCTCTCCAAGACACTTACCCTGACACCAATACCTCACTCCCAGGAGATAACTTTACTCCCACTCAGCAGGAAAAGCAGAAACCATTGAGAGTCAGCTCCTTCAACCTGCTGACCTCTGATGTGCACCGAGTCTTCTTTGTCTTCTATCAGTGGACCAGAATTGCTGTCACTAGTGCCGCACATGGATGGACGTTCAGTCGCTCTCTTATTTGGCCCAGACATAACTTGATATTAAAAAGGACTTCCATCATTCTCAAAAAGTATCCCTACTGCTGTCTTTTCACCCACTGGCTTGTCTGAATGTTACACTTTTCCTAAACGACTGTGGTCATTTCTATTCTAGGGATTTCCCCTGGTTGTTTCCCCTTATTTGCCTCTTAAACGCAGATTTTTAAAAATCTCATTATATCTTTACAATACATGAAAGCACTATTTTAAAGCCTGGTATAGCAAGAGTGATGGAGATTTGTGTTTGTCTCTTAGTGGCCAAAGAAACTTAAAAAAAGAAATTTGCTTTTAAACTTAAAAAAAGAAATTTGCTAGTGTTATATTTCCTTGTACTTTCATTTCTTTTGTAGTCAACCACAGTATTCAGCTATTGCCTATTGTGTTCAAAGCACCATACAGGCTTTCTGCCAGTGTACAGGATCAACTCAGTATGTCTGTTATGTGAAGTACACACTAAGACTTTGCAATCATTACTACCAAGCAGAAACACATCAACTTTTGATTTAGTTCAATCGTGGGGCAGTGTTTGTGCCCTCTTCATGAAAGTGTTCATCAACCCTCTCAAGTCTTATATCATAGGTGTATCCAGACTCATCAATAATAGCAACTTGTGTAGACTCTGGAAATTATGACCTCTAAGATTTTCTATAAAAACTGAATAACAAGTTTGTATATTAAATTCATTTTATCTGTACAAGGAGCTTAGCCTACAAAAGTGTGTTAAGTGATGACACTTTCCATGAGCCTTACCCCTTTCCTTAGGTCAAATATCAGAGATGTCACTTCACTGTTTTTTGTGGGAACCATGTTGCAAGGGCTCAGCATGGAATCGTATTGCCCAAAAGCTATTATAAAAGAATTAATGAAAATGTTTGCATAATAGATTATAATGTATTCTAAGTTGCCATTCATTTTTTACTTCACTAAGGCAGGAGTTTCTTTTAAATATATATATACAACTCATATGAGTCTAAAATATTAGGATAGGAAAGTACAGATTCTGAGTAATTTATTAACTATAGGCTCAGAGCATGTGTGGCACCCTAAAAGGTTTGCTAAATTAATTAGGTTTTGTATTTGTATTCTGGGGAGTTTTTCAATAGAAGCATCATCGGGGTTATTTATGCTGTTTTGTGATAGCAAAATATTGAACTATCCATGTTAGTGGAAAGAACATACATTTGAAGAGACCACGGAAATAATGACCAGTTGCTTTGCAAAGCTGATGTTCTTATGAATTGCTTTTCTTAAGGAAAATAAGGGCAGAGCTCTCTATTTCAATGTTAAAGGATGAAACAAAGAAAATTAAAAATTAATTTGGAACTTGATATCTTGAAAATCTTTAGAAATGAGACATTTACCTACTTCTCATGATCTCTACTAGTTGAAGAAGGAAAGTCTATAACACATACCATGATGGAGACAAAAGTCTAAACCAAATTTTTTCACCTCAATCATGCCATCCTTTTAAAATAGCCAGCACTTATGTTTTATTCTTCATCCACCAGGTCCAAACAGCAGGGAAAGGAGCTGGGAAGGTGCAGGGGAAATGGCTAAGTAAAGATATAACCTGTTGGAATGGAGATAGAGACATTTGAGAATGTGTTCTCCTGCCTGTAGTAAACATCTGACAGAGAAATTAGAGTTGACAATCTTCACTTTTTCCTTCTCTTCAAATAACACCTTCTTTACTTTCACAGGGTATATAGGAACACAATAAAGTGGACGCAGGATGGTTGCAGTGGGGTTGGATAGGGTCTTGCCAGGGCTCTAGAGACTAGCTTCACAGATCATACTGCTTTGCCCACTTTGAAAACATCTATTATATAAAAGGCTTTTTAGCATCCTTGATAACTAATAGGTCGGTCATTTAAACTGGAAAATTTACAAGTATGTGGAAGTTAAACAACATACTCCTAAATAACAAATAAGCAAAGAAGAAATCATAAGAGAAACTAGAAAATACTTTACAGGAATGAAAACGAAAACACCAGATAGCAAAACTTGTGGGATACAGTAAAAGTAGTCTTTAAAGAAAAAATGACCTAAATGTAGATCTGTATCAAATGCCTTCTTTAATGTCAATTGTAAATCAATTATATATCATAAGCAATTGGAAAAAGTGGAGAAAACTAAACTCAAAACAGGAAGGAGGAAGGAAATAAAGACTTGAGCAGAAATAGCTGAAATGGGTAATTCAAAGATACAGAAGTCAGTAAAAACAAACAGAGAAATCTACAAATAGACTGATGAGGAAAAAAAGAGAAGACAACTGAAACTGGGAATTGTAGTAATGACATTACTTCTTACTTTACAAAAGTAAAAGGAATTATAATTGGATAATATGAATACTTATATTTCAACAAATTAGGTAACCTAGATGAAAGGCACAGATTCTTAGAAACATACAACCTACCAAAACTAACTCAAGAAGAAAGAGAAAATCTGGATAGACCTAAAGAAATTGAGCTAGTAATATAAAAATTTATAACAAAGAAAAGCCCAGGGCCAGATGTCTTCATTGCTGTATTACACCAGATGTTTAAAAAAGGATTAATGCCATCACAGAGTGCCAGGCTGTGCTCCTCGTGTTATATAGAGGGATAGGGTAGGAGGAGGGAAGGGAGGTTACATATGTGCAATCATGGCTGATACACGTTGTTGTATGACAGAACCAATACAACATTGAAAAGTGATTTTCCTCCAATTAAAAAATAAAGAATTGATACCAATCCTTTTCAGACTCTTCCCCAAAATAGAAATGAATGCTTTTTAATTCATTCTAGGAAGCCAGTATTACTCTAATTCTAGAGTCAGAAAAGATACCATAAGAAAAGAAAATGATGTCAATATTTTTATGAATAAAGGTAAAATGCTAACAAATGGAATTCAGGAGTATATAAAAGGGAAGATATATCATTACCAAGTTGGACACATTCCAGGAATGCAAGATTTGTTGAGCATATTAAAATCAACATCATATATCACACTAATAAAGAAAAAAAGATCATCTCAATAGACATAGCATTTGCCAAAATACAACACACTTTCCTAATAAAAACATTTACAATCTAGGAGTGGAAAAAAAATTCCTCAACCTGATAAAAGACTTCTCTGAAAAACGCACAACTAGCATCAAATGTAGTGGTGAAAACCTGAAAACTTCCTAACGTAAGGAACCAGACAGGGATATCTGCTCTTTTTATTCTTATACAACACTGTATAGGAGTTTTAGCCAAGGAAATGAGGCAAGTTAAAGAAATAAAATGATTCGGATTAGAAAGGAAGAAGTAAAACTATCTACTTTAAGGTGGCATTGTCTTACATATATGCAAAATGATAAATAATATACACATAGCAACCCACTCCAGTGTTCTTGCCTGGAGAATCCCAGGGACGGGGGAGCCTGTTGGGCTGCCGTCTATGGGGTCACATAGAGTCGGACACTGCTGAAGCAACTTAGCAGCAGCGGCAGCAGACACATAGTCACAGCCTGTAAATGAGTTCAGCAAATTTACAGGATATAATGAAAAGTCAAAGTTTTAGTTGCTCAGTTGTGTCCCAGTCTTTGCATATGACCCCATGAACTGTAGCCTGCCAGACTCCTGTCTATGGAAATTTCCAGGCAAGAATACTGCAGTGGGTTATATTCCCTTTCTTTACCATTTTCACTTTCATATTATCCATGAACAACCGAAAACGAAATTAAGAAAATAATTCTACTTTCAATAACATCAAAAAGAATAATATATTTAGGAAAATATTTAACCAAAGAAGTGTAAGACTTGTATGCTGAAAACTAGAAAACATATTTAAATAAATTAAACAAGAGTTAAATAAATGGAAAGATATCCTCTGTTAGTGGATTAAAGATGGCAATAATTAAGATGGCAGTAACCCCAACTGATGTATAGATTTCACCAAAGCCAATACCAATGAAGGGCTTCCCTGGTGGCTTAGACGGTAAAGAATCTACCTGCAATGAGGGAGACCTGAGTTTGATCCCTGGGTTGGGAAGATCCCCTGGAGAAGGGAAAGGCTACCTATTCCAGTATTCTGGCCTGGAGAATTCCATGGACTGTATAGTCTATGGGGTTGCAAATAGTCAGACACAACTGAGTGACTTTCACACACACACACACACACACACACACAATACCAATGAAAAGTCCAGATGCTTATTTTTACAGGAAAAGAAAAACTCATTTTAAAATTTATAATCCAAGGGACTCTAGATAACAAAAGTAATTTTGAGAAAAAAGAATAAGGCTGAAGGACTCATATTTTCCTATTTTAAAACTTACTACAAAGTTATAGTAATCAATTCAATGTTTACTGGCATGAAGCTAGATGTACAGATCAAGGGAAAATAATTAAGTATTGAGAAATGAAGCCATTCATCTATGGTAAACTGATTTCTGACAAAAGTATAACCAAGAGTGTTCAGTGGGGGATTATAGGATTATAATATTTTCAACAAAGAATTTTGGGAAACCTGAATAGCCACATGCAAAAGAATGAATTTGGACCCCTCACACAATACACAAAAATTAAATTAGAAAGGATCACAAACATAAACATAAGAGCTAATAACTCTGAAAACCTTAGAAGGATTTAAACATATAAATTCACATGAGCTCAGATTTGTCAAAGATGTCCTGGGTACGACACCAAAAGTAAAAGCTACAAAACAAAAAATAGATAATCTAGACTTTATTCAATATAAAAACATTGTGCTTCAGAAGACACTATCAATAAAATGAAAAGACAATCACACAATTGATAAAAATATCTATAAATTATATATCTGATAAGCATTTATTATCCAGAATATAAAAATAACACACAACAAAATAAAGAAATAACTCAATTACAGAATGGGCCAAGGGTGTGAATAGACGTTTTTCTAATGAAGATATCCAAACGGCCAAAGAACACAAAAAAGAAGCATCATTCATCATTAGAGAAAGGTAAGTCAAAACCATAGTGAAATACCACTTCAAACAATAAGGATGTTCATTGAAAACAACAGAGAAAATATAACAAGTGTTGGTGAGGATGTGGAGAAGCTGGAATCACATACATTGCTGGTGGGCATATAAAATGATTCAGCTGTTAAAATTTTTGACAATTTCTCAAAAAGTTAAACATATGCCACAGATATTCCACCTTTAGGTATACACCCAAGAGAACTGAAAATATGTACACAAATGTACATGTACAAAAAAAACTCGTACAAAAATGGTCATAGTATGATTATCATGACATTCAAAATGTAGAGGACCTAAAGAGACATTTCTCCAAAGAAGACAAACAGATGGCCAATAGATACTTGAAAAGATGCTCAACATCACTATTATTAGAGAAATACAAATCTTCAATGAGATCTTCAATGAGATACCTTCACTGAATGAGGTACCTTCATGAATGAGGTATCTTCAATGAGATACCACCTCATGTGGCCCCAGAATGACCATCACTAAAAAGTCTACCTATAATAAATGCTAGAGAGGGTGTGAAGACCCAACCATCCCTGTTGGTAGGAATGCAAACTGGTGCAACCACTATGGAAAACAGAATTTCTCAAAAAAAAAAAGAAAAATAGAGTCGCCATATAATCCAGCAATCCCACTCCTGGGTGTATACCCAGAAAAAAATAAATTTTTTTTAAAATGCACCTCTATTTTCAAAGTAGTACCACTGACAATAGCCAAGACATGGAAACAGCCTAAATGACCACGACAGAAGAATGAATAAAGAACATTTATTTTATGTGTGTGTGTGTGTGTGTGTGTATACCACTCCGGTACTCTTGCCTAGAGAATTCCATGGACAGAGGAGCCTGGCAGGCTACAGTCCATGGGGTCACAAAGAGTCAGACATGACTGAGAGACTTTCACTCACTAATATCAGACCAAGTTCACTTTGATACAAAAATCTATAAACGGATAAATGTAGGATGATGGAACTTTGTCTAGAGATGTTGAGAAGACATGGATTTTCTAACTTAATTTGGAGGTAAATAGAGGAAATGTCTATTTATTGGCTACTCTAGTAAGATAATCTAATATATGCTGTGGTAACACAACAACTCCAAATTTCCATGGCTCAGAACAACATTTGCTAATTGTTTCCAAATATGTAGTTTTATTTTCTGTGATTTTACTTTGTCATCATCTTAGAGACCAAAAAGGGGAAGATCAGATGCTGGGTAATTGCATTGTCATATATTAAAATTATTCCCTTTGCTATTTTGAAAATTAAACATCATTCAAAAATTATAATAACCCTTATTTCTGACATATAAGTATCAGTACATCACATTTAAAATGAATTAAAAAATGATCCAAGTTGAAGTTACACAGAGTTAGTGAAAGATTTATTTTATATGTATCTGCCAAACTTCAATCTTCCAAATACATCATTTTTTTTTCAAAAATCCTTACTCATCAAAAAGCTTTAGTATCACACCTTTCATTCAACTTTCCTAATTATTGTCATAGATGTTTATATTAATTGTGTGAGGTTACATTTGGATCATTCTGTTTTACTTTCCCTTTAAAGCTCACAGGAAGATTTCTTCTTAGATTGTAAGAATTCAAGGACATTATGACTACTGAAATCACTATAGTAGAGAAAACCGAAATCATGTCTCAGATTTTTAATGTCTTGAAATATCCCTGCCAACGTTATAAATGTCACTCCTACCAAACGGTTGAATTCTCTGTATTTTCCATTGCTGCATAAATAGTTACGTTTGTGTGGTCATTTGATGGCAAAGCAGATCTAATAGGATATTTAAATATATATGTATAAATAAATCAGTTTGCTTCACTCATTTGCTTAAAACACTCCAGTGTGTTTATACTAATATTCACAAACCTGTCCGTGGTCTACCTGAACCTGCATGGTCTGGTCCTTGGCCATACTTTCCATCCCACCTCCCTCCAGAACCGTGAGGTTGTACCGCCAAGGCTCGTGTCTATTGTATCTATTTCCACTGCAGATTTCACATGGTTTCCTCCTTCTCGTCAATGTGTTCTCAGGTCAAATATCACTTCTTCCAAGAGAAGACTTTCTTTAAACACCCTTGTAAAACTATTCCCACCACTCTAATATTATTCAGTTTTATTTTTATTGCACTTATATAACTCCCTGGCTTATTAATTTGCTTGTTTATTGTAGGCATTATGCTCCTAGAATGTGAACTCTCTGAGAACAATGTATACTTAGTGCCTAGATGAGTGCTAAATTGTGGAATGCATAAGTGAAACATGCCTTGGGTAATTCTGACATGTCACATTACTAATCATTGATGCTCCCCATCCCCCAACTCAAAGCATGTGCATCATTGCACACAGCTTTTCCCAAGTCTTTCAACTCCTTTGTTAAACAGCTCATCTCAGAGATTTTCAGAGCAAAGGAGCTTCTACATTCAGAGTCACTTCTAAAATGCATTAATAATCATTCATTTGCACTATTCATTATTGTGCAAAGACTGATAGGAGCCTGGTTTGAGGACCACAGGTTGCTGTATGAAATGTGCTTATTTTCCTCGACCCCAGAGAGTGTTCTCTGTGCTCATCTAAGGGCAGAATTTGGCCATGTGTGGTTAGTCGATTACAACAAACATATGGGGAAAATGGCTGAGAATGCTCAAATATTAAAACCATATGTTACTGCATGGGAAACTATGCCTTATTAAAAAACAAAACAAAAACTGAGAATCCAGCTAGAAACATACAGCTCAGAGCTTTTGCTTTCAGGGTTTAACCAGCACTTATTTATTAGACAGAAGACTTCCTTTTAGATTGAACTCAGTCCTTAATATCTCAGAGCAACTACTTAGTTAAAATATTTCTTTAGACTACAGAAGGTTCCAAAAATCAAACATCTTGCAAAATTTGAAAATTCATTAAAAAGTAAAAGTATTCTGAATCCTGTGAGATTTTTAAAATTCTATTTTAAATGCCATGAAGATTTCATAGCTTTTATATATACTGCTCATATAAATGGAATATTTAAACTCTTCTTCTCAATTAACATCACATCTTCATAGAGGAATAGAACAGATAAGGAGCTTGAATGATACATTTATAAGATATTAGTCTTGTAATAAAGACTAATAAAATTTAGATCAGAATAGGATTTGCAATGGAAGTGATGCTGAGCATCAGTGGAAGACCTCAGAATAGACTCATACACATTTCACATGAACCTCACTTATGATCATTCATTAAATCTAATATACCATCAATCGTAAGATACACCACTACTAAGAAATAAAAATGCTGCCAATTAACTAAGATGCAATGCTCTCATCACATAAAATGCAATACACATTCTGATTTCACAGAGTTTAAAATGTGAAAACATATGCAATGTTTGAACCAATGAAGTATGCTATTGCTGCTGCTGCTAAGTTGCTTCAATCATGTCCAACTCTGTGCGACCCCATAGATGGCAGCCTGCCAGGTGCCCCCATCCCTGGGATTCTCCAGGCAAGAATACTGGAGTGGATTGCCATTTCCTTCTCCAGTGCATGAAAGTGAAAAGTGAAAGTGAAGTTGCTCAATTGTGTCCAACCCTCAGCAACACGATGGACCGCAGCCCACCAGGCTCCTCCGTCCATGGGATTTTCCAGGCAAGAGTACTGGAGTGGGGTGCCATTGTCTTCTCTGAAGTATGCCATTACACAGAGTTAAATTTTGTTTTAATGCCCTAGTATAAAGCAGCAGCATAAAGCACCAAATTCAAGGCACTGTAATCAATTCAAGAAATTTTCTTTTGCTGGGTTCACACTCCTTTCCCGTTTTGGTCTCTTTCTTTGGCTAAGGATCTCAATGCCCTCTCCTCCCCATTCTCAACCATACAAAGAGCCCTGGAAGGAGGGAGTCCTTTTTAAGCTTTGCTTTCCAGGGTGAACCAATACTCCAGACCTTTCCTTCCACCTTTCTTCTTTCTTTTTGTCTAGATTACTTTGGGGTAGGAAATTTGATATCCAAAGATAAGCCTATTTGATCATTTCCCCAATATTTGCCTTTTAACTGCAGATGTACAAATTCAAAAATTTTAGCCCAATTAACACCAGCCACCTATAGTGGATTTGAAGTATAATCACAGGCTATATTTTGAGATATAAAGACAAGTAAACATGTAAGTATATTATCATTTCGATTCAAATATAGAGGGAGGTAATATAATACATTAGAAAGAGCATCAGCTTAGGGATTCACTGAGAACTTGTTTTAATACCCACTATGTGATCTAGCCAACATCCAAACCATGTTGATTATTTGCTATAAAGCATGAGTTGTTATTCCTGATGATTTTCTTCCTACCTTTACATGAGTTGTTTAGATATTCCTGGGCACATACCAAAAGCAATTGCCAAAAGTCTAGACAGTTGTATAACTGATATTTCACATTGTGACAATTATTTGAAATGCTTTTTTTCTCACATGAGTGAAATTAATATTCTATACTACTAATGTGTTTTTAAAAATTGGAACATAGGGTTTTCTATGTATTTTTTCCTATTATTATAATTTTAAAATGTCATGCTTTAGTAAGAGTACACTTCTACAATAAGAAATACAGAACTTTTATCTCTGCTACATTTATCTGATTATCCTTACCTTTCCTGAATGGACATTTTTCCTTTTCTCTTAATTTTCTATGTCTTATCTTTTTTATTAAGTTATAACTTACTCCTTACCTTTTCATGACCACTCTTCCAACTCTGAAGTTTTCTTTTCTTATTTCAATAAGCCTATAAATTCAATATATACACACTTACATTGAACCTTGTTTCTTTTAGAGAGTTAGATTCAAAACATATTCATTTATTAAAAGATGAATTTGTGTCCATGTTCACAATTACCTGTCCTTTCTTATTTTTTATAAACTTCTATAAATAATTTTTTCAGCTTGCTTACATTCTCTCAGGTTCAAGCTTTTTCAACCAAGTACAAACTCTAAATAGTTTTAAAGAAACAGAAGTTCAATTTCAGCAAAATTTTATTGCAGGGAAATCATACTCCCCACTGAGCAGGTTATTAGACATTGAGACATGAAGGCAACTAGTCAGAAGTGAAGAAAGGTGAATTTGACAACAGAAGGTAGTCAAGAGTTCTCCCGCTGAAGATGGCTTAAATGAAATAGTACACTAAGGAAGGAGAGGAAAGGAGGAAAAGTAAGACGGAGTCAGGCTAGATAATAAAGTAAAATCTTTTTGAAAATAGAAAATACTGGAGAATTAGTGGTTGGCAGTGGAAAATGTACCAGTGGACTGGGAGGACTTCAACATTTTAAAGGAAGAAGGCAACTGATGGACGAGAAAGGACAAAATTATGGACTTGACAGTCAGTTTAAATGTTAATGGAGAGTTCCCGAGTGTGTAGGAGCAGCTGCTGACAGGAACTAAGGATACATCAGTTTTAACTATCACCCCTAGGCCGATGAGTCCCAAGTCCTGTCTCTCGACTTAACCTTTCTCCTGAACTCCAGTTTGGTGGGTGGGCTTGTCACTCAGGGACACACAGACAGCAACTACGCTTCTATCCAACTTATCCTGCTATTATTAGTCTACAGACACATATCTATTTCTGTCTGTCAATTTGTCTCTGTTAACTTCACCATACCCTGGCTTCTCTTTTTCCACTTGCCTTCTAAAAATACACTATTTGATACATTGACAGCATCACTACATGTGATTTAGATCTAGAATCTTTAAAGGGAAAAATGTTGAATGGAAGAATGAACAAATTGATTGACAGATGGATGGATGACTGAATTTCTTGATCACTTAGGATCTGCCAAGTACTATTCTAGTCCCTTTGCACACAGAATGTCAAGAGATGAATTTCCTGTCTCTACTTTGTTGATATAGACAGAACAAATACAGTTTATGCTCATTTGTGACAAGAGCTAAAAAATTAAGTAAAGCCAAATGAGAACTGAGAATGGTGGATTGCAAGAGCTGTTAGAGTTTGGTTGATCAGAAAAGGCCCCTAACATCTGTCATTTGGGCAAAAGCTAAATGAAATGAAATAAGCAATATACTTGGAAGAAAAGTTTTCTAGGTCCAGGGTGAGCAAACTCAAAAACCCTATGATTAGAAATTCTTAGTCTGAATGTGGTAAAAATTACTTTCTACTTTGGTAGATTTGCCTAGTCTGGATATTTCATATAAACAGAATCACACAGTATTCAGGTTTTTGAGTCTGTTTCATTTTATTTAGTGCTATGTTTTGAGATTCATCCATGTTAAAGCATGTATCAATACATCACCACTTTTAATTGCTAAATAGCACTTCATTAAATAGATATATTACCAGTTGGATTTTTTAATAAAAATAATGCAGTTTTGAATATTCACACACAAGGTTTATAAAAACTATGTCTTTATTTCTTATGGGTAGATTCCTCAGAGGAGAGTTACTCAGTTTCGTGGTAAACTTAGGTCAAGAGTTTCGTTTTGAATTAACATTCGGGTAGAGGTATTGTGAAGATACCTCTTGTATTGGTCTAGAATTTAGGAAAAAGGTAAATAAAAATTTAAACATTATACACATGATTTCAAAATAATCGGACCATGTATGCTCAGATAAGGAGTAAACATAGTTTAAAAAAGAGAAAGTGCTGAGGAGTAACTCTTAGGGCTTGACAATGTAAAGGTTAGGAAAATGAGGAGGATTCCTAAAAAGAGAATACATGGAACAAACAGGGAAAAGACCGAAGCAGACATTTCTGTGTCCTGTGGACCGTGTGCCCATGGCCAGCCCCTAGGCTCTGCTGAAACTGGGGTAGCCAGTGTCAGTCCATACTAACAAACTCCCAAGTTCTCCTGCTTCACTGCCTCAAGAATTTTTTTTTTTTTTCCAAAATGAAAAAACTCACTCAGCCCTTGTGGTGGTGTATGGAATCAAGGACCCCACAGGCAATTCTCAGTAATGAGAAGACAGGACTCAGGATTATAAATGCCCCTGTCTCCTCTCCTTTGGCAAGATAATTTTGAATTTCAGAATAACAGAAAGACTGACTGGCACTGATTCAACAAAAAATAGAAGGAAAGAAAGGGAGGAAATTGAGATGCATATAGAATCTATTTCTGGGAGTTTTGTTGCAAGGCAGAGGAGAAAAGTGCCAGGGTGGTAAGTAGACAGTGATAATCAGTGAGAGAGCACAAGAGAGGGATTTGTTGTAAAGGTGGAGAATGTTATATTGTGTTTGTACATGGGAAAGAAAAGGAAGATGCAGGAAACAGGGAGAATTGCTGGAGTGATGTCTTTGAGTAGGTGAGGAGGCATTTGATTAGGAGCAAGTACAGAATGTTACATGAGGATAACAGATTTTATCTGTTTTAACCAGGGACTGCAGAGGTTCCGGATGTAAATGTGAGTATTTTTGGTATATTTAAATGGGAACAGGTGTTTGATCTATGGCTTTTCAAGTAAATTTATTCCTGAACATCTAGAAAACACACTCTACCTTCTATTAGAACCCACGAACAGTGAATATTTATGCTTTATAGTAAACCATTCCATTTCAGACCATCCTAGAACATCACAGTTTCTTTTCCGTGATACTGAATTAATGGATACAGAGTGAAAGTCCTGAGTATGGGTGGAAGAGACCTACTCACTATGAAATGAGAAGTAGCCTATTGCAGCAAGTGAGGAGAAGGCAAACATCTTCACCCACCAGCCAAGACGAAGATCAGGAAATATGTATGTAAGAAAACATGCATGCATGCATGCAGAAAGTATAAATGCAGTGGCAAAAGGTAATTGTGGAATCACAAATGTTAGACAAATTTAGCTACAAAGCGTGATCCAAAAATCTGCCTTAGCATAACAATTGTATTTTATTTTATGTCTAAAATTCTTATGTTTTCATTTGTTTTGAGCAGAATAGTGAGACCAAAGTCTTAATACACATTCTTATTAGAAAAGAGTCTCAAAATCACATAGTAGATAAAGTCTTGCTATAGCAATTGGAGAACTGGTCATGTTAGTTTAGCTTTTTATTTTTTCTGCTAGTGTAAAACCATATTACTATGGTCAGACACTGACTGGTAGGTACTAGAGATAAAAATGAGTTAAGTTGTCTCTGCTACCATGGAATACACAAAGGATTGCAATAGAGTATTATTTAAAGACAAACATCTTGGTAAAAAAAAAAAAAAATTAGCATATGATGATCTTGGAAACAGTGTCAGACTTTATTTTTGGAGGCTCCAAAATCACTGGAGATGGTGATTGCGGCCATGAAATTAAAAGATGCTTACTCCTTGGAAGGAAAGTTATGACCAATCTAGATAACATATTCAAAAGCAGAGACATTATTTTGCCAACAAAGGTCCGTCTAGTCAAGGCTATGGTTTTTCCAGTGGTCATGTATGGATGTCAAAGTTGGACTGTGAAGAAAGCTGAGCGCTGAAGAATTGATGCTTTTGAACTGTGGTGTTAGAGAAGAATCTTGAAAGTCCCTTGGACTGCAAGGTGATCCAACCAGTCCATTCAGACACTGGGTGTCCAATCTCCACACCCAAGGAGACAGTCCTGGGTGTTCTTTGGAAGGATTGATACTAAAAGCTTAAACTCTAATACTTTTGCCACCTCATCCGAAGCAGTTGACTCATTGGAAAAGACTCTGATGCTGGGAAGGGTTGAGGGCAAGAGGAGAAGGGAACGACAGAGGATGAGATGGCTGGATGGCATCACCGACTCGATGGGCGTGAGTCTGAGTGAACTCCGGGAGTTGGTGATGGACAGGGAGGCCTAGCGTGCTGCAATTCATGGGGTCGCAAAGAGTCAGACACGACTGAGTGACTGAACTGAACTGAACTGAACTGAAGGAAGGATATTTTCATACATAAAGCTAGAGCCACTTCACTTTTCTTGGACTTAGTTGTGTCTGTGTAGTCGGATTATGTAAGACTTTCAAACTCTACTCATGGAGTTCTTTACAAGCCACAGTAAACTCCAGAGAAGTTTGGGAGGAGGAAGTCAAGATGACCAATTAGGGCTCTTGGCTTCTCACTTCCACTTCAAAGAAGTGATATCTTCACAGAAATATCTCCAGTCAGTTCAGTTCAGTCATTCAGCCATATCCAAATCTTTGTGACCCCATGGACTGCAGTACACCAGGCTTCCCTGTCTGTCACCAACTTCCAGAGCTTGCTCAGACTCATGTCCATTGAGTTGATGATGCCGTCCATTAAACCATCTCATCCTCTGTCATCCCCTTCTCCTCCTGCTTTCAATCTTTCCCAGTATCAGGGTCTTTTCCAATGCATCAGTTCTTTGCATCAGGTGGCCAAAGTATTGGAGTTTCAGTTTCAGCATAAGTCCTTTCAATGAATATTCAGGACTGATTTCTGTTAGGATTGACTGGTTTGATCTCCTTGCTGTCCAAGGGACTCTCAAGAGTGTTTTTCAAAATCACAATTCAGAAGCATCTGTTCTTTGCTGCTCAGCTTTCCTTATAGTCCAACTCTCACATCCATACATGACTACTGGAAAAACCATAGCTTTGACCAGATGGGCCTTTGTTGGCAAGGTAATGTCTCTTTTTAACATTAAAAAGACAACTTTTTAATGTGCTGTCTAGGTTGGTCATAGTTTTTCTTCCAAGGAGCACGTATCTTTTAATTTCATGGCTACACTCACCATCTGCAGTGATTTTGGAGTCCAAGAAAGTAAAGTCTTGACACCGTTTCCCCATCTATTTGCCATGAAGTGAAGGGACTGGATGGAAACATAAAAGGAGTTCCATTAATTAATTTTTAAAATTAATTTAAAATCTGTTTATAAAAAAATCATTGGGTAATTTGATCTCTAAGGCTCCAGATCTAACCCTTCAAAGAAAAAAATCTTCAGGTGATACTGTGCTCATTGGTACCATGTTGTTAATTATCAGAAGAGAAATCTATTTCTGCCATATTCTAGGGACTGCAACATGGCTGCCACTTTTGAGGAGGAGTGAAAAGAGAAACTGTGGTCATTTTGGGGGCAAAAAAGACAAGCAAAGGTACTGGATGAGGGTGAAAAAATCTCCTGAAATGCAAAGGCAGAAAGGAACTAGAAATACATTCAAACTTTGCTTAAGACCAAATTGTGTCTCTGAAAAGCTAACTAAAATATTCAAATGAAAGATGATAAAGTTATAAATACAATGTGTCTACATAAATACAATATGTAGACATATTAAAATATTTCAGCTCAGTCACGTCCAACTTTTTGTGACCCCATGGACTGCAGCACACCAGGCCTCCCTGTCCCTCACCATCTTCCAGAGCTTACTTAAACTCATGTCTATCCAGTCGGTGATGCCATCCAACCATCTCATTCTCTGTTGTCCCCTTCTCCTCCTGCCTTCAATCTTTCCCAGCATCAAGATCTTTTCCAGTAAGTCAGTTCTTTGCATCAGGTGGCCAAAGTAGTGGAGTTTAAGCATCAGTTCTTCCAATGAATATTCAGGAATGATTTCCTTTAGGATGGACTGGTTGGATCTCCTTGCAGTCCAAGGGACTCTCAAGAGTCTTCTCCAACAAAACAGTTCAAAAGCATCAATTCTTTGGCACTCAGCTTTTTCCACAGTCCAACTCTCACATCTACACATGACTACTGGAGAAACCATAGCCTTGACTAAATGGACCTTTGTTGGCAAAGAAGGTCTCTGCTTTTTAACATGCTGTCTAGGTTGGTCATAGCTTTTCTCCCCAGGAGCAAGTGTCTTTTAATTCTCACTGTTTCCATTGTTTACCAATATATTTGCCATGAAGTGATATTATGTGCATATTTTATATAGTAAACCATGATTTATAATTATCTAACAGGACAGAATGGTGCAATATCTATACCTGTGGCCCAAGTCCTTTGAAAGTAGTCAAGACCAAAAGTAAGAGAAGCAATTGCCTGACATAGTTTCTAAAAAGCAAAAGAACCATGGTGTTTTGTACTTCTAGAATTCATTTTCTTTATCAAATAATTCAATTTGGAATTTCAAACATGTTAAATGAAAACCTCCTAATGCCACAGACAAAAAATTACATTTCATCATAAGTTAGTTTTCTAGAGGTCATGAATTCTCCTTTAGACAAATCTGCACTTTATCTACAGTAAGTTTCAAAACTCTAACATCTCCAATAAAATAAAGTTGTGAAAACCTAATCATTTTTTTAATAAAAAAATAGGTAAACTGCTTTTTAGATAAGCTTTAGGGTATAGTATAGATTTTTACATCATTAGTATAAGCTTTCATTTTCTGTAGTTTTCTTTATCAGTTTCTATTTTTTTTAATGCCAAAGAGCACCCAGTCTGTTTTATATTAATCAGTCAAAAGAATACAGCTGATAAATTTAACACTGAGTCCCATTTTCCCAGGTTTGCTTGAGAAATGTCTGAATATTTCACAGTCAGTCAACATTCCTATGACATCCCATTATGTGTTGTTATATACATTCATTTTGTACAGTTTACCTCAAAAAGTTTAACAATTACTAGGTTAAATTAAAGTAGGTCTTGTCCTCAGACCATTACCTTGTGTCACAAGACCACAAATATGCTTGCATTGCTTTTCTATAAATAAACTGCATTTCTTATTTTTGTATACTACTTTCATGACTTTAAGACAATAGTAGTAAAACAGTTACTGTTTATTAAAGCTTAGGCATAGAGATTTTTATAATAACTAATTACTAACCATGTTTTATCCCATATGAGTAAAATTAGCATGTACCTCTGGAATTGGGATCAAAAAGGGAAGTTGACTTTCATATATATTTTAAAGACCTTTACAGCATAGGGTACTCTGCTTAATTCAACTAGTGCTACTGTGTTTGCAGATAGACGAACTTTGTGACTTTGAAAATTGTTCTTCACAATGCTTTTTATATGACATCAATTTTACTGTGCACCAGAGATGACTGAAAACATATTTAGTTGGTTAGAATACTATAGTCGGTGACAGTCCTTGTGCAATTTTCAAATAAGAATCAAACAAATCTTGTGTGGTGATGTGCAAATTTTCAGTCAGTTTTAACTGGTTTGGCACTTCCTAAGGTTAAGGTAATTTAATGGTTGAAAGCACGTTGCAGTGAAGCTAGCTGCACAAGTCAAAGGGTAGAAGATTAGGATTTCATTATTTTAGCTCTTGCCATGCCTGTTTTCTGTCCAAACTGCCTCTTGCCACCATTTAACTCATGCTTTTAAAAGACAAGAGGGGTTGAGAACTTGAGGGCCTCTAGCTTCACTTTAACAAGGTGTCTCTAGCACTTTGGTACATAATTTGTCATAAATGTCAGAGGTCACTGGACGCTCAAAACCTACAGTCAGCAGATGGTCATTATGACAGCTGTTATGTTTGAAAGGCAAAGGATGTTTTGTTATATGTATTTTCATGTGTTAGTGTTACACCTCAGAGTATATCTGAGAAGATTCTAGTTTAAATCAAATCATCCTTGTGGTTGTCTGCTTACAATGAAATACCAAGAGATGGAGCAGTTTTCAAAGACATTCCATCTGGTTATTCTACCCTAAACTTTACACCATGTAATTCATTTTCCTCCTCATGCTCAAGCACTGATTATGGATTTCCTAGTTCTAGTTTCCAGTAAATGTCTAGTTCTTTTTTCCTTGTGCCCAGTTTCCAGGAGAGTAAATAAAACCAAAATTAAGTTAAAAAACAAATTATTAAAATTTGTTAATGTTAATTCCCCTATCTAGCCAGGTCATTGAAATTACATAAAATGTTAAGAGCTATGGATGAATTTCTATACCACAGCTAAATATTGTCTAATAGCAGTGCCAGATAAAACAAATAGAAAATATTTTATTAGAGTCTACTATACTTCTAAATTTGTTAAACTTTACTAATTTCCTCATTATTTCATCCTAGTTTTTACTTATGATATGTCATACTAAACAATTAACAATTTGATTAGTCCTAAGATGATGAGAGGGATTGGGGGAAAGAGGAGAAGGGGATGACAGAGGAGAGATGGCTGGATGGCATCACTGACTCGATGGGTGTGAGTCTGAGTGAACTCTGGGAGTTGGTGATGGACAGGGAGGCCTGGCGTGCTGCAGTTCATGGGGTCGCAAAGAGTCGGACACAACTGAGTGACTGAACTGAACTGAAGAACTAATATTGAAAAGCAAAACTTACTCCTACCATATTCTATTAGACAGCCCCAGAATAATTGGTGAAATAAATGTCTGTGTCAAATGAAAGAGGTCTGTGTGTACTGCTGCTGCTAAGTCGCTTCAGTTGTGTCCGACTCTTTGTGACCCCATGGGTGTAGCCCACCAGGCTCCTCTGTCCATGGGATTCTCCAAGCCTGAATATTGGAGTAGGTTGTCATGCCCTCCTTCAGGGGATCTTCTCTACTCAGGGACTGAACCTGCGCTTATGTCTCCTGCACTGGCAGGCAGGTTCTTTACCACTAAGCCACCTGGAAAGCACAAAAGAGGTCCACCAGTTCTTTAAAAACTTTTGTTCCTAAAATCATGGATTTAGCAACAATAGGCATTGGGCATAATCTAGGACTATTATATACAAAGATATGTATTAAAATTTATGATCATGGAAGAGAGAAGGTCATGAAGATAGAAGCATGCTTGAGGCCGGTTGAAAATAAAAAGAGAGATTCTAGTGCTGGCCTGGTAGAAGTATACCACTGAAGGTCTGAGCATGTGAATGATGATCTCCTAATACAGGAAATAAATGATACAGGTTTCAGGGGGAGATACTGATGGTAGCTGTGGGGCCTTCACCTAGCTAATTATCTGTGGGTCACCAACTCCATTAAACATTAAACTTAAACTTCCTGTGAATGTAAAATTCTTGACTACTGTTGCTGATAAGTTTTCTTACAGAAGATATAAGGAGCAATAAGAATTGTAACTCTGAAATTGACTTGGATTTATAAGGAAGAATTGCACAATGATCTGAAAGTAGTAGTGACCTTAGAATAAATTAAGAGAGCATGTAGTTGAAACTGGGCTTTCCAGGGGGTTCAGTGGTAAAGAAACCACCTACCAATGCAGGAGACCACAGAGATGTGGGTTTGATCCCTGGGTCAGGAAGATTTGGAGGAGGGCATGGCAACCCACTCTAGTATACTTGCCTAGAAAATCCCATGGACAGAGGAGCCTGGTGGGCTACAGTCAATCGGGTCACAAAGAGTTGGACATGATTAAAGTGACTTAGCAGCAGCAGCATAGTTACAATTAAGTCTAGCAGTGTGCAACAGAAAGCCCAAATGAATTGGTTTGGTGCACATGACTTGATTTTTTTCCTGAAAAATTCAGAGGTCAGTGTAACAAAATCCAGAGTTAATGTAGCAATATCACAAATTATTGCAGATTCCAGGCTTCTTTTAGCCCTGCATTCAAACCACAATAGGTTAAGAGCACAGATACAGAATTCAACTTCTGTTTAATCTTTGGCAAGTCACTTCATCTGTCTCTACTTCCATATCTACATCTGTAACTAGATTTACAATTACTTACTATAAATTATTTTAATGGAAACTGTTAATTAGAACAATGGAGAGTAATTTTTTATAAGTACTCAAAACTAACAGTAGCTAAGATCTAATAAGTGCTCCTCATATCCAGGTGCTGTTCTTAACTCTTTTCTTAATTAAGGTAATACAATTATAAAATGTGGCATCAAACACCAGCCATATGTCATCTAGGAGTTCATAAAAGTGTAAAAAGTGTTTACTGGAAATTCTTAGACAGACACATATTTCAGATTTTTAGGAAAGCCATGTATAAAATGAAATATTGCCAAAGTGTAGGCATGATCTGGTATCTAAAATGCCATTCTTCAACTCTCCAAAAGAAGATTCTTAAGGGCAGAACAATTAAGCAAAACAAAAAGAAAAATCAAGGAAGAAACAAACAGGGAATATCTCAAGAAACTATATGGTTTGTTTGGATAACCTAACATTTACAAATTAAAAATATCATAGACTTCTATGACCAAAACCATAGAGATTTTGAGAAGAGAAAGAGAAAGGAGAAAGTTAAAATGAGGTAAAGTTTTATGGACAAAACTAGAAAACAGAAAGTTAAGCTATGCATGATATGCAAAATTGAACAAAAAGGGAGGACCACTTGGTTTGGGGAGATGAAACTGAAACAGAATTTGTCATCTTCTGGTCTTCATCTTCAGCCTCAAATGAAGAGTTGAAAACAAAGACTCATACAAAGAGTACAAAATGTACCACTTACACAGTTACCTTTGTCTGGTTTTTTTTTTTTTCCCCTGCACAATTTTCCTGTATTGTGCTTTGCACATACTGTTTCTGTTATCTGGAATATCTTTCCTCTTAATCTTTCATGAAACACCCATCCATCCTTTCTGAAGAAGTTCAAACAATGATCCAATAAAGTCCAAGGGGAGTCTGAGAGTTTCCAGAAAACTATCTGTCAAACGATAGCCAAGCTTCTTTTTGCACAGGGGTGGGATAAGGCCAGCTAAGAGTGGGCAGATAGATCCAATTCAGCATTTTAGTTCAGATCCTAGAGCTCATTCTAAGTAAGGAAGTCAAGAACAGATAGATTCAGCCCAGGAATAAATGCCAAAGTTGGAACAAAATGGGAAACAAAGTCACACAAGTCCGGTGAGGTGAATATCAGGCTTACTTAATGGTTCCTATTAGGTGGAAATGTTACAGAATGAATTAGCTTTATTTAATGTAAGCTTTAATAATGAATTTACTATGAACCTTAGTGATTTCCACATATCTTTTGGCATCTCTTGAAAAAATGTCTCTTGTTTTAAGTTGTCTTTTCTAGTTGCCAGCTTCAGTCTCCACAGCTGTATTGGACTTTCAAGGCAAGTTAAGACAAGTAAGGAAGATGATCCGCACAACACGCTGCTTTGTTCCTGACACAAAGTATTTGCTCAATACTGGGTAGCTTTCAAACTCAGGGATAGCTACCATACATTGCCTAAAATAAAGAGTTAAGATGAATCAACAGTGTTTCAAGTTTCAAAAACAAAATGGTTTATGACCACTTGAATAATTTGCATACATGAAGTTGAAATACTTGCTTCCTCTCCTTCCACTCCCAATCCAGCTCCTCCTTCTGACCTTTCTGTCTCTGGCAATGTCTTCACCCTTCCTGGGTTACTCAGGCTCAAATATTTAAAGTCCTATTTGAATTTTTCTTCCTCATTCATGCATCCATTCACTTGTCAAGGTATGTAGATTCTAAATGCTCCGTGTCACTCACATCCATTCCCATTAACAGAGTTCAAGTCCTCATTTCTTTTCTCCTGGACCGCTTAAAACCATCCTAACTGCTCTTTCACCTCTGTGCCTCCCTGACACCAATGCAGCCTCCAGAATCCTTCCTGTTGAATTTCAACTCATGTACTTGAACCCATCATTTCAACCTGTCAGTATCATTCAAAATCTTAATCCTGTCATCCATGACTTGTTATCTTTCTGTCCCCCGCCTCTGCTTTCAATGTCATTATCCAAATCATAAAATTAAAATAATAGGCAATAAGATAAAGCAAAGAGCTCTACTAATACAATTGAAAACCATTTCCAAGGTCGATTTCAACTCAAAGCAATTTAATTAAATAAATATTTGTTGGTGTCCTTCCATCTACAATGCAGTGCAGTGTGGAAAGAAAGCATTTCACTGTCTTATCCATCATACAGTCCTGGGTTGAAACCATAGTTTTCTACATGACAGTAATCTGAAGAATTTTAAGTCCGCTAAGCAGACAAAATGGTAATATTATACCTAACTTATAAGCTTTAATGCTAATAATATAATAAGGAAAGGCAATCTAGTTCAGTGTTTAGAATACGGTGAATGCTTAATGCATTTTACTTTTAAAAGATTAAGCATCACACTGCATCTGCAGAAACATGAGTAAGACATGATTCCTGTTCTCAGAAAACTTAGAGTCGCATTGAGAATGATTATAGATGTGAAAAGAAAAATACACATATGTTAATAAGAATGCTGAATGTGATAAGTCCCAGTGAAATGCCGTGGGGTTCAAAATAGGAGTTACATCTGTCCTGAGGGTTGGGCCTCATAGATTGTTCTGAAATTGACTTGAGAGCAATGAGAAATCAGTGGAAGCTTTTAGAGAAAGAGTTACATGATTAGAACTAGACTTTAGGAAGGCTCAACAGAGAGAAATCTTATAGGTTTAGGGAAAGAAAGTCAGATTAAAATATATTAACATTATTTTTTATCTTATTTGACTCTTACTCTGCATTTGAAACTATTGCCTCCTGCTTCTTTCTTGATCTTCCTTGTCTCTTTTCTTCTTCAAACTCTCTCTCTCTCAAAATCTTGTCCAAAAATCTTTAGCTATTTCTCACTCTTATTTCCAGCTTCTTTTTCTCTACTCCTACAATAATTAATGTTTCTTAAATTCTGTCATTTCTTTTCTTAGCACCCCATGTACACTTTCCCTAAATGATTTTATCTAGCCTCAAAATTTCAAATCCTACCTGTAGTTCTTGGATAGTGGACAGGGAAGCCTGCTATGCTGTAGTTCATGGGGTTGTAAACAATCAGATAACTGAGTGACTGAACAATAACAACCTGTATCTTGACAGTTCCCAAAACCAAATGTCTTCACAGAACGCTCTTGAGCTAAAGACTTTTACTCACCTCGCACCTGAACTTTAATACTCAGTTACTTCTCATTCAAGTCAAATTAGCTACCATCTTTAAAATGAACTATCACCCTCTCATTCATTCATTTATTTAGCAAATAATTTTTGAGATGTGGCTATGTCCCAGATACTATTATAGGCCTTGGGCTTCACCAGTGAATAGAGATATCAGTCCTTGTAGAACTTACATCAGGTTCACCCTGCCAATGGAATTTTTGTATTTTGATTCCGCTCTTGACCCCATCTCTACCCCCATCAATTCCTTCGAATCCATCAGTTACTCTCCAATAACTTCAGGATAAAATTCAAGTATCTCAGAAAACATCAAAACAAACAAACAAACAAAGTGACCTAATCTATACTTACCAAAAAATAGGTCATATTTTGTCATAATTTACAATTTTTTTGACTTCTTAAATTTTGTAAAATTTATTTTTTTAATGAAGGATAATTGCTTTACAGAATTTTGTTGTTTTCTGTCAAATCTCAGCATGAATCAGCCATAGGTATACATATACCCTCTCCCTTTTGAGCCTCCCCCCATCTCCCTCCCCATTCCACCCCTCTAGGTTGACACAGAACCCCTGTTTGAGTTTCCTGAACCATTCAGCAAATTCCCTTTGGTTATCTATTTTACACATGGTAATGTAATATAATTTATAATTCATCACAAGTAATGCTCTAGCTCAGTTTTAGCCTTTACCCTTGCTTTTTTACTCTATCTGAAAAGTTCTCTCCTCTTCACCCACACCCCAGCTAGCTAATACCTACTCATTCTTTGAAACTCAGCCAAAGCATCGACTCTTTCATCATCATTCTTTCACTTCCTTATGCTTGATTAAGTGACCTTCTCTGTGTTCCTGGGAACATTTTATATGCCTCTATCTTAGCCAGGTGGTGCAGTGATGAAGAATTTGGCTGCCAATGCAAGAGATGAAAAAGACATGGTTTCAATCTCTGGGCTGGGAAGATCTCCTGGAGTAGGAAATGGCAACCTGCTCTGGTATTCTTGCCTGGAGAAGTCCAAGGACAGAGGGTCCTGGTGGGTTACAGTCAAAGGAGCTGCAAAGAGACGTGACTGAGTGATTGAGCACACACACACACCACACACACACCTCTTAGTATTTACTACATTTACTTTTTATCTCAGTACAAGTATTTCATGAACTAATGAAATACGGGGACTCGGTTGTTTTTCTGAGTAGGCCCTGTGCCAGTTATCACAGTAACGCTTCTTAGCTCCAAATCCATTCATCTTTGCCTCGCTTGGTAATACTATGGCTGGACTTTGTAAGGGCTTCCCTGGTGGCTCAGAGGTTAAAGTGTTTGCATGCAATGTAGGAGACCTGGGTTCGATCCCTGGGTCAGGAAAATGTTTCTTCTTTGCCATCTGACATGAAACAAAGCTTTGTTAAGAGAAGGCACAAGAAGAAAATGTACAAGTAAAAAACAGATCTTTCTTAGGACCAGCCCAATCACACCCTCCTGATAAACCTTTTGCCGGGACTCTCTCTGGCCTGACTGCTTCTTCCAGCAAGTTTTTCACTCACTCAAGGGGACATTCCTAAGTATGAGGTACATCCCATACCACCTTTAAGCAAATTTCTTAACACTCATATGGGTGATTCTTAGGGAACAACTGGACCCACTTCTCACTTCTGCAGATTTCCTAAGCACTGGCAGGCTGTGTGTTTCTGTGGCAATCATGCTTTCTCCCAGGAGCTCTAAATCTCTGCATTTAGAAGAATTATTCTTCTAAGTTATTAGTTCCCTCTTGTTCACCCTCTCTTATACCTAGATAAAGTAGTTGCTTTCTGCACATCCTTTTTCTCTAGCCTTAGAGACGTTTTAATTTGTGTATGTGTATGTGTTTTGTTTTGTTTGTTGCTAGTTAACCCTTCATATTGAGTTTTCCCTGTTTACATTACTGGGTGCTGGTTTTTTTTTTTTTTTCCCCCTGGCTGGACTCTGATATAATTCCTAGCATGATATTAAGCACACATTAAGAACAAAATAAATTGTAGTTGAATTGCTTAATGATCAAAGAAAGAGGCTAAAGATATATATTATTCTTCAGCTACATTAGCAAAAGAAGGGCTAGCTATAAGGATCATTGAGAATTCAAACAAGAGATGGCAACTAATTACATATGGGGACAAGACAGAGCCAATGATAACACCACAATTTTGAGTGTAAGAGACTGGGAAAATAGTGATACTATTAAAAGAAACAGACAACTAAAGAGGAGAAATTCTTTGGAGAGAAAGATGCAAATTTTAAGTGACTTTAAAAATATATATATATTAAGCTTATCTTTTGAGAGAATGACATTTCCTGGGGTGTCTGGAGTATGTGTGGTTATATTAATCAAGTTACTCCAATAGCTAAAACATCCAATCCAAAAATCTCAACAAATGGCTTAATGGGCAAGCTGTCTCTTTGTTGTTGACATAACAGCTCAAAGTCAGTGTTTGGTTAAAGAGCTTCACGTGGTGATTTAGGGAGCCGGGCTCCCTCCTTCCCATGGTTTACTTTTCCCCTGGGAGTCCTCTGCGTTTGGATGCACGCAGGGAAGAGTCAGAGAAAGGAAGCTAGTTTGGGGAATAACGACTATATTCTTATATCTCTGGCCATGTTTAAGCTAAGATAGAAAAAAGAGGAATAAAAGTCTGTATCGATTTGATCTTATTAGATCTTATTAACTATACAATTTTATGTGAAGTAATCCTAAATGTTCTCAGTATAGAGAAAGACATGTGAGAAATCAGAAAAAAAACTCCCTTTTTAAGGAATAAAATTTAACAAATAAAATTTACTTTTCTATAAAAGTACTAAAATAGCTTGCTCTCAAATGGCTCTATTCAGTGACAGCCTGGTGTTATACACATAGCTTATAAATGAAAAGCTAGCCTCTATAACAAAATTGCTACTGCTCATAATGGGAACTACTGAATATTCAAGTTGTGAATCTTGACTTGACAAGCATCCTTTACATCATTTCAAAAGAAATGTTTCTTTGACATAATTTTATACATCAAATATACTAATGATAACTGCTGCTGCTGCTAAGTTGCTTCAGTCGCTTCTGACTCTGTGCGACCCCATAGATGGCAGCCCGCCAGGCTCCCCCGTCCCTGGGATTCTCCAGGCAGGAACACTAGAGTGGGTTGCCATTTCCTTCTCCAATGCATGAAAGTGAAATGTGAAAGGGAAGTAGCTCAGTCGTGTCCGACTCTTCGCAACCCCATGGACTGCAGCCCACCAGGCTCCTCCGTCCATGGGACTTTCTAAGCAAGAGTACTGGAGTGGGGTACCATTGCCTTCTCCAGTGTGCTATATCATGTCATCAATGAAATATATGGATTATTTCACAACTGCCTTAGTAATATCTTACCCTCACTATGGCCATTGGAAATGTACTTTTTTCCAATGTTGGGAACATATGGAATCTCCACTCTGTATTCTCCCTGAGTCTTTTTCTTCCTCCACTTAACAACCTATGCCACTTAGCTTATAGAGGCTGCCTGCTGCTGCTGCTACTGCTAAGTCACTTCAGTCATGTCCGACTCTATGTGACCCCATAGAAGACAGCTCACCAGGCTCCCCCATCCCTGGGATTCTCTAGGCAAGAACACTGGAGTGGGTTGTCATTTCCTTCCCCAATGCGTGAAAGTGAAGTCGCTCAGTCGTGTCCCACCCTCAGCGATCCCATGGACTGCAGCCTCCCAGGCTCCTCCGTCCATGGGATTTTCCAGGCAAGAGTACTGGAGTGGGGTGCCATCACCTTCTCTGAGAGGCTGCCTAGGAGTTACCATTTGTGGACAAATAGGGAGAAATAGCATTATTCTTTCTGCCAAGAACATGCTTTTATTTCTAGAAAAGTCCAAAAGCATTTTCTACAAAGAAAAATTATTAAAAATTCAATGATATATCAATATTATAAATATAATGTTCCAGTAGAAAGATACCTGATAAATATTGTACAACATGAACAGAAATAATATCTAATACTTCTAAAGAATTTACAGAACTACCCTTGAATTTGAGATTAAATCTAAACTCTTTAAAAGAAATTTTCCTCTATTATATTGAATCTTGAGCTGCATCACCAAAGTTATTTTGAGTTATTTTCCTATTCACCTTTATGTTTCAACAATAGTGGTTCTTTTTCTTATAATTTTTAGAATATTTAAGCTTTTCCCTACTTCATTGACTTGCAACATAGTTGTTCTTTCTTCCTGGAAACTTTATACTTTTAATTTTCTCCTGCATGTTCTTTCCCATCATTCCTCTCACTTTTGAAGAGAAATTTTTTCTTAGCAACTAATGTGAAGTAGATTCTCCTAACATTTGTTTGTTTTTTAATAATACTTTCTAAAGTTACTTCATAGTATTTATCACAATTTATTATAATAATTATTTTGCATGTTTATTTAATGTTAAAGTTCTATCCTTAACTTCATTTTATATTCATTCATTCAAGAATTCTAGTATAGGAAATTATTAGAATGTAATTGAAAGTGAAAGTGAAGTCGCTCAGTCACGTCTGACTCATTGCGACCCCATGCACTATACAGTCCATGGAATACTCCAGGCCAGAATACTGGAGTGGGTAGCCATTCCCTTCTCCAGAGGATCTTTCCAACCCAGGTTTTGAACCCAGGTCTCCCACATTGCAGGCGGATTGTTTACCAGCTGAGCCAGAAGGAAAGCCCGAGATTACTACAGTGGGTAGCCTATCCCTTCTCCAGTGGATCTTCTCAACCCAGGAATCTAACTGGGGTCTCCTGCATTACAGATCTATTCTTTACCAACTGAGCTATCAGAGAAGCACAGAATATAACTAGAGATATCTAAAAAGTCAAGTAATGTTAGTATATGTAAAACAATTTTTAAATGTTCATTCTAGTTTTTTATGGCTATGTGGCATTGGCTAACAAATAATCTCATACCTTAATGGCTTAAAATAACAACTGCTTTATTATTCCTTATAATTTTGGGGATCAGGAATTTGGATGAATCCTGTTGGATGGTTGCTATTTTTCCTAATGTGGCATGCATGGAGAATGGGCTGGCAATTAGTGTCTGAGATGACTCCACTCAAATTTTCGGCACCTTGGTGGGGATGGATAAAGGAAGGCAGAGTGCAATTCAGAAACTTGACTGGGCCTTCTTTAACATGGAGGCTTTCATTAATCAAGATTTTTTTTTTTCCATTTTAATAGAGCTATGTCTTTCCCTTCAGTAATTGTCAAAATATATGGTTTCTGGTAAACATTTTACATGGTGGCTCATGGCTCCAAGAGCTATCTTGTTTTGTTCTAGCAAACAAAAAAAGCACCATGGCCTTTTATGAACTAGCTTCAGAAGTCCTATAGCATTATTTCCTGCACACTCTGATGTTCATAGTAATCACATGGCCACCCAGATAGAAAGGAATAGGAAACTGACCCCACCTCTCCATTGAAAATTGTTAAAGAATGTGTAACCATGTATAAAATCTCAACAATAATAACATTCTCCAATACTGTGCTGAGTTCTGGATAAACAAAATCAGAAATTATAAGCCCTATCCTTAAGGGTCATAAAAATAATTTTAACAATTTTAACAATTTTAAAATTTTAAAAATTTTATAATTCATTAAAAATACATAAATTTATTTTTTATTTACCTTAAACAATACATAGTACATAAGACATAATAATGTATATTCCATAGAACATACAATGTTCTCTGGAACATTCCAGGAGAAACATCTCTTCCTCTCTACCCATCAAATTCTATTTATCTTTTGGGTCTCCATCAAATCCTTTTCACCTTTTAAGTTCCAAATTAGATATCAGTAGAGTTGGTGATGGACAGGGAGGCCTGGCATGCTGCAGTCCATGGGGTTGCAAAGAGTCAGACATGAGCTGAACTGAACTGAACTGAACTGAACATTTGGCATTTGAAATCTTTCCCAAATCTACCAGTCAGAACAAAGGTAATCTCTGCTATATTCGTAGAATACTATGAAAGTATATTATAGGACTTATAACAGTCCATTTAAAAATTCCACATTTCTTCTGTTAGAATATTTGTGACTAATAATCATGGTACAATATTCTGATGTGGCATAGAGTACCTACTCAATAAATGGATAGTAAATAATGGCTACTTCATAAAACATAAGGCATGGCAATTTGATCAACAAGTTTATCACAGTAAATTGTAATCATAAATTAAACTGATACTTAAAATCTGGGAAGTATATTTATAACAGCATTTCTATATGAAAATCCATTTTAAGTTGTAAATTAACAGGTTGAAAACAAACACTGTGAGCTCTACCATTGTTTAATTCATATTCAGTGATGTCATGTACTTCATCTGGAGGAGTGAAGAGCTCCACCTTTGCTTGCATACTCTTGGGTAGATAAACAGGTATTGTAGTCTCAAGTAGCTGGAGAAGGCAATGGCACCCCACTCCAGTACTCTTGCCTGGAAAATCCCATGGACGGAGGAGTCTGGTGGGCTGCAGTCCATGGGGTCGCTAAGAGTCGGACACAATTGAGCGACTTCACTTTCACTTTCACTTTCATGCATTGGAGAAGGAAATGGTGACCCACTCCAGTGTTCTTGCCTGGAGAATCCCAGGGGCGGGGGAGCCTGGTGGGCTGCTGTCTATGGGGTCGCACAGAGTCGGACACGACTGAAGCGACTTAGCAGCAGCAGCAGCAGTGAATAAGAACATAGATTCCAGAGTCAGACTTGCCTTCATGCTAATCCATTCTTCAACACATACTAATGAATATGTCCACAGAAAACTAATTTGAAATGATACAGGCACCCCAATGTCCACTACAGCACTATTTGCAATAGCCAGGACATGGATGCAATCTAAATGTCCATTGACAGAGGAATGGATAAAAAAGATGTGGTACTTATATACAGTGAAATATTACTCAGCCAGAAAAAGAATGAAATCATTCCATTTACAGCAACATAGATGGACCTAGAGATTATCATAACAAGAGAATGAAGTCAGGAAGAAAAAGACAAATGTATGATATCACATATAAGTGGAATCTAAAAAAAAAAAAAAGATACAAATAAACTTACTTACAAAACAGAAACAGACTCACAAACTTAAAAAATAACCATATGGTTACCAAAGGGGAAAGGTGGAAGGGAGGGATAAATTAGGAGTTTGGGATAAACATATAACACTTCTATATGTAAGATAGATAATCAACAAGGACCTACTGTATAACACAGGGAACCCTACTTAGTACTCTGTAATAACATATATGGAAAAAGAATCTGAAAAAGAAGGGATATATGTGTACATATAATGGAATCACTATGTTGTATACCTGAACTAACACAACATTGTAAATCAACTATGCTTCAGTATAAAATAAAAAATTTTTAAAGACAATAACTTTAGGCTTTTGACTTTTTAAAGCTTTAGTTTCTCCACCTGTGAAGTGGGAATAATTGTAACTATTTCATAGGGCTGAGGCGAAAGACAAATGATTATTGAGGAAAAACTTTTAAAGTAATAACTGATAATAGTTAAGCATTTATCAAAGACACTTCATGGTTCTTTGTATTCAATCAGAAGAATTAACACACTTATTTATGAATATATCTAACTTCATTATTTTTATATTTTGAATGCTTAGAGGTAAGCAAACTTGTCTCACGCAACTAATTAACCCTTGTAAGACAAAACTCTTTATAACTACAGTTTGCATTTTTGTTAACAGAGTTCTTTCCTGTTTATTATTTACAATCTTTTAAAAAATTCCATAAAAGGATAGTCAGAGGTTTTGACCTTGTCAAGACCACCTCTGGGTTTAAAATTCTCCATTGAAAAAAGAAAATAAACTGATGGGAAATCTATATTAAGCGATTTGTAAGGTAACTTCTGGAGTCATGATTCTGGTAATTATTTAAAATTTTAAATAGAATACTCACTGAAATAAAATATACATACCAAAAGGGAACATATAATAAACATCAGCCTAATTAATTTTCACAGTTTGAACATAGATGTGTAACTAGAATGTTAGTACTGGTAAAGTTGGAGAAGACTCTTGAGAGTCCCTTGGACTGCAAGGAGATCCAACCAGTCCATTCTAAAGGAGATCAGCCCTGGGTGTTCTTTGGAAGGAATGATGCTAAAGCTGAAACTCCAGTACTTTGGCCACCTCATGCAGAGTTGACTCATTGGAAAAGACTCTGATGCTGGGAGGGATTGGGGGCAGGAGGAAAAGGGGACCCCAGAGGATGAGATGGCTGGATGGCATCACTGACTCGATGGACATGAGTTTGAGTGAACTCCGGGAGATGGTGATGGACAAGGAGGCCTGGAGTACTGCGATTCATGGGATCACAAAGAGTTGGGTATGACTGAGCAACTGAACTGAACTGAACTGAATTAAAATATTTACTTATATTACCACATCTTCTCAAATATAAGATTATTTTTGTTTTGGCATTTATGTTTCAAAATTGAACACAAATGTTTCCAAAGACAAAAAAGAATTAAATTATCAAAATAGTAAATATATCTGCACCTTTAAAGTTTTGCTTTATATATAACGGTTGACTGTGTTTTGAGTCAGGAATAGTACTTGCCTTAAAGGTCAATAATAAAAATTCCTTATAGTTTTATCACTTGTTACCTTAGAAGACAAATTACTCTTTACATAGGCCTTATCAAATAAGGTACCAGCTATTTATACACATATATGTACATACAGTAATATAAATAATGAAAAAGTACAAGTAAGTTCTCTGCTTGCATTTTCAGTAATTAAGTCATTTTATTAATGGTATTTCCCTAAGAGGCTAATCACCAGTCACAATACTGAAAAAGTTAATAATGGAATTTAAATGACACTTGGAAATTGTGATTGAGTCCCTCGTGGACTTTTAAGTTTTACTTCCCATCAAGACACCTACCTAGAGAATCTTCAGGATTATAAAACATAAATAGCTTGATATTTAGCAATGGGATAAAAAATGTTTCCTTTTTTTCCCCTTTTCCAACCTGTAATTTGGTCAGCTTTCTTCTGTGGCATATAGATCCTGAAAGATACCTCTTCAAATGTGGGTATCCTTTCCCACAGTAGAGCAAATAAAGTTAAATTGCACTGAACAGTACAGTCTGCTTAGAAGTTAAAACTTGAAGATAGGGATAAATTGTGTTTGAGTTTGCATCTCACTTGCTGTGTACATGCTCTACGTCGCCTATGAATCTTACAGATAAACCATTTGTCTTCAGACTTAAACAGCATCCTTCCCCATGCATAGCTTTTGGCCGTGGATTTCCAAATGTGTCTTCTAAAAAGTATTAAGGAGAAAGAGCACACAAAAAATTGAGACGGGGTAGGCAGGTAGCCACTAATTAATGAAAAAAGAACTCCAAATAACTCCAAATATTTAGGCTTGATGATTTAAATGTGCTTACAGGGGTGACTATTAGCCTGTTTGAGAGATGGTCAGTTCATTCATGGCACAATGCAGGTCCCCAGACACCGCTGTGCCGGGAAACAAAGAGTGGGACAGCCCCACCCTCACTCATTCTCCACTCCTGCAACACTCTTGCTCACAAAGCCCCTTTCAACTGTGCCTTTATTCTGGATGTTACTTTTACTCATTCAGACCTCCTTTTGCCCCCTAATGCACAGCGTCCCCCAGCCCTCCCCAAGCTGAATTCTGATACAAACCCCCATAAACCTGCCATTGAAGAAAACAAGCTGCAGGCCCAAGATTCTGTGATTTGGGAGAAATGCGTTGCGAATTTTCACTTTTTTAATAAAACAGTAACTAAAGGTATTTTTATGCAAGCTAAAATAAAATTCCCAGAGATAACTATTCTGCAGTAACAAAGGAAAGTTATAGCATAAGCGTGTTAGAGGATTTTATTCCCCTTGACATTTTAAATAAGCATAGGAAAATATCACCACCTGAATGGTATAACAATGGCAGAATAAAAATACCTATTGTATTCTAGAGCTGGTGTGCTTAATTTTGAGTGTGGTTCTAATTTTTAAGGTAGCTTTTATAATTCAGAAGTTTTTAAATCCTTGAGCATGAGACAAATCAATGTGTATATGATATTACCATTTGAAATTTTATATATATATAATATTTTGCTATGTGATTACATACAAATAACTTTGCAAGAACTTTTACCTCTAAAGGGGTGAGAGACTTTTAAATTAAGTTATTCCTTAATTATTAATCCAGAAAATTGACAAATAATATTTAACAAATGTCTATTTTTTTAAAAGTAGCATAATCAGATCAAAGGAATGTTTATAATGATATTTACTAGATAATTCTCCAAGTCATTTGTGTAAAATGGAATAGATTCTATTCAATTTCATCTTCTGAACAAGGACTACCTTATTTTAAAAGTATTTTAAATAATAAAAAATTGAATTCTGGCAAAAATCTATGAAAAAAACTTTATTTTAAATTGAATTAATCAAGTACAGGTTATTAAACCCAATGGAGCCTACTAATTTACTGCTGCCTACTTTTATGTTTTAAAAAAATCATTTTAAGTCAGCTACACTTTTTTTAAATGAAATGCATATTTCAAATGCTATGGGAATCCACAGCATAGTAAGCAAGATTTATAATAGCTTTGCTCAACTATAATTTGTATTTTTTCAGTATCTTTAAAGGAAAAGTTAAAATAAGTTTTTCCTATCAAGGAAAAATGCTATTTTCCAATACCTCCACACTTAACTTTTAGAAATATGCCCACATTTAATGTACTATCAAAGGATTTACTTTTAAATTAATAAAATGATGAAGTTTTAACTATTCCTTCCATAACAAGAGTTACATAAACACATTGGAACATTTCACTCATTTTCTTTGAGCGTGTAGCCCATGTATGCCTGTTTAATTAGGATGCTCACTCTCTTCTAAACTCTCAGATACTTTCATTTAAGCATATGTGCATGCAAGCAATGATGACCCTTTAGACTAGTCGTAAATTTAGTCGCTGGGAAATGAGAAGGCTTCACAGATGACTTAATTTGCTGTGGGAACCTGCGCTTCCTCCGCGTGTAACCTCTGCATTTGGCTGCCTGTGACCTTGAGCACCATCCACCTGCTGGAAGCCATGTTTGATTCTCCGGCCAGGGAAACGCCTGCCTGACAGCAGAATGGTATCATAGGATAGTGTGAAGGAATTTTTCTTTCTCTGTCATCATTAAGGGGGTTCCCCCTATGGTGAGGGGAATGAAAAGTACGATTTAATGTTCTCTGGAGAGTGGCAGGGGGAAGAAAGGCTCAAAGCTTTGCATGCTGCTTTCCGAGTGGGTCATTTCAGTCCTTGTGGCGAATGGGATGTCCCCATGGAATTTGCCATAGACTGTCTGAAAAGAAAGGGATTAAGACCCTTTTCAGGATGGAAATGTAACAAAAGGACCACTTTTATGATGTAGCAGCATAAAATAAGGGGTTCTATTGTGCAACTGATTGCTAAAGATCTTTGAATCGGGTAGCCTAGCCTGGTAGGCCCCGTTCCCGGCGGGTTTGGAGGCTTGTGCAGAATGGTCCGTCTATACTAGAAGCAGAGTTCTGCTCTCATTTAGGGGCAAGTAAGAGATTATCAGTTTGTTCCTACATGATTTTTTTTTTTTTCACACCTACGGAAAAGTGGCCTGTAGGAGATTATACTCTAGTGAAAGTTGCTGCTAATTAAAACAAGTAATTAGTGTTCCTCCAGGCTTTGCGGTTTCACTCACTTTTGCCCGCCAGACAGCATTAGTTTAAAAGCAATCCAATTTCTAGCAATAACAGACTGTAAAAAAGTCATTTAACAAGTATATAAGTGTAAGGTTACAGTTCCGGCGTTGATTTATCTCTTCTGGGCTATTTAGAAATACTGTATTAAAGTTGAAGAGAAAGAAAGTTGAACGGCTTTTTAAAAAATTTAACATCAAGAAAAAAAAAAATACATGCCTCAGTCCATTGACAAAAAAAGAAAAATGACAAGCAAAATCTGGGAGCGGATGAGATTTTCTAAATTACATTAGGAAACCAAAATTGGATTTAATGCTGTTTTCCTCAACCCTCACTTAGCATTTTGTAAACAGATCATTTCATTAAGTCCTTTTGTTTCTTCTCTCGCCTTTGCTGAAACAAGGACTTTTTATTGACTGATTCTCATTGAAATGAATTGAAACAGTAGAGTTTAACACAACACGTTATTACCTCCTTTTTTTCACAATTCCAAAATGACTAGCGTGGCTCTAGTTTGCATATCTGGTGGGAGGACTTAGTTAAACTAGAGAGATCTTGAGAGAGATTAAAATATTTTATTATAAAGAGATATAATAAAATTAATATTAAAAATCATACCTACACTGAATCATGCCCTACTAAAATTCTTGTCTAATTGCTCAGTTTTTTAACCTGACATCCTTTTATAATTGCTGCCTTTGCTACTTAAAATGATGTATTTCTGAGGTTGATATCATCAAAGACATGTGTGGTACTGCGCAAGAGATTATATATAGCTAATCATTAAAACCAACCATAAGGCTACTTTCCCCTAAACAAATGAATTTATAACATTTTAATTAATATATAGTTTTCATATCTGTGGGTTCTCCAATGCTATCCATCATTTTTTAACATAAAAGGATGCCAGCTACTCTGCAATACACAAAACTTTGCTATGCTTTTTAATAGTGCTAGTCGTATAAATAAAATTCTCTATGTGAAAAGACATTTATGATAAACAGTAAATACTACAAAAATGACAGCTACTGTCACATATTCAACTAGTAGATTCTGAACTTAGTCATCTTCTTTAACGGATTATAATTAATAAAGTATTAAATAGCCCAATTTTGATCATTTCAGGTTAAAATAAGACTAGACTGATCACATTTTAAACATTAATTTGGAAGACAAAGATGTCTTTCATAAAATCTAGCAGCTTGTTTAAATTAAAAATAAATTTCATTGTGTAATTTTTGAACTCTAAACTATATTTTCTAATTTTAACATATGCTCTTTCTTTCCTGGACTTTATTTCCTATGATTATTTAAAGTGTAAGAATTTTGGTAACCAAGCTCAAAAAATATTTTGTATGTATCAGAGGGTCAGTATGTATTTGAATCTCTGCTTAATGTTAAAAAATATCTATGAGAAGAAAAAGTATGTTTGGCTATAACTTTTTCTTTAAGAAGGAATCTAAAATAATGAAGACTGCATTCATTACTAGGTGTGTTTATTAAACACATTAAGTTTCCAAAAGACACTCAGCTCTCAAAATTCTAAAATTGCTTTATAATTATTGCAGAAAGTTTAGTGTGGTATATGGAAAATCTTTCCGCAATATCATACCTTTTTTCCCTGATAATTAGAACAGTGCTCAACTGGTATTTTAAGATATTTTATTTTGGGTTTTGCCTTTTAATGGTATAAAGCTTCTTTCTAAATCAGCCTTTGATAGTATTTGATTTTCTTAAATTGAATTTAAGCTGCCTCTATCAAGTCTCTTTTTGAGCTCAGAATATGCTTTTTATTTCAGGACTGATAAGCTGGAGAATGTGACTATGGCAGCACAGACCTGGGGCACCAGAGGGCAGACTGTGCAGAGACCTGAGAGGCCTCTTTAAGGGTCGTGATGGAACCATAAAGGACACCATAATAGCTCTCATTTTATGTATTGAGCCATATTTGCACAACAATTCCATTATATAGAGAGATAATCTTTGGAAGTAATTTTTAAAACAGCAAATGTATAAATGCTGAGTCTCAAGTAAAAGAAAACAATTTTCCTAAGCCAAATGTCTTTCATAAGAGATTTCAATGGTCATTTGATTCTGTCTTAAGGATAATTTGACCTTATGATTCACCCATTTCTTCAGTACATGTCTCAAATATAATTGTTTTCATTTGAAGTTAAAGAAAATAGAACAGCTAAATAACCCTTTGTGATTTGCTTTACTGCATTGTAGTGCTTTTGTCTAACCAAAGAAAACTCTTAAGCATGCAATTATTAGTATTAAAATTGATGCCTCCAAGAGTTCAATACCAACTTTGCACACACACAAAAAAAAACACATACTGAGAATTATGCTGACTCCAGATCCTCTTTACATTTTTATATATTGCTTGCAATATAGCTATTTAAGTCCAGCAAGCTAGATCATACTCAGTCTTTGAAGCTAGAGATGGTATTATCTTTATATAATGTAATAATATTCAATAAATGCTTATTGAATTCAATATGATTTAATTTCTTTGATTTTTATCAATATTTCAAGAAAGATATAGTGCAGATAGCAATTTTCCTTGCAAAATAATTTTGGAGTTTCTAACAAAGACAAAATGTATAAAATATTATGTAGTCTATGATGCATGGTATTTATACAAGACCAGACGTGTGTCATTTCATATTTACAAAGTAAAGAATGTATTCACTATGTAACATCACTAGACAGAAAGAGTAAAATTAGAATATAAGAGAAGATACACCAAGACAAGTATTTTATGTATTAATGCATCATCTCATTTATTATAACACTTTCAGAGATGGAGACTTAGGAGCTTAGAGGAGTTAAGAAACTTTCCCCAAAAAGCCAAGGTGAAGGGGATTTATTTTAAAAGATCATTTTAACATGTTGCTGGTGTGTACCTTCCATGTGCCAGTCACTGTGCTAAAGCACCTTGTGGGCATCTGTGGACAAGATGCATGAGTTCCCGACTATCTGGAGACAACATTCTAGTAACTTATAGACAAATGCACAAGTAAATACGCAATAATAGTGATAAGGATTATAAAGGGCTTCCCTGGGGGCTCAGACGGTAAAGAATCCGCCTGCAATGCAGGAGACCTGTGCTCAGTTCCTGGGTTGGGACGATCCCCTGGAGGAGGGCATGGCAACTCACTCCAGTACTCTTGCCTGGAGAATCCCCATGGACAGAGGGGCCTGGTGGGCCACAGACCATAGGGCCCCAAAGAATCGGGCACAGCTGAACGACTAAGCACGCATACATATTATAAAGGGAATCAGGATAATTTTCAATCAATAGACAAATCTGTCTCCAAGATAATGGCAAACATTTCCTTATTATTTTGACATTTTGAGCCTAAATTCAAGCATTTACATTTGTTTCCATTCTATTTAATTCTGGATACTTTAGTCAGTTTTCCCCAGATTTTAACTTCCTTCTGATTCCCAATGTGTTTACTTTTTGAAAAGCCTGTGGTCACTAAGGACACGCCACTCATGCCACCAGCAGCCAGTGCAGACTGCATTCAACTTTTGCAGGTTCACTTTATTCTTCAGAATGTAGACTGCTACTTCAACCCTCTCCCTAAAAGAGAACTGATTTTTCATTTGCAGCTGATTCCACTAAATGTCATCCCATGCTGTCATTTTTTAAATTAATTTTTACTGGAGTATGTGAAAATGAGAGTGTTAGACTCTTTGCCATCCCATGGACTGCAGCCCGCCAGGCTCCTATGTCCCTGGAAATTCCGCGGAAGAATACTGGAGTGGGTTGCCATTCGCTTCTCCAGTGGATCTTCCCTACCCAGGGATCAAACCTAGGTCTTCTACACTGTGGGCAGATTCTTTACCATCTGAGTTTCCAGGGAAGCCCCTTATTGGCATATAGTTGCTTTACAATGTTGTGTTAGTTTCAACTATACAGCAGAGTGAATTAGCTCTATGGAAACATACATCTCTGGAGAAGGCAATGGCACCCCACTCCAGTACTCTTGCCTGGAGAGTCCATGGACGGAGGAGCCTGGAGGGCTGCAGTCCATGGGGTCGCTGAGGGTCAGACACAACTGAGCGACTTCTTTCCCTTTTCACTTTCATGCATTGGAGAAGGAAATGGCAACTCACTCCAGTGTTCTTGCCTGGAGAATCCCAGGGATGGGGGAGCCTGGTGGGCTGCCATCTGTGGGGTCACACAGAGTCAGACATGACTGAAGCGACTTAGCAGCAGCAGCAGCAGCAGCAAACATACATCTCTCATTTTTTGGATTTCCCAGAGCTCTGAGTAGAGTTCCCCGAGCTGTACAGTAGGTTCTCATTAGTTATCTATTTTGTGTGTGTGTGTGCTCAGACACTCAGTCATGTCCGATTCTTCGTGACAGCATGGATTGCAGCTCACCAGGCTCCTCTGTCCATGAGGATTTTCAGACAAGAATACTGGAGTGGGTTGCCATGCCCCCCAGGGGATCTTCCCGATGCAGGAATTGAACCTTCATCTCTTAACGTCTTTTGAAATGTCAGGCGGATTTTTTACCACTAGAGCCACATGGGAAGCTCACCTATTTTATACACAGTATCAATAGTGTATGCGTGTCAATGCCAATCTCCCAATTCATCCCACTCCCCTCGTTCCCCCTTGGTGTCCATACATTGTTTTGGCTATGTCTATGTTTCTATTTCTGCTTTGCAAATAAAATCATCTATATGATTTTCTTGATTCCATATGTATGTGTTAATATACAACATTTGGTTTTCTCTTTCTGACTTACTTCACTCTGTATGACAGTCTCTATGTCATTCCATACTGTCTTGATTTCTTCCCTTCTAGGGTGCTATTCGTTTGATCTTGCATCTTTTATCACAAAACCACTGGGATGGTTGCATTTTTTCATCTTCAGTATAATAGCTAACATTCATTAAATGTCTACTGTGTGCCCCCATTATTCTAAACATTTTTCTTTACAATTGTACCTCATGTAGTTCTCCGACTTTATAAAGAAAAGTATTCCTGCCATTACTGTTTTACAAATCAGGAAATGAGAAGCAGAGAAGTTCCCAAGATCATACACTAGGAAGTGACAAAGCCTGGACTTAGAAGAAGAAGGTGGTTAAGAGATTTTACTGTTAATTTCATGTCTCAGAGTTTTTTTTATAACATTGGAGCCATCTTCCATTTTAAAATGGATGACCATAGAATCAGACCTTCCCTTCCCAAACAGTTTTCCTAAAGTTTAGGGTATAGTTTAATTATATTCAGTGTACTTACTCATAGTTGTTGTAAGTTCTAAGCTGAGCTACACCCTCGTAGGTTTTTAAACACCACTTCTTCAAGCCTTATTTCACTGAAAGGGAGACTGGAAGAACAGAAAGGCAATGGGCATTTGCTGTGCAGGCATCCAGAGTTGCCTTCAAATCTAGTTCTGCTGTTTACCAGTTGTGTTATTTGGGCAATTTATATAATTTCCCTAGACCTGGTTATTTCTTTTTTCTCATTGAGGATAATACATATCTCAGGAGGTTGCCATGGGAATCAATCTAATACACGAAAGTGGTTTGGTACATGCTTTGCTCTCAGTAATTTTGACTCTATTTATTTGGAATTAAGATAGAACTGGCAATTCTTTTCATTATTTCTTAAAAATTTGAAAGAGAAAAGTTTCCAAAATTAAGCCAAGTTTTATCAGATGCTCTGTTATTTGGCTTTTTGATTTATCATAGTTTGTGGAAAGTCAGTCGTATAGTTATTCATCATTCATTTGCTTATCTACTCAACAAGCAAGGCAGTGATCAAGCAGTTATAATAGAACCATTATACCAGGCTCTGTTCTAAGAAACAGGATTTCAGTGGTATGTGAGAGATGGCGCCTACTATCAAGAAGTTTGCATTCATAAAATGTGATCACAAGTATAAGAGAAATCAGCAAAGGAGCTAAGCTTATGTTAATATCTATAGTGTGTAGAATTATTGACCTCTTCTCTCTTTCAAGATGGTCTGCAGTTAGTAGTTCCCTCAATTCAGTTTCAATGGTAAAGTTAAAAAGTTTATATACATGTCCTCTAAGATCTATTTCATCTCTGAAATGCTATGCCTCTGTAATCATGTCATGGCTGGTTCTCTTTCTTTTTATCCCTACTTAAATGCCATTTACCATATTTCCAGTCAAAGGTTTATAAAATTTACTGGAAGTAGAATGACTTATTTTCAACTGGTATCACTTTTTACTCCTTCCATTAGGTCAATTTGTACACATGTGCACAAAATATTGTTTGAATTACTGTCCAATTTACCTTATCCCTTGCTAAAGGTATGTTTTACAATAGATCATTGGCTCTATTTTTCCTAATTATTTCTGGGGGCCTCCTATACCCCTTTTTCTACCTTCTTCAGTTTTTCCTATTGTTTCTCAAAGAGTTATATTTTATAGTATATCCTGGGCATTTCCCCCAATCTCTCTTAAATTTTATTAAGTAGCAATTCTACTACAAACAAGTTGGGCTGAATATGTCTAGAGGATAATCAACAACAGGATACTTACGTCATCGCAATGTGGGGAGCATTCAGTTCAGATATGAAAACACATTGAAAGTTAAACCTTCAACCATAGTATCCTTGGACTGAACCTCTAGAAAAAGTTAAGGAAGAACAATTGTATACACTGTTACACAACAAAGGCAGAGCCTTGATGACCTGCAAGCACAGCCTAACCTACATATGACACACACAGACTTTTTTAGCATTCAATAAATCCTATATTCTGTTATTTTTTTTCTTCCATTGCTCTTTTGCCACATTGATTGTCTATCAGCTGCCTCTTATCCTTGTATGTAAACTTCACAAGGAGAAGAAAGTGTAATTGCTACCACTCTCCTAGAGCATTCCTTAAATAGTCACTGAATAGATGGCATGAATTGGATAATATAGTACTGAAAATATGATGAGATCAAAGTGCTTGAGTTATTATCAGGTAGCATTTGGAGAGACACTTGTTAAAGGAGATATAATTTTAACATTCTAGAGCAAAGTAGTTTTACAATTATTGTATAATTTTAGAGTTAACATTGAGTCACAATTACCATGGGTGGCTCTAGTTTGTAACATGACCCTTCACTTTGAAAAAAGAAAAGTTTATTCTCACAGAAACCTTCCTGCTATAGCCACAAAATAATGAGTAGTCTATAGAATGCAGACTTGAAGCTAAAGTTTCCTTTCATTCTTTTATTTTCTCTCATCCTTAATCAACAATTTCATTTGCGAAACTCTTTTCTACTGAGTGTGTACTATGTGCCAGACACTAAGAACAGAGCACTGTAGATGCAGAAAAGAGAGTTATAATTACAGCTCTTGGGTATTATTTCACTGAGTAAGATGAAAAAATCAACAATGGAGGCAGAGTGCAGAAAAGTAAATCCACCACAGAATTATAGCAAAGCAAGGAAGAAGGGAGCCATAGAGAACAGGAGTATCAGAGAGTTCCTCCAGATGGAGATAGTTAATAAATCGAGTTCTTAAAAACAAATCGCAGTTTTACAGGATGATCAAAATAATCGAGTTCTAACATGTCCACAATGACTTATTTACCAGGTGGACTAGCTACTTCCACTAGTTAAATTTGATTGTGGGCAATCTGACTCATGTTTAATGTACATGTTCTTTGTTCTCATACTAAAGAACAACCTGTAATCCATGAGTCGTGTTTTAAATGTAAATACCAACAATACTTCTGTTTCTTATGTAGTTCATTTAATTCATGTTAGTTCAGCAGCACAATGAGAACATTAAACCACATTTTTTAGCCACTCCTCCCTACAAATAAACATGTATTTCCTTACTGACTTCTAACTCTGAAAGGTATCATTCTATACTTCTTATGACCATCTTCATTTAACTAAATCTAGACTTTTTTCACTGTTTTCAAAACTTCCACCATTTCTTTCTCTCTTTTTAATTTTCTATTTTTGTTTAAAAGCCATTGAATAGTTTACTCTTGTCTCCTCACCATTGAAATTGCTGTTAATTAACTAATGAACAAATATTTAATTTCTTCTGAAAATAAACTTGATCAAACTTTTCACTATAATTCATAAGAATCATGTTTATGCATTGTTAGGACCTAAGACTATAGATATTGGAGAAGGAAATGGCAACCCACTCCAGTACTCTTGCCTGGAGAATCCCATGGAAGGAGGAGCCTGGTAGGTAGGCTACAGTCTATGGCGTCGCAAAGAGTCGGACACGACTGAGCGACTTCACTCACTCACACTCAAGACTATAGATTTATTACAGAGAACTAGTAAGAAAGTAAACATCCTGATAAACTTTTCCAATATATTTGGTAAAAAGAAGTATATGGTCTTCAATCAGCCATCATTTGTTCCTTAACTACTGGTTTCAACAAAAAATTATATCTTACTAGTCCTTTCAGTAAAGATCATGAGTCTGAAGAATGTACCCTGATCAAACATTTAACTTTTCTACCCTGATCAAACATTTAACTTCTTTCTTCTCTGTTTACTATCTCCTTGAATAAGTCACATCTATTCCAAACTTTTCAAAAATATTTCTTTATGTTTCAGTAAAAGCCTCCCTACCTACCTTCAGGGCATGGCTGAAGCTCACTTGGTGAAAAGAGCAAATGCAATCGAAACCCAGAGATGAAGATCCCAGCCTTTGCTCTCCATTTTGTAGCCACATGATAGTATATAAGGAACTTATTTTTCTGCATTTTCCTGGGCCTGAGAGTTGGCAAATGAGAAAAATAGATGAGGTCATCTCTAAAATCCCTTATGGTTCTTGTATTTTATAATCTCATTATCAATCACCCTTAATTACAAGGGCCCTCGGGTTCTGTGTAGTTAAATTTATTTGGGGCTTTTATTTCTGTTGTTGTCTTATTTTCCTGTGTTTATTTTCCTATGATCACTTTGATGGATACAAGCCCCTTCATTTGTCCTTTGCAAAGCTACATAATCTTTAGCAATTAAATTAGTCAAGCTGATATAACTCATGGCCTCCTTCATGCTAGAAATTTTGATGTAAATTTTGTACAACTAGAGACTTGAATTATGAAAATTATTTCATAAAGTTCAATTTTACTCTTATGTGTGGCATTCTTGCTACTCTGGATTTTATTGATGGTTTCAAGTTTGCCTGAGCCAATGGCTCGGAGCACCATCTAAAAAAAAAAAAAACTCAGGAAGGTGGTATTTATATTTGTCCTGGCCTTGAATTCACGCTGTGTGTCTCATAAAGCAACCTAGCATGAGACAGGAGACGAAGGGATACTCCTATCAAACAACTGCTCAGAGAGAAGTGTGTGTGATCTCAGTCCAGTTCAGAGCAGAGAGTTGTCCACCTTGCAAAACTCTCCGCTCAGTGGAAATGATCATCCTATTTGTTGTCAGTCTCATCCAAGAAGTTCAATACTGAATGGACCTATGAACGATATTAGTCCTTTAAACCTTCAAAGGGCCTCCTGTGCATCAAAGACAGGCCCTTGTCACCTGACCCCACCAGTTCATGAATGATGATCTTTTTAAGGCCCTTAAGTCAGCTTTAAAAGAGCGCACTAAAGTAGGATTTCATAAAACAGAACTGGGAAAATTGGAAAGAGGGAAACATTGAGATGGTCTAACATTGCAGGGCTTGAAGGCATTATTCTTTTGTTGTATTAAGCAACCTAGTTTTAAATGACCAAGTAGAGACCAAAACAATAGCAACTAAATAAGGACTATTTTTAAGGAATGGTTTACTTTAGAAGATATTTAACATCTTTATTAAACCAAAATAGAGTAATTCAACACCAAAAGAAAATGTAATTTGGGTTCTTACAGAATGTATTATTTATATAAATTGTAGGGACTTGATATCTGCTTAGTGATAATGATGATACCAGTGATCATTTTGATTATGAAATAATATAAAATAAAACACTTTAAAAGGAAGTTCCTACCTTGAGTATAGGAGATTCCTCTTTTTAATTGTCATTCTTTAAAGTTTTAGGATTGTTATTAAGAAATATATATTAATTTATAACACAAGAATAAAATTAGCTAACCATGTTTATAGAATCACTGATATAAAGAAAAATGGTTGAGGGCTTAAATAATTACCCTAAATTCAGAAGATTAAAGCCAAAGCTAATTTATGTGGTCCTATTATCTCCCATCTGAATCTTAAATAAATTATATAACCTATTCTAAGACATTTTCCCTCCTTTGACAAATTTTGATTCAATCACTTAAATAGTAAAACTCCTTTTGCCTTCTTTGAAAAATGTTTTACCTGTTTTCTGGGGGTTTGTTTGTTGTTGTTTGTTTTAGTTTAAAATTATGTACTATAGGTAAAATATCATAGCCTTAAAGATTTCAGTTTGGTAACCAACTGGTGCTTTTGCCTCTCAGGACTTTTTCAGATTTTTATTTTTTACTTTTTTCCTTCTTTTGCTTGATCTTTCTTTGTTTTTCCTTTCTCTTAGTTTCACTGCATGATAAATTCTGGATTATGTCTCACTGAAGCTTCAACACTACTTTTAACAAAGTGGCTGAACTTTTAACCTTTGAGCCCAACACTCTTTAAAACTATCACCAATATCCACTGCACTTTTTTTCTGTAGTTCTGTGTCAGCTATAAGGAAGTTAAGCCTTTTAGTATTTAGGACCTTATTTACCCAGGTTCCTTGTAATGGTCAACAGAGAGGATTTAATTCTTTACTGGTTTTTCTCAAAATTCTTGGAAAAATAAAATCCTGAGGCCTTTAACTGTCCATACTACTCAATCGTGCTACTTGATTGGTAATTAGCCTGCAAAAATAAGGAGCTCCTCAGTGTCAGTTTTCAATAGAAAGTCACTTATTTATAACCAGGCTTCAAACTTCCAACACAAAGGATGATTTTTTTGTTTTTAACCAGGTCATCTTACTGCATCCAAGCTCATCCTCCTCAGCAATGCATTCCCCTGCAAGGCAGCACAAGCAGCATTTTCTAGAATTCCATAGCCAAACAGCTAGGATACTTTCCAGATGCTCAAAAGGAAAGAACTTTTTTTTTTAATGTAGAATTTATACTTACATATTCCTCTTTGTGTCATTACAAACATTCATAAAATGTTACTCCAAGCTATGTCCTTCTATGAGGAACCAAAAATCTGGCAGTTCTCTGTCTTATTTGTAGAGAAATAATTTGATAAGCAGCGAACACTAGAGGGGGAGCTTACGCGTTCAGGAGACAGCTTCAGACTCTATGGGAGAGGATGAGACTGATACTAGAGCTACTGACTTCCACAAGTCAGATTAAGACTTGGTCAGCCACGGACTTGGTCAGCCACAGCTAGGAAGTCAGAAGGTCAAGAATGGTAGATGGCTAATTTATTGCCATCTTCCAAAAAGGCAGGGAATCATAAGTGGACTTGAGAAGTTCGGTTGCTGCTCATGCCATGATATGAAATATTTTAAAGACCCCTCTGGAGGCAGTTTTAACAAGAGAAGTAGGATTACAGAGACTTTCCTCCCTTTACTACAACAGTCTGTCATTTAAATGTCTAAGAAATGATGGAATGAATTATCATAAAATTTTGACAAATTTGATGGCTCAAGCAAAAAAAGGGAAATAGGCATTCTGATTATTAGGTTCTAATAAGACATGACATTAGAAATGAATTTACATGGTAGTTAGACCTTTATATTTTTCCCTCTGATTTAAAAGAAAAAACACTGAGATTATTTCCTTTGAAAAGAAAAAGACTTAGTTTCTCTTCTCTCTAGTTTAATGATTATAAATTCTATTTTAATTCATATATCTTTATCCTCCATAACCATAATCTATTTGCTTCCCACAATTTGCCTGAGCTTGACAAATCTTAAAATGTATCTTGCTAGCACATAGAATATTTTAGTAGACATATTTAGTAGAATTTTAGTTAAAAAAATATAAGCAGCCCTCTCGTTTGTTATTACCTTATTTTTTCTGTATTATATTACAAAAGAGTAAATAAGCCTTATTGATTTAAAAGAACAAACTGCATTTTCCAAAATGAAAAAAAAGCAATAAAAAGAGATTAACCAAAGTATTGAAAAACAAAATTAATTTTCTCTGATCTCAACTTCTGCTTCTTTACAACCAAAGAGCAAGTTCTGTTTGTAATAAACTATTTCATTAACCCACATGAGCAAACTCTGATATGATGTTTATATCTTTACTGAAGAATCAAAATTTTTTTGAAAAAAAGGGGGGATAGTTTAATCACAATTAGTCACCCTTGAAAACCTCTTGAACTTTTAGTTTAAAACTGAAATAGCCTGAGCCATTTCCCAACTATGTACTTATTAACACAATAAGAAAATTATTTCTTTACAAAAAACTAAAAGAAATATGAAACACTTTAAAAAACACTTCTGGAATGTTTTTCATTGTGTCAGACTTTGACAACTATAAGTGAAGTAGAAAGAAGCACTTGATTTTAGTGAATAAACTATATAAGGATGATGTAACTGATCAAAATCTGACTTTTCCTAAAATTACTTATACAAACAGAGGAGTGTTATTTAATAAGATTATTTCCCTGGTATATTAAAATGTGGATATATTTTTTGCTTTTCAAGGGATTTCCTAGAACTGTGGTGATTAGATTTTTAAATTTCTTTTCTGATTCCAGTAGTGTTATTCCCCAGAGTTTTGTTTACGGCCAAAAGGCATCTCCCACAGGTCTGGATAGCAATTGTTACTTAAACATTTGTATTTATATACTTAAATAATACAGCAGATGTCATATGGATTAAATATAGTAATTGTAAGTTTCTACAGTTTCATATTACAAAAGCCAACTATTGGGCTACTCAGTAAAATTTTATCTTGAGGTTGCTGGTCTGGCCCATAGGCAACAGTGCAAATTGTGAGAGTGACAACACAGTGGTCACACTTTTCTGGAGCTCGGAGTTTGCAGCTTTGGAGTTAGGCAATTGGGATGGGAACATGAATTGGCTACAAAAATGTAGATTTCCCCTTGTACTGTCAGGACTAGAACCGTTCTGTTTACTCAGAAGAAGGGTTTAGTTAACCATTTGTGGTCCCATCAAAGAAAAAAAAATTGTCATGTTGAAAAAAATGCTTTTAAGTCCCTTGGGAATATTAATTAAGCTTTACTAAAATATTTTAATTCCTCAAGTCAAATAAAAAAGTAGGTGCTCAGTGCTCAGTTGCTTCAGTCATGTCCGACTTTTGCGACCCTATGGACTATACCCCTCTTGGGATTTTCCAAGCAAGACTACTGGAGTGGGTTGCCATTTCCTACTCCAGGGGATCTTCCCAACCCAGGAATCGAACCCATATCTCTTAAGTCTCCTGCACTGGCACTAGCACCAGCCAATGCACCACTGGCACACCTGGAAGGCAATATAAAGGGCATTGAGACTGTGAGTAAACATAACACACTTGGAAACTGTATCCAACATAAATAAGACCTGTCTCAAGTCCCTTGATTTGTTTGGTGCTTGATCTTTCTAATCAAGTGTATTTTCAAATATTTGTTTTATTTATGTTTCAGGTGACTTAATTCCTATAAATCTTGGATTTTTAAAAATTTTCCCAAATTGACCTAAACTTACTCTAAGTTTTATAAGACAAGTAAATGTATTCTTATTTTATTTCTTTCATTTCCATTCTATAGTTTAGGAATTTGAAAATGATTAAAGTAAAAAATCATATATGTGATATGTATATTCATTTTATGAGTTTCATTTTTTATTATATATTAAATGCATTCCTCTTTTAACTTTATTGTGTCACAATTGCAGGGAGGAAGATGTTACAACTAAATTATCAGTATATGTCTAAATATTATTTAGACACATAAAATAAGATTCAGACCTAGAAGTATAAGTGAGAGAAGATAAAGTATGATGCCTGATTTTAAAAATAGTTTAATAGAAATTTAATAGTTAAGTGTCATACTCACTTGACAGTGAAGAATCAATAACCTTTCATAATGTTTGCTATTTTCCTTACTTAGAAGAATGCATCAGTGTAAATGTCTATGTTAATGACTAGCAATATAGCATGGAAATCCATGTCTACATTCTTCCTTCAAGGGTTTTAGAATTCATTTTCAACATTTCATGACAATATCATGCTGTTTGTTCTGTGTCCTACTGATGATATATTTTACTTTGAAACATAGACAGGATCAGAATGAGAGAAAGAAAGAAAGAAAGAGAGGTAAGAATATACTTACAAAGGTGGAAATAACAAAAACCAATCGTAAAAGGTTTGAAATCAAATGATGAATTTTTTAAGTACTTCATATAATTGAAACCAGATATCTACATAGAACTGTGTTAAAATGTAGTTAACAAGATAGGAATGTATACGTCTTTAATATTAGTTTGTTCTCACAGAGGCTCACGTTTCGATTAACCAATCCATTGACTCAGCAAACAAAAACATACTGATCAGCTACCATATACCACACACTATACTTAACTCTAACTTACTATAAACCAGACAAGAAAGACAAGCACTATTTTGAAGCTTACAATATAACAGGGTTTCAGATAAGTAAATAGACAAGTATGATAAAGCAAGAGTAGGCTATTATTGGCTACTCCAGTGTTCTTGGGCTTCCTTGGTGGCTCAGCTGGAAACGAATCCACCTGCAATGAGGGATTCCTGGGTTTGATCCCTGGGTTGAGAAGATCCCATGGAGAAAGGAATGGCTTCCCATTCCAGTATCCTGGCCTGGAGAATTCCATGGACTGTATAGTCCATGAGGTTGCAAAGAGTCAGACACAAATGAGAGTTTTTCACTTTCACTAGGAAGAACAACTTATCCAGATTTCAGAAATCAAAAAAGATATTTTTCATTACATTATGTAAGGCAAAAAAGTCCCCAAAATAAGAACAATTGTGGCATACGTAGAATCATAAATACTTGCCAACTGATGAACCGCAGAGAAAATACTTGATAATGAATAATCCTTCTTCCAATCTTAAAAAATGGCAGTATTGAATCAAAAGCACCTTAGAAACAAATATTTACAAATCTGGGCTTGCATAATTATTCATATAGGTATATATGGAAATATTTGCATTAACCTTTTAATTTAGTCTTATTTCTTTACTCATTCAATAAACTATTATTTTATGAGATATATGCAAACATTTATGCAAGTTATTTAATATAAAAGTCAAAAGGATTAGCTGGCTTACTAGATTCCCTCACTTCAGGATTATTAGTTTTAAGCATTGTTGCAGAAGGAGAGAGACAAGAAAGGAATCCAATTTGCACCAAATAATTCACCTGCCTTTTGAAAAACAGACCAAGGAAAACTTGAGAATATCTAGACAATAGCGAAAATAGAAATTTACCTAGAATAATTGATCACAGAACGTATAGTTTTGATAGGAGTGCATCCCTAGTGTTTTTAAAAAGTGTTAAGTCTAGAATCCTGTGATCTGGAAGGTTTTTTTTTTTTTCATAGTAAACATCCCCAGTGATTAAGGAAGAAAAGTACATGAGATGGGGTTAGGGCATGAGTCAAGATGTGGAGTGTGGAATTCTGTTAATTTCCTACATTTGATTTGGATGTCTAATGCCTACTTTTCTGATGAAGAAAATAATTTCAATGCCCTTATCCCTTTAACCACTTATATCCCTCTAGTCCTTCCAGTAGTCCTTCTAGGAGTCCTTCCAGGGGTCAAGCCAAATATTAAGAGAAAAAAGGTGCTGCATATATTTTCCAGTTCATAATATTTCTTTAATATTCTCAAACCTAAGTACATATAAAATTGTAATTTCTAAAAAAAAATCTATAAAATAGCAAACATATTTAGACTGTTGTTAGAAATAAAGTTGACTGAGACTACCAGCCATGCAAAAAGTGCTAGGTAAAATTTATGGTATGGAAAAGTTGCCATTCCAAGATTTGTTACGATTTCCGTGTTATCTGACGAAAGGTTCCCTTGTGGCTCAGACAGACAAGTGTCTGCCTGCAATGCGAGAGACCTGGGTTTGATCCCTGGGTCAGGAAGATCCCCTGGAGAAGGAAATGGCAACTCACTCCAGTACTCTTGCCTGGAAAATTCCATGGATGGAGGAGCCTGGTGGGCTACAGTCCATGGAGTCTCAAAGAGTTGGACACAACTGAGCGACTTCACTTTCACTTTCCTATAGGTAGGATACCATAGGTTCTGGTTTTCTTGGCACGATCCACAGTATGTCTGTTCTCTGGCCTTACTAATAATAGTTCTCTTTCATTCTGAAAATGTATAAATTTGAATGACAAGATTGTGGTTACCTTACTAATAGAACTTTAGCACCATAGATGCTTGAACAACATCGGTATATAGTGCTCTAAGAAGGATGTCATTATTTGGACATAATGATAAAGGGACATGAGATTCAATATTAATCATAGGTTTTGATATTGTACTGCTTCTAGGAAATCATGTTTAATAAACAAGAAAGTTAAAAAATAACAAGAAATACATAAATTGTGTAAACAAAGCAGTGAGTACACATGCTTTATGCGGCTGGTGAAAATAACACTCTATGCTACTTATGGATTATTTTCACAACTGTATTATTTATAAGAAAGTTCAGTAAGTGAATCCCAAAAGGATCTCTGACTCAGGTGTCTATATATGGTGGTTGTCGTGGATTTCTAGTAGTTCTCATGAAGCCTGAGGAGAATGTTTCCCATCAGTGAATGACACTATCTTTTGCCATTCAGCACAAAATTTTAGAATTCAGAATCTCATTTTGTATTAGTAACCCATTGGGAGGTGCTACCTGCATTATTCTTTGCTCATCTATATGAGTCAGTTAGTTAAATGGTACAGAGGAGGAAACACATTTTATGAAATTTGAAAATCTAAAGTGAAATTGATGAGGAATTGATTAAAAAAATAGAATTGAAAGTACACAAAAGACCCAGTAAAATAAGTGGCTTGCAATGTGTTAAATGTGTTTATTTGCACTTTCAAAGTTCAGATTTCCTCATACATTTTCATACTGATGGAGATAAAATGCTAAAGTCTTAAATCCCTCTATGCCATGCTGAGTTGCTAAGGGCTGTTGAGTTTTTGTTATTTCTCCTCTCGAGTTAGCTCTGATTACGCCTGCTGAGTGAAAAATTTGTATTTGCCGACAGAAATAGGAACCACCCCACGTGCACTTGCACTCAGCAAATGCTCCAATATATCACAAAGATTTGCTCAACCCACCTTCAGAGGCCAAATCGAGCATGTTATTTTCTGTTTAGATCTGATTCTGGAGCCTATCAGTCAGGAGTGTTTTCCAATCTCTGATAAAACAAGGCCCACAAAGCTGGAAGTGTTCACACACAGTCTCATTAGAGTGTTGGATAGAGTGACCCAGGCCTTCTAGCACAAAGCTCTGAGTGAACTTCAAATATGAGAGTGCATCAATCAAATCCAAGCAAGGCTTTTATGTCATTTTTCTACTTTGCCTTTAAAGTCCTATAGGAATGCCCTTTCCAGCTGTACAGCCGAAAAGCATTCAATAGAAACAAAAAAGCAAAGACCCTCAACCCCCTGCCCCCTCCAAATGGGTATGGCTTTACCTCCCCCACCAGGCACTAGAGAGTCCTCTGTGCGTTTAAATTATTTAGCATGTTCAACAATGCAACGAAGAGAACATTCGCATCACTCAATGGCTCTGTATTAATTATTTCAACCCATATGAAAACGAAACCAATAAAGTCAAAGGCATTGAGATTGCATACAGTATATCTTAAAAATAAGTAGCAGAGAGATTGGGTAAAAAGTAAAACAAGGCTGAAGGAGGCTTTTCATTCCTAGCCCCCAACCCTAACCCCCAACTTCACTTCTTTCTTTCTGTGTTGACTTATACCACTAAGAAAACAAACAAACAAAGCAAAGGAATAAAATCAAGAAACATCAAGAATCTTGGCAGGAAAGATGATAAGGCTTAAGTCAGAGAAAGAAGAGTCAGGCATTTAGTCAATGTTTCTTCGATACACAGCTCAGGGCACTAGAGTCATTTTCAAAAATAGATCTTTAAAAGATAAGCAAAAAAGCAAAACAATATAAATTTGCCCTCTAATATCATTAGAGGAAAATGCATTCATGCAGTTAGTAGTGATTATTAAATTTAGGTACTTTTGCTTCCCACATCAGGCCCAAAAAACATTATAATACAAGTAACATCAGTATGAATTAAATAAAATGAGGCTTTTGAAGCTTGAAAACAAAATAATTTAAAAGGAGAAAATAAATCTCTCCTACCGTGTAGATAGTTTTCTGGATTTTGCGCTCCTCCTTAAACAAGTGAATTGTTCAACTACTCAAATATCCCATGTTTATCCAGTTAGTAATAGCAATCTACTGGAAATACAGTGTACATCAGAATATTGGGCACATACATGGCTTATTCAAGGGGATTCCCTGTCTGCGTACATTTGTTTCCATTTCTAAACTTTACTAAATGTGAGGCAAATACTACCCACAAATAGCACTTCACCCACTCAAATATATTACAGCCTGTAAAAAAGTGTTTGAATTTAGAGCAATATATATTTTTTAATTTAGCATGTGTTTCTTTACAGGGCTTCAGATGTTTGGAAGAATTATGCAGATTTTATAAATGAGTAGTACAGCATTATGCTACTTGATAGTGTCCCATCTGCGCTTCCCCTATAGTGTTTGATGGGGCATCTGTGTAAATTGCTTTTTTTTTTTTTTTAGTTAATTAGTTTATTGCATAAAACTTAATACACTACCTGATGAAAAACTTTTGTTCATTTCAGCACTTCCCCTCCTAGAGCTGATATTCATCTTTAGCTCCAGTGAAGACTAACATCTTCCTTTGTAGACTTCTAAACTGAAATAATTAAATAATGCTTTTCCCCCTGTTTATTTATAGAGCATAATAAGACTATGCTTATATGACAATAAATACTAAGAGCGTGTGTGCTCATTCATTCAGTTGTGTCTGACTTTGTGAGCACATGGACTGTAGGTCGCCAGGCTCCTCTGTCCATACAATTTTCCAGGCAAGAATACTGCAGTGGCTGCCATTTCCTTCTCCAGGGGATCTTCCCAACCCAGGGATCGAACCCATGTCCCTCGTGTCTCTTGCACTGCCAGGCAGATTTGTTACCACTGTGCCATCTGGATTATTTAAGAGTTTAAGTGATAATTTCAGTTGATCACCCCAGTATTTCATATATTTTATCATAGCTTCCCAACTGAAATATTTTCTAATATGTTTTCCAGGGATATGTTAAAAAATATACTTTAAAAAACTTCCTAGGGGACAGATACACATCGTCACAAAGTGTGTGCTGCCAATCTTTCTTTTCTCTCTAGGGATGTTTGCCTCTAATTCAGTTGTTTAAATTATGTCAACCTATAAGCAAAAATCTTGATGAAATAAACTACAAAACAAAGTATAAAATCAGTTTTCATTTGCCTGTATCTTGTTTAGAAAATATAATAGAAATCCCAGATGATAAACTAAGTTTTTCAAGTTCATCTCAATACTTATTCTCTGGAGAAGCAACACAAACTAAAAGAAATAGACACCCAAGACAGATAGGAGAGTTTCTGGAAACATTTGATAGGCAATATAGATTATTGGTTGGGGCTTTCTTGGTGGCTCAGGCAGTAAAGAATCTGCCAGCATTGCAGGAGACCCAGGTTTGATCCCTGGGTTGGAAAGATCCCCTGGAGAAGGAAATGGCAGCCCACTCCAGTATTCTTGCCTAGAAAACTGTATGGACAGAGAAAGCTGACAGGCTACAGTCCAAAAGTTCACAAAGAGTTGGACATGACTGAGCAATTCACACACACACACACACACACACACAGATCATTGGTTAAGGGCCTAAGTTCTGAATGCAACCTATGTTGAGTTGTGTAATTATGAATTTTTTTTTACAAATTTATACTCCAATTTCTTTATGTTCAAAATGATCTCCTAATGGTATTTACCACACAGAATCATTGTGAGCATTAAATAAGCTGATACTTCAGTGTATAAACAGTGTCTGGCAAGTAACAATTGCTCAAAAAATGTTAGCTCTTTCAAAGTACGTTTTGGTGAGAATAGCAATTTTGCTAAAAACATAAGCTCATATTATGTCTGAGCTTATGAAAAAGAATAACTATTACTTTTTCAAAACTTAAAATCCTTATTTTATAAAACATTTAATTCAAGAAGACTTATATGTAAGATATAATGTTTTTTTAAAAATAACCAAGAGGACAAAAAAGGCAACTATTACTTTTCCAAAAATTAAATACTTATTTTATGAAACATTTAACTCAAGAAGACTTATATGTAAGATATATTTTTTTAAAAAATAACCAAGAGGACAATCATCTCTAAAATACATTTTATTTCATGAATCTTTCAGATTGAAGTCTTAACACAGTCTTCCAGTTTTGAATTATATAACTTTAGAGCTATTTATTTCTTTTTCCACATTATAGTCAGCATATAGGTAAGCTCCATATGTTTTAAATAGTATACTATGTAAACAATTTTTTCCACTTATAAGCTGTATAAATTATTTATCCAATGAGGTTAACTATTTATTTAGTGGGCACTGATACTATAATTGATCTGTAACATTACATACTAATATTTGTACCCTGTTATTTTCTCTGTCAAATATATTTTTTAAAAAAAGAAGAATATAGATAGATTTTGATATTGAATTTACCTTATCTAAAAATTTGGAAAGTCTGTCAATGAGGTGTAGCCTTGGAATTTAGAAAGTTTTAATATATGAAAATCAAAATGTCAACTACTCTGAATTGGAGCAAACTGAATCAGGAATTAGACCCTCACACTGTATAAATATATGAAAGTGTAGTAAGCTCTATAAGTGTTCTTAGACTCACATATAATATATATTACATCCAATAGCATAAAAAGTTTAAAAGTTACTTACTCTATATGACAAAAATATTTATATGCATTTTGCCTCAAGATTTAAAGTACAAAGGTTTCCAGCAGTTGCTTAACACTCAAGGGAAGAAAAGAAACATCAATTTGATACCAGTTATGAAAACTATTGAAGAAAGACTATTTCACAGTTACTGTTTACCTTTTCCTTATGGAAGATGATACTTAGTACAGTCTTAGTTGTGAGGCAATAATACTTTAGCAGTGTTTTCCCACATAAATGTACCATTTACTCCAAAATCTAGTCTCCACATTTCCTCTATTTTGAAGTATGCTCACCTTCACAAGGGCCAGAAAATAAAAATTACACACACATACACACACACACTATGAACGTCTGAAAGTTAAAAATCAAATAAAATGTTCTTCAATTTTTCATGCCTAGTTTGAAAGATTTGTCATAGGTAATATTTTATAAATATCAAATCTACATGTGATTTTCCGCCATTGAAGATTCTTAATGGTATAGGAGACTAAGAATTACTCAGTTTTCTCTTGATAGAATAAAAAAGTCATTAATCACATACCTTTCTTGGGTATTCCATGTTATTCTATAAGAGCTAGTTAAAGATACACAGATTCCATTTTTACAATATAAGTGTTACAAACAAATACTATTTGGGGAAGTTTGGATCAGATTAATTTTTCTGAGTTTTACTCTACTTACTTGACAAGATATCCAAGATTTTTCATAAATATGTTAAAGTTAATACCCTTTTCTCTGAGAGCAAAGGAAGTCATAATCACAGCTATGAAATCATACCCATGGACTACCAAACATGGTTAATTTTTCTTTCCTTAATAAAATCTTCCCGACCATTTAAGTTTTAGTTTTCTTAACTTTTTTTAAGATGACATACTTTTTCTAAAATAGTACCCAATTTTATATTTATAAAAACAGAATTCTTTGCCTACATTCACTGTTATTATTGTGACTACTTTTATCCAAGGGGTACAAAAAGAAACCAATTTTTCAAAAACAGAAGTTCGTATAGAGAAATTTGAATTGGGCAAATGAGAGGTGAAATTCATACACTGGCAGTAGTACTGACAAAGCAAAAAGTATCCAGTCAAACAAAGACTTTCTCAAATTTGCTAATCATTATTTTTTAGACCAAGTTTCCACCCACCTACCCCCACCATTGTATCAAGTTGAAGTGTCTGAAAGAAGATAGACCCCAAAGAGCAGTTTAAAATGCTTTAATTTTTTTTTAATGTGATACTGTCCTTTTTAAGGGTTCTTTCATATGTGATCAGTCAGAGATACTGACTTTTGTGAGTTAACACAAAAGTGAAATAGCACTTTTAAGTGCTGTCTCTCTTTGGAGATTTAATGTGCTTTGTAATATCTCTGAGATCAGTCAGGGAGAGACGAGAAAAAAGAAATTTGATTTTGAGTCTGGACCAAAGCTCGGTGACTTGAGAGGCACCTAAACATAATGAAAAGGAAGAAGTTTCAAAGAGAAGTTGGCAGCTATGACCAGAATCCACAGGGCTAGCAGCACTGACATCAACCAGAGGCAGATTTAGAGGGGTACCCTATGATCTCGCTTGATACCATTGACACTTCAAGACCCAGTTTCATTGGGGAACAGTCCAGTAAAAGAACACCTCCAAAGGACACAGCATGGTTGCGGTATTGAGAAAGACATGAAAATGCCAGCACCAAGGGCCTAAAGCTGTCCTTTTCTCCTCCAAAGATCACATATATCTGGGGAAAGCAAAAGTCAACATCTGAAACCCTGCTTTTTCAAGCTTGACTTGAATGATATAAAGTTGGCCGTATAATAGCTAGATGCTTACCTTTCTGACCTAGGTTTGGTCTAAAGTAAGAACAAGTTATTAGCTGATTCCTAGTAGTCTTCACTTACCTCCTGGTGAATAACTTTCTACTCTAGTTTTTTTTTTTTTTTAATTAATGTAACTGTCAGCTAAATTTGTGTCAAATACTGAAAATCAGCCCAGAATGCTCTGATCACTTTGCTGTTTCCAGTGTTTTCAAAGATCTCTGTATTTCTGCTAATAGTTCTGAAGGTTGAAATTGATGCCCAAGTAGCTATGTATGAAATGCAAATTCTAAGTTGGTATAAATAGTATTTGAACAAATAATGACAATATTAATCTGTGAATTAAAGAAATCATACAGATATTTTAACATAGAATGTATATGTTGACAAAAGGGGTGGGTGCTTGAGTTCCACGGAACTTCAGGACACTTATACAACATAAGAAAACAAAAATCTAGAACAATTATATTAATTATACATGGGATTTTAAAATTATGGATCAAACGGATGCATCATGATGATATCCATTCTAAATTGGCATCTGTCCCCAGTTATGTATAAGGCTAAAATAGAATTGAATTATGGTTATAGAAGGCTTTACAAATTTGCTTATGTAAGAACTTTGTTCAAAATGAAAGAATTATTTGTCAAAATAACTAAAGGCAAAATATCACTTTCAGTCTAGGTGCTCAGACAATTAAGGAAAGAAATGATAATTACCGTTTCAAATATCTTTACGCTTAACTTCAATAGAAGATACCGAATTCTCTGTCTGCCTCCTGTATGATCACTGCCTTCAGTATGTAATTTTGGATATATCTACATGACAGCAACATATCTGATTAATTTGATATAAAAAATAGTTAAATTTAGTGAAAAAAAATGAGTGTAATGTCTTCTTTCATAGAGCAGTAATTGAACCTTAATGTTTTAGGAGACTATCTTAGCATTTTGTGGGCACTTTGAAAGAGCTCTTTAACTGAACAACAGTTTCAAAAGACTGAAAACTCCCATAGAGTAAAATCATCACTACACCTTTAGTATTAGCCAAGGTGTATATTTTGTGAAACCAATTCTAAAGGAATTCCTAAGGAATCAACATTTTTTGAAGTAACAGAAGTTTTAATTATTAAAGGAAGTGAGATGTAAATATGTGACCTTAGTCATAGTCATAAACTAAATTTATAGAATTTCAGTCCTTATTGTCAAAGTTAAAACAAGATTGTCTGGTGGCATTATAAATATTGGCAAAGAAAACATAATCATTCAAAAAATACCAGAAATTTATCTATTAGAAAAATATTTACTAATATAGAGCGTGTGGTTATTTACAAATGAGCGTTATATGTCAATGATATAGTTCACATAAGTTAAAATGTGAAAGTAGTCTTTTGTACATTATAAGTACTTAAAATAAATTTTACCAAAATAAATTTTACCACCTAGCATCCCAAACCTTTCTGTCTCTTTAGGTATTTCTCTCATCAAATCTAAACAAATATCTTATCCTCACTTGGAATACCTACACGAAATATAATCCTTGGCTCTGGTTTTTGTTTTAAAGTTATCTTGCTGGTCTTTACAGTGCTCCCACATCCAGGGGCCACACAGCCTAGAAATAAGTCTATAATTTTGATCATATGTCAATATTAGCAAAATTCTATCAAAAATAAAACACTGTTAGTTTGAGACATCTTTTCTATCTCTCACTCTAGTTTTTACTAGCTAGTCTATGATTTTCCTATGAATAGGTCTGTTTCTTTGTTAAAAAAAATTTATTAAGTCATTCACATGTGTTGATAAACATAAACCAGCAGGAAGAAATATGAGAGAAATCCCATGGCAAACATTGGCAGTAATACATATTACTGTCTTTTCTGCTCATTTATGATTATTTGTCTTCATAAATGTATCCATAGGAATGTCAATGTCAATTATTCCTCTCCACAAATATTTATTTAAATTCTACCATATACCAGGTTCTTAGAATTCAGAAATGATCAAATCTGATGAAGTTATTCTTCCCATGGAATATACAATTTAGTGGGAGGAGAATATGTTAAGTAGTAATAAATTTTTTTATATAAAATGAAGGCAGGACACAAAAATAACAAGGGACTGGAATATATCCATTTATTATATGATTCAACTGGTGTTAATAAAACTATCTTTCTCATTATCATGACACCCCTCCAGCTAAATAAGTTTTGTTTGGCCTAAAGTATAGAGTTGAAGGAAATAACCAGGGAACTTTATCCAGGAAATCTAATTATCATTCTATCAGTTTTATAAGACTTCAAATGACTTAAAATATTCCTAATGATTAAACATTAAAAGTCTAATTCAACTAACATTTAGTGGATAGGATTATGCTACATGATTTAACTTGCATATACATACCCTCTTATTTAAGATTTTCCTAGTCATTTGATGCTTATTATCGTATAAGTCATTTTACTCAATACTCTACAAAACATGTCACCTGACAAGTTAACAGTCTAGCCCTTAAATATCTTCAATTGCTAGTTTGTGGAATGCTTCATTACAAGGCAATACAATTATTGGGCTAGTATTTACCTATGTCTTCTCTTTAGTTTGGTGGTATCTCAGTTTTTGGAAGGAAAAATGTCTCTACCCGTTTTTAAAAGGTCCAGTTAGGAATCAGTTTCTGAGTTCCAATTACTTAAATATTGATAGTTTTACTTCAAAATTTTTGTCTATCAAATGATTCCTGGTTTCAAATTAACATGATTCTTGAAACACCGTCCTTCTTGCTTTCACAAAATAATGTGTTTTTTTAATAATATATGGAGTATGATAAAAACTCTAGAAATTTAAATATTTTCAATTCTTTTCAATATTATCAATAAAGAAAAATTTGCTGTCACCAATTTCTCTTAAATTCATATTACTTAAGTAGTCTCAAAGTGAAAGTGTTAGTCACTCAATCATGTCTGGCTTTTTGCAACCCCTTGGATTATGGCTCGCCAGGTTCCTCTGTCCATGGGATTCTCCAGGCAAGAATACTGCAGTGCGTTTCCATTCCCTTCCCCAGGGGATCATTCCAACCCAGGGACTGAACCTGGGTCTCCCTCACTGCAGGCAGATTTTTACCATCTGAGCCACCAGGGGGAAATAGTTAAGTAGTCTATATAGTTACAAAAGTATGATTTTCATCATTTGTGATTACTGTTTTTAAAATATACCAACATATATTTTCATGAATTTAGTTAGTAAACCCCTAACTTCTTGAGGACTACTGGAAAAAGAAACAAAAATAGCAAGAACAACTACTCCATAAATAAATTTGAGGGCTTTTCTGGGTAAATATTGAAGTGAAATTTTTCTTCAATTTTTTATTATCACATAGTTATCATATTAAATAACTGCATCTGGGAGCTCCACATCCTAAAAGCAATGGTTGCTATGAAACTTGTTTATAATTTTAAGAAAACTATATTTAGTACAGAATTCCATGATTGCATGGAAAACTTTCCATAGGTACCATCTCGCTACTCCTTTCTATGGTCTTTAAGGCTAATAGAACATTTTTTTTTTTTTTGAGGAGTTTAACTTGAGTCTAAATCTTCAGCTCCTTCAGAGGACACTTGAGAAGGTATGGAAGAAGCTCTATTTCAGTTTGTTACTTGCAATACCTTTTGTGGCATAGAGGAGAGAAATGGATGCAATTTCTCAAATGAGAGTTCTAAAAATATGAGCTATTGGCCCAATTTAATTCTAATTGCATTGATAGCTTAAACACCAGTTTTATTATGAGAAAACACATCTATAGTCTTGTTCCAATTGCTGTCTTTCTGTGTTTTTCACTGTCCCAGAGGAGAAAAGCATACCCCAGAATCTTATCTAAAGAAGGATACGAACCACGGTTCACATAGCAGGAATGATGCATATCTCAACCACTGTGAAGGCAGGAATCTCTAAACTATTTATTTTTGTTTTCAAGAAATATTTACATTGAATAAAATGAGCCATAGATGGTGACAGATTTTGTATCACCCTTCAGAGATGTATCATCTACTGCTTGAGGCCAAGAAATGAGTAGTTTCCATAATTAGGAAGCAAAATTGAATAATTGGACTGTGGCTCATAAAGATTTTTTTCCTTTAAGAAGGAAAACTATGTAATCTGTAAGTCCCAGTCAAGTGGGCTTACTTGATTTATGCATTTTAAGCACACAATTAACTTGTGCTCATTTAATATAGCTACAAACATTCAAACATAGATTTTTTTTTAATTCTCTCTCATCAGAATATCCACACAATAGTTTTCTATTCACTCAGAGTTTTCTTTGAATAAAAATATACTCTTTGTTTAATTTTAACATAAATTTGAAGAAATATTAAGAAAAATAGAAGAGTGTTACCCCTAATAAATGAAACATTTGACAGTCATCACAGCATTGTGAATTATAACATTGTGAAATGATACTACAAATTTGACTCACACTTGCCTCTAAGGCAAAGACTTAAATGATTAACATTTACAAATATTGTATTTTATTATATATTTATTGTTTATTCTCACATTGTATTGTCTAGTAGAATGTGTTCACTAGGCAAAATCATAAAGTACTTATAGCGTGATGATAAACTGAAAAAGTTTTTCAGTTGCATTTTTTTCAATCATTCATTCATTCATCAATTCGGTGGATATGAATTGAATGTCTACTATGTCCTGGATGCCAGGGCTATAACCATTAAGAAGATAAAGTTATAGCTATAAAGGAACTTGTAGGCTAAGTCCATGAAGGAAATGGGCTATTACAGTACCTAATTTAAGCCTGAAGGGTTTGTTCTAACCCCAGTTTTTTTCTTGAAATTTCATGTAATGTTGGGGCCTTCAATAACTCAATAAATTAGCCTTGGTTTTCTTCTATCTACTGAATGACACCCTGAAGAAATACCCAAATAGTCAGTTCAGTATGTCTGCTACTTTTCCAACTTTCTGAATCAAGACTGGTTTTGGAAAATGTTGAGTAGATGAGTATCTTTGCTTCACCACATTCTTCCTAGTTTACTCATCAACTTTTAAGATATTGTTCAATCATTCAGTCTATCCATGAGCTTTAAAGAAAGTTCAAAAGAACATGCGGAGCCCTTCAGAAATCAGACCCTAGAAAAATTTATAACGTGGATATCCTGTAACACTAACAATGGTGGGTTATTATTAGTGTTAAATTTATAGAGAATTTCAGGGCTTTGATTACTGTGAGGAACATATAATGCATACATGACCTTTTTACTTAGCAATCAATGAATTATATACATATGTGTGCATATATGTGCATGTATATATGTTTGTACATTTATATATTATAGTACTTGATGTTTGGAAGTTTGTTTTCTTGGAGTCACATATGTGACCATATATGTGTGTGCTTATATGCATAAACATACATATACATGACAAATGAAGGAGTTAAATTTCTGAGGCCTCTAAATTTTAACATTTTCCAATATTTTTGGCCAATCCCTATAATAAAGTCCTAGCCATTTATCTATACCATATTACCAAATGTTGGCAGCAAAATGTGTCTGAAAATATTATAAGGTCATTCCCAGAAAACCATCTCAGAGAAGCAATAGCCTTGGGCTTTCTGTTTGATCATGGTTGATCAAAAAATTACAAGGGTAAAAGTAGGACAAGGAAAAAAACAGGTGTTAAGTATAATACTATTTCCAGAACTATCCTAATTGTTGTATGTCACAACTATAAAAATTTAAAAATTAGACTAGCTTGTTTTTTTAAAAGTTTGTTTTTAAAAAGGCATATATTTGTTATTTTCACTAGAAATTTTTTATATTACATTATCACATAGTATATTATTCTCATATTATATGTAACATTATCATTTCCAACATGTTAAGAATTTACTGATACTTTGAAGAAAATATCACCTAGATTTGCTTTGCATCTGCATTACTAAATAATTTGTTATTTTTAAGGAGAGTTTTATATAGCAATTATATATGCAAAGAAAATGATACCCGACAATGACACCCGACTCCAGTACTTTTGCCTGGAAAATCCCATGGACGGAGGAGCCTGGTAAGCTACAGTCCATGGGATCACTAGAGATGGACACAACTAAACAACTTCACTTTCACTTTTCACTTTCACTTTTTGCATTGGAGAAGGAAATGGCAACCCACTCCAGTGTTCTTGCCTGGAGAATCCCAGGGACGTGGAAGCCTGGTGGGCTACCATTTATGGGGTCGCACAGAATTGGACACGACTGAAGCGATTTAGCAGCAGCATAGTATTCATCATGGCTGCAATCAATGCTTCCTTAACCTTTATTTGTCTATTTAAAGTTGATTCATATATATATTTTTTCCTACAGTGGAATGATTCAAATATTTTCATAGGATGAACATTTACATTTAAAATAGTTGACGGCGGCTACTGTCTAGCCTGTAAATAAGAACAGCAATAATGCGTAACAAAATTGAGAGATAAGTAAACACTTCATTGATGTCATCAGCCTCTGCATTTTTAAAAGATACTTTTTCATCTCTGTGGCACCACTTTCATCGTTAGATGCTTAGAACCTTCAAGATCTCACTAGACACCTTCTTGCATCTATGCATATAGTTTTCAGAAAAACTAATGCATAGCTAGTTACATTAACTCTCTGCTAGGTATTTGTGGATTATTATGTTATTTATTACTATATCACTGTGCTTTAAGTCAATAGACTATATTGCTAAGAATGGCATGTAGAATTTCTCCTTAAAATACTGCAAGAAGAAATCCTTTGTGGACACTTATGGGTATGGAGAGGGATAGCTTTCTAAAGTAGTTCAGCTAGATTTATTTAGCATGTAGCGTGTGCAAAGTACTGTAAATGGCAAGAAAACAAGTGCATTCAATCCACACTGCACAGTCTTTTGGCAACATGGTTTCCATCATATATTCGAACTTACTCAGGTTGCCCAATTTACAGAACTATAGTTGACTTAAATGTGAATTAAAAGTTTTTTTTTTTAATTAATTTTTATTTTTTAGTTTGTTTTGCTTTACAATACTGTATTCGTTTTGTTACACATTGACATGAATTAGCCATGAGTGTACATGAACTCCCAATTTGACCACATGGTAATTTTTCACTCCTTTAGGTCTACCTTCAAGACTTGTCTGAATGAATAGGTTCACTCGGTTCAAATATATTGTGAAGATATTTTAACCATATTAATGAATCTTTTATTTATGGAATGTCACTAAATAGTAGGTTTGCCTATAACTGCTTTCTCTTTTTGATCCCAATTTAACTTTTATTTTTTGTTGTTTTGCTTTACAATACTGTTTTCGTTTTGCTATACATTTACATGAATCAGCCACGCGTGTACATGAACTCCCAATCCCGACCCCCACCTCCCCCCGCCTGCCCCATACCTTCTCTCTGGATTATCCCCGTGCATCATTCCCAAGCATCCTGCATCCTGCATCAAACCTAGACTGGCGATTCATTTCACTTATGATATCATACATGCTACACTGCCACTCTGCCAACTCATCCCACCCTCTCCCTCTCCCACAGAGTCCAAAAGGCCATTCTCTACATCTGTGTCTCTTGCTGTCTTGCATACAGGTTTATCATTACCATCATTCTAAATTCCATATATATAAAGTTATTAAAGATGGACACCCAGCACCTATAACCATGTATTTGGAGCTCGAGGAGGAAAAATGATAAAGGTGAATAACCAGAACATTCACTAATTCCTTTCTTCCCCTGAAGAAATGATAAGGATAATTTTATAGAATAAGGAGAATTTTATAGATGAATAAGATAATTTTATAGCATAATAATAAGAAAAAGGATAATTTTATAAAATCATTATTCATGTTTCACAAGAAGTTACCTGTCTGCTAAATCATAGTCTATCTTTAGAAATGACTTCCCCTAAGAGAGCTAAAAATTGAGGAAACTAGTTTTCTCTGGACCAAAGGAAACTTGATTCCCCAGGAAACTGTAGCTCTTCTGAACTCTTCTGAATTAGTTTTCCCACTTTAAAATCTTCAAGGGTATATTGAAATAAGTCACAAAGGAGTTATGTCTTTCCCTCTGCTCTCATTGCTTTCTATGTAAAGAAAACGGGCTCTATTTTCTTCTGCTCCAAAGTAAAGTAACTGTTTCACATGTTACATATCTCATTGTGGGTTAACACGTTGTTATAGTGATAGCTCAATAGCTGATTAGATGTGTAAACATGCCAATTCTACAATAGTCTTTTCTAAAACTTGTATGGAACCATGGGGGATTTTTACAAATATCTTAAGTAATTCAATCCTAAAAGTCAATTTTGCAATCAAGATCCAATCTCCTGTTTCTTAAGGGAGTAATAAGAGAAGAGGAAGGCAAGTGGAGAACCATATTCAAATGGATTTGGGAAAATCAAAGGACAAAGATTGGTGCTTACCGCTTACATGTACTATAATGATCAGAAAAGCTGTATCACCCTAGTGTTACCCTCTCAACCAGCAGGGATGGTGCAGTGGGGAGTGAGTAAATGTGGCTCAGTGAGATGTGTACTCATATGATCCTAACATGATTTATGCTCCAGTAAGTCAGAGGAACAATCTAAAGTTTCCTGTGGTCCTAGAGAGAGGCAAAAATTGCAATCTCTTGTGTATCAAAGAGGCTATTAAAACAACTCTGTTAAGAGAAGCCACGTAGGTTCACAGGGGAGGGATACAGGTAGGCTGTGTTTGGTCCAAAAGCCAAACTCTTTAGGTAGATAGATCCCTCTGTGAAGCCAGTTTAGGAGATGGCAATGGTCATGATCAAGATGCTTATCCCCACCCCCAAGTTTGGCGACTGCATAAGCCTCAGAAATACAGATTTCTACCAACAGGTATGGGTAGAGAACACTGAATGGTTAACATTATCTTCCAAATGAAGAACTGAAGTAGATTCTAAGTTCATTTATAGAAAATTACAATGTTCTGCATCTTACACAACTGTGATTAAGTACTGAGATACATTCCTGACAACACTGTCATTCTTCACTAAATGATGATCACTTCTGCTAACTGTATAGACAAAGATTCAGTTTAAAAAAATAAAAGCATATGTCCCAAAAGATATATTCAAATATCATACTCACAACTTGGCTTAGAAAGACTGCCATTTACTCACCAGGTCTTGGCTTTCAAAATCCTAAGTAAGTATGGAGAATAACAGTTTGATCAGATGATGTAGCTTCAGTGATGGCTTGTTCAAAAAAATTGGATTATAAAAGTATCCATGTGTTACTTTATGAATTGTAATATCTTAATTTTACATCAATATTATTGATGCCAAAATGATGGAATAAAATATAACTCAGTTCCACAAAATTCTCTCCTGGAGTAAAATTGGAAGCAGATAGCCCAAGTTTTTAAGGTGAAGTTTCTTCTTTGATTTTCTTCACAACTATAAATACCATTACCTAAGTAAAATCTAAACCCAGTCCTCAGTAATTTCAAAGAAAACTTTGGATGTTTGGTTTCAATGTCTGCTTTTTAATAAGAAAATATGATTTGTTACCAAATTCAAAATGCTAAGAATTGGTTTTTTCCTCTGTGAGAAAGTGTGTGTGTGTGTGTGTGTGTGTGTCCTGTAGCCCCACCTCAACTCATGGTAAGGCAATTTCCCACTTATTTAAATGAACCGTAGACAGAATTGTTCTTATATATAAGTGAGAAGAATAGAAGTTTAAATAGCGTGAATTGAACATCAATAAAATGAGAATCGACAAAGCCAAAATGGAGGAAAAGAAGTATTTCACCTAACAGTTGTCTATACTGGAAATTTCTTTGATCAAAAAATTAATCCATTAGTTGTATTGTATAAGATAAGGCTTAAATGTAAATACATTTCATGGGACACACTGACAGTACAATGTAATTGTAAATGAATGATATCAGACTTTAACTGAAAATTTTTATCTTTAATAAAGCAGGTGCTGAAAGAGTCTGAAAGCAATGTATGCCAAAATTTAGCATACTGGGTAGGGAGAAGGGATGCCACAGAGAAATAAAAAAGACAGTGTCGTCTTAGATTTAGGGTCATAATTAGTTCTATTAATGTTGATAGACATGTTGGGACTATAGTGATTTTCAAACAGTTCTTCAAATGTGTTTCATTTCTTCAACATATTTATTGAGCTCCTACTATATCTAAGGCATTCAAGATATAGCAGTGAACAAAATTAACAAAACTCTCTGCTCTCAAAGAACTTCTAACCTGGGTAAGAAGTATATAAACAAACACACTATATATGTCAGAGCTTAAAGACCTCACATATGGATAAAGAAGGAAATAAAACATGATCTTGGTGTTGGTAGATTTATAATCTTAAATTGGGCACTAATGGAAGGTATAGAAAGGTAAAGACCTGAAAGAGATGAGGGAGAAAGACATGCAACTATGCTTGGGAAGAACATAATGAATATTGGAAAAACCTGGTGCTGAAACAATTTTGCTGAATTTCAATCCAACCATGTCTGTGGGACCACTTCATACTGTGTGTTGTTCAATTTATCGCTAAGATTTATAATTCTGTTGATATAATTTCATATATATAAATGTATAATACATATAATGTATGTTTATATTTATGTACATCCTCATATGCAAGTTTGTTCTAGTGCATAAATTTATGCAAAAATCTCTTCATGATCAACATTTCAATTTATCTTATCTAATAGGAATGGGGCATAATGAATTAAACTAGAAAGATCTCATTTTATACTCTGTATATCACTCAAAATTAGAGTTACAAAGCTTATCAGAGTATTTTAGACTGAGAGAGTAATTTAGAGACAAAAACGAGACTACCCATTGTTATAGTCCATTAAGTCTTTAAAAAAAAATAAGCTCCCTAATTTAACAGTTAAAGACCTAATAATTTTATAACTAGGAACTATTGTACTTTTAAAAAAAAAACTGTATTTTCATCTTCAGATGAAAATTCTGCAATATCTTCCTAGTTTAAAAAATTACTGTATATATTTTTGTGAAATTCAAGGGACACTGTCAACCCCAGTGGAGTCAGACTGGCACAGATTTTCAACCCCGTTTATCTTCATAAGGACAGCCTGACTGTGACACCTCATCTTACATTCTTCAAAGAGGCTACATGTAATATTAAGGGATTTTTACAGGATACCATGCAGTTAAAAAAACAAAAAACAACCTTCTGTAACAAATCAATGTATTCCAATGCATCCGCTCAGTAGCTGTGGCTTAAATATGATTTGAGAGATTTTGCAAACAAGAAAAGGAGAGAAGGAAATGAAGGCAAAAGGAATGGGAAGGAATGAAAAAATGATACTGCCTAGCTACAAGCTGCAGAGGGAAATTAATATTCAAAAGGTTAAGGTGTCTGTGAAATGTATGTAATGAGTAACACTCATAGTTTGTTACTATAGGTTCATTGCCTCTAATGTTGAGGACGGCACATGGATAATTTACGATTCCCATTGTCCCCTCTGCAGGGATTAATTCTGAATTATTTATGTACCTATATACGCAGAGAACTGAAACATTTTAGTTAAAGTCAGCCACTCACTCATAGTCTTGAAATTATGCAGCCCTTGTTGCTAAAAATGATGTTAGCCTCTTGTGATTTAAGTCATAACATTTTATTTTCAGTCCCACTGAGAGAGAAGGCATACAGGAGGGGGAAAAAAAGATGTAATTTTCCAGAATATATTTCAGAATGCATTTTTTAAAGATGTAAATAGATAATGGTAATTTTGTTGAGTCAAATTATTGTTGTAGAGAGCATGTAAATAAACCTTTATTTTATTCATGATTTGTGATTTTGTATTGGAATATTCTACGTCTTGTTTTCATACTGGAATCTTTAAATACAAAGCCTCTGTGTTTCAGTAAAGGGAATTCCACCTACGTACTAATTAATCAAAGAATGAAATTTCATTTTTGGAAAATTGTTCTAATCCATTCAGATTTCACACCAAACCATTTCATTTAGTCAACTGAACCCAGAAAAAGTACTATTTCCACTTACATTCTTGTGATTACTCACTGCTGTTAAAGGCTCCTTTGACTACATGAGAGCTAATGAAAACTGCAGGTATTACACACTTCCCTGAAAAAAAATAACAGATTATATTCTGAACTGATAATGTGCTTGATAGGTGCTAACCCCCTCAGCATAAGGCTATCTTATGATTTTTAATAAATTGAATTTTAAAACAGTGTGTATATTTAACATGCATTGTTTTAGTGTAAATTAAAGGTTTCAATAGCAGAATTTGATTGAGAAAAGTAAAAATGCCTTCTATACAATTCTTTTAAGAAAAAATTCTTAATTCAAAAGTCTCCAAACAACTGACCCTGGGCCTTTGGAATTCAGATTCCGCAGTCTCTTCTGATCTTTGGTTCATGTTTACCTACTAATTAGGGTACATCTCAAGCAGACACCATGCTGGATAGGGTATTGAGTATGAAAATAGATAAGGAATTTGAAGTTTGCAAAAGCCAAAGAATTTATACATACATATAGGCCACCCATACGACATCAATTTCCCTTTTAGCACCCACCCCATACAATTCAACAATTGCTAATAAATTAGGAGGAGGGGCATATTGATGTACTGCTTGACTCTAACACAAAGAAGTGTAGTTAGCAAAAAGCTGCAGTGGGTAATGAACAGTATTTTAACTCGGCAGTTTAACCTCCTTGTCTGTCAGCTGTGACCTTTTACCAACCCCAATGAGAGTCTGATTTCTCACTTTTGCTACTCACTGCTGGATGAGTGAATGTAGAATTTGACAGCAAGAGGTTTTACATGAAAAGGAAAGGTACTTAAAAAGCATGTTTTGTGATGATAGGCTACATTTATTCACTGTTCATTACACTGGGTGCAGCAGCAGCCTTGGTGGATTGATTGGGTGTGAGCGGCTTGTCTGCTCTGGAAGTGAAGAGGCATTTATTGACCTGCATGGGAGCCGGAGTGACCTCTAGATGACCCCCTTTTCACCTGAAATTGACCTTGAAAACAACCTAGGGTTCACTCCTATTTTAAATAGAGGGAAATTCTTCAAACAGCATGTGAATTATTAGGATTGATATATTGAGCATTTCCTTTTTTCTTTCCTCCCTATTTTTTTTTTAAACTTTCACAGAGGTAAATGCATGTAGGGGGTAAGGCGAGTGTTGGCTTTTAAATTTCCAGACCTGCAGCTGCTCTGCTTGGTGTTTGTCCAGATTTATGGAGGGGGCCAACCAGACTTTGGACTGCTTGATGTAAAATTTTACCATTCATCATTATTGATTAGAGTCCACACTCTGTGATAGAACCCAAACCTTACTATGACAATTGCTATTTCAGTTGTATGGACCATAATGGGCCATAGGGATGATTTAAAGAAGCACAATAGCTATCTGTAATTACACATGAATAATCCATGAATTCTACACCACAACACTTACAATTAGACCCTAACAACCAAAGCTTGAGACATTTATTCTTGTTCTTTCTTTGGCACCTGTGCCAAAAGTTGTCAATTTACAAAAATTTAAGTACAACAAACTTACCCCTCCCATGTTAGAAGTTAAGTTTGCATTCTTAGTTAAAAATAAATCACACTCTCGGAAAGTGATATAATAATGCCTTCTCACAGATGGTATACACAGTAATTGAACTTGCTTCTTATTAGGAAAAGATGCTCATTATTTCATCAATTAGCATTGAGTAAATATATTATTTGGTAGAATAGAAGGTAGAACCAAAAAAGAGAAAATAGAATATTTCTTACTCCTGATTTCACTTAAAAAAAAAAAAAAAGTTTGACTTCAAGTCTTTCAGTCTTGTATTTGGCCCAAAAAGTTAAGGGGCAAAAAATGAAGACCATAAATTATGTTTAAGTACAATAGAAATGTCTCACACAAGTTTTAATAACTGTTGAAACTAATACACTAACCAAGGGAGTCACATCTTATTCCTCAACAATAAATTATTCTCTAATTTCATGTGGAATGAGGAAATGGAGAAAATGTTAGCCCACTGAGCTTAAGTTTATGTGCAAACCCCAAGGCCCAGAGGGCTGGCACAAACACACCTACTTTAAAAAATCACATATATTAGCAGCTCCTTAAGATATTCCCATGTCTAGAAGATATCTTGAAGTGAAGTCTACTCTATGGATATGGTAGTTTTAAAGATATTAAGAGTGGCCATTTTCTCCCTTGGTATTTCCAGAAGACTCCAACACTTATATATCCAAGAATGGAAACCCTACACAAAGTTTTTGTCAGCTTGCTTCTGCTAGCTCTTAGAATTCGCATAACCAACTGCTAGATTTAGTCCATTTTGAGATTTTTGACTTCCTGACAATTTAGGGAAATAGTTTTGGCGTGTTTTGGGTCTGTCTGTCATGTATTCCAGAAAAGTGTCCCTTCTGCCTAGTTTATGACAACATTTCAGTAGTTCAACCTATCTGGGGCATAATAGTGTTGTTTAACTCCAAAGCATTCTTCATACTGTTCAAATATTTACATGCCGGCTACAGGCTTATTAGCAATCTGGTGAAGTATTTGTAAATCTGGATCAAAATTCTGACAGGATATTTACTGCATCGACTTGACCTATTTTCTATCTAAAGCCCTACTCCATAATTCTTGTTTCATTTTATGTTAATCCTATGCATAAAAGGCAGTAACCACGACATTTGTACACAGTAACACCCTCGCATCCACACAGGAGGATTCCACTAATCTGATGTTCCTCCACCTCCCTCAGTGTGTGAGGCGCTTACACCTGTGACTCCTTCAAAGCTCCATGAGGCACTGGTTTAGCCAATGCATGTTATCTATTACATTTTATTTTCCTCCGCTCTCATTATACTGATGAGCCACTGCAAGGGTCCTCAGCAGGTTAGAGAACCTGTAAATTGCAATTATTCTAATTTAGGATTATATCATGCTTTTTTAATCCTTGGGAACATTTTTTCCCCTGCAAATCATTCTAATATTGAAATGTGTTTTGAGAATTCCATTAAGTGGGTTTCACTGCAAGACTGAAATATAACACTTAAGTTTTTAAAAGTAACTAATTTCATATTAAATAAAAGATGACAGGGTTTTTTTTTCTGAGTCATGTAAATAATTTTTTTCGAACACTATTTTTTTAGTACTATTTTCCTCTAACTGTTCCTGTTTGTCTACACATCAAATAAACTCAAATTAGGGGTGTGTTTTCTTGAACAGAAAATTCTATATGGAATACAACAAAAATAAAGACTTGAAATTGGTATGACATTAGAAACCCATGTACTTATCTAGTCAGCTTCTATCTCATCTTTGTTCCTACCTCTCTATAAAGGATAAGGCAGTTTTGCCCAAAGGAAGAAATAAAAGGGAATCCTTGTTAAAAGGTAATTAATGGGAAAAAAAAGAATGGCTTTATTGGGGACATGTGCAGAAAGGGATGTTTGAGTGGTAAATGATAATTTACTTTTGAGGTATATTAAAAAGGTTTAATCTTACTGATCATGAGTTAAATTGGATGTTTTAATCAGTTAGCGAGTGCCAAAAATAATTATGCCAGAGCGCTTAGTCTGCAGAACATGTACACAAAGCATATAAATCCTTTGCTTCCCCAGGGGTTTCTCAGAATAACACACAACTAAGAGACAAAAGCGATATCAAACTCATATAAATTAACATTGCAAATGATCTGAAAAATATAATAAATAACATTATCCCATCACTTTGAATATGCAGTACAGGGAAGGGTGTCCAACACAAATATATGCATTAATCTTCTGTATCCTTACTAAACTTTTTCAGTAAACTTTTCTTCCTTTTACTTTCTACAGTTCAATTCAAGGTCATTCCTTTCATTGAGAGAGCTGGGCAGGGTGACAGAGCATAGAAATCTGTGCTCCCTTTAGCAATGAATGTGAAAAATAGGATTATTTTCCTAATGAGTTTTTATTGAGGAAGTAAAATAAAAGAGTTGGACCCAAGGACATTGGGAGTTCTTTGAAGTTCTAAAATTTCTATGATTTTAAGATTAATATTAGCTATAATTTTGATACTATCAAATAAGTAAGAGACTATAAAAATATGGATAAAATCATATAAACTCTTGTATAATGAGTTTTGAACTGAAATATTTCTAAACTAAAGTTTTAAAAGCTGGGGTAAGTCATAAGCCTTATTCCATTTATATGAAAAATATAAATAATATGTATAATTTTATGTGTTAAATTTGCCACATCTCCTTAAATCCTAATTTAGCTTTCTTTTTACAAATATTACATGCCCTAAGTACATTTTGATAGTTTGGTCCATTTATAACATTATAGTTTGAAAATATTGATATCTTTACCATTTTTTCTGTTGATAATTGGACATTTTATATGCAAACAGGATTTCCCAAGATAAATAATAAAATTTCTGGGGCATAGATTATTTCCAGTCACTATTTAAAAGTAATTTTCAAAGTTAAAAAACAAATAAAGTTTAGGTAGCCACACAGGAAAAAAAAAAGTCCCTAAAATGTGTGTTTTTCTTTAAATAGCAGAATTCGCTCTGGAATATTTATTCATGTTTAATGTAAAAGCTTATCATTTTCTGGTGGTTGATGATTACTGAAAGCTAAAAGAGTGGGATGAGGTTAAGTGAATCATCAGTTATAAATCTGATGCTTTTCCCATTCTGTAACTTAATTGGTTTACACTGATTTTGTACTGGAGTATTTAGGGACAACATGGGGGCTTTTGTGTGGATCTGAACAGCTGCTTGATTTGTTAATAAAAGAGGTTATCAGTAGCCAATTGCTCACAGTTGAAATGCATGCTCCTGGTTAGTCCATTGGAGAGAGATTTTTTTTACATGTGGCTTTTGTGTTTGACATTGTTGCCTTTCAGGTGATTTGGTTATATCCACTTGTCCCTTTTGTAACTCAGTTTACAAAACAGAATTACTACTTAGAAATTTTTACTCTGTGCAATGGGTTCAAGTATTCACTAGAATTATTCCTCTTTAGAGCACAGGAATAAATGTACCTCCCTTATCATATAACATGGATCAGTTATCACTACTATTATTGTGAGCCAAATATCCCTTTGGGGAGCTTATAAGTTAGGGACCTCCACCAACTAGTTTGTGTATAAATCAACAAACACAAGTCCAAAATCTTTGCAAACAATATGAAGATATTCATATATGTTAGGTTAAGAGACTTTCAATAGAATTATTTTGAATTGACTTTGTTTAATGCCCAAAGAATGCTACTTTAAAAAGAATTTCTAACCAATCATATGGGAAAGAAGTACATAGGGTATCATCTTATAAATCAAAGAAAATTAAATGTTTTGCTTCAAATAATAGGCCATTCCTCATGGACAACAAAAAATACATTTGCAAAAGGAATATGCACATTCATTTGAGTTACCTCTTTCTGGACAAGGATCATGAAAAGCTATTTTTTACTTGTTTGAGAGATATGGTACTTTACTGAATATGGCAGTTTTCACTTTTTTCTACGTTTTCAGTATCATTTCAATGGTAAGTTAAATAACAGATATATTTGTATATAGTTCTAATAACCATTCTGAAAATGAAATTTTTAAGTGAATTTAATGCTCTTCAGTTTGTTATTTGTTATTCTTTCCTATTCCATTGATTTCCTTAAATATTATCTGATCCAGAAGAGATAACTCAAATGACTGGACAATCATAGACCTTGTTTTAAATTTCATTACTTTATTTACCCTGGTAGTTAATAATTCTTCCATTCAGTGAATTCACACTAAATAATCAAATGCAGAAATATCAATGATGATATATTGTTGAAGTTCTAAAGAAGAGATGAAGAAATTTCATAAATACATTTGAACTTCAAATTTCAAATTAAACTTTTATTTGGTATATTATCATTAATGAATACATTATTATCATCATTCCATTTCCAGAGAATATTATTTTAGCTTACAAAAATAAGAATTCTGTTTGATTTTTTTTTAAACAAAACTCCATGGTCAAGCATTATAATTATTTCCTTGCATATACCTATAATTCCTGTGCCACTCTCTTGATTTTGGTTAAAACCAGATTTATTCTTCCTCTGATCCCACATCTGTAGAGCTGAAACTAGCTAGAGAAAAATACCCCATCATGCTGACTAGTCTCACTTTATATTTCTGTTCATAGCTTACAAGTGGACCATTAATGATGTCATTAAATATGTCTCCAGTCCATTCACACTTGTATTCTCCTAGACAAGTATTTGACATCTTCTCACTCTTTAGACCTCAGCATCCTCTTCCCTGTCCTAACTCAGCTGATCATATTTTTTTTTCTTCACCGAAAAAAAAAATGGAAGCAATCAGAGAACTTCCAAAGAATCCACCATTCACATTCCCCAGTACATAAACTTGAATACTCTCCCTTCCTGCCTGATGTTATTCATTCAATTTCCAAGCTCTTTCCTCAGTAAAGTCTGAATTCATACAACTTCCCATCTTTCATTCCTCTTCAAGGGCATAGCACCAGAAATTCTGCCCCTCACTTTCTCCTAAAACATCAGCTACTCACTGGGTGCTACTGTTGGCTCAGCCCGTAAAGAATCCACCTACCATGCAGGAAACCCGAGTTTGACCCCTGAGTTAGGACAATCCCCTGTTGAAGGGCAAGGCAGCCCACTTCAGTATTCTTGCCCAGAAAATTCCATGGACAGAGGAGCCTTGTGGGCTACAGTCCGCTGAGTCACATAGAGTCAGACGCCACAGAAGTGACTGAGCACACAGCACTCATTCTTTGCTAGACCATTCCCATAAGCATATGGGAAATAATACGCTGATTATGATAATGTTATTTGTCACATCTTAGTACAAACTTGTTTTTCATCTTTTTGATCTCTTCTGCAAAACTCAACAGACTTTTCTATTCTGTATCTAATTCCTCTCCTCCCATTCTTTATTAATGTTACTTTAATCTGGACCACCATCACTACTGCCAGATTCCTCTCTTTGGTCACAACTCCATAATTTCAGTAGCAGATCCACTGATCAATTCCAAGTCCCTGTCCTGCTTAGTTTATCAGCAATCCAGAGCTGATTACTCTCTCTTCCTTGAGACATTTCCTTCACCTGAGTTACAGGTCAGAGTCTTATATTCATCCTCCTTGACTATTGCTTTATCTCCTCTTCTCCTAAGCCTCTTCATTTGAATGATTCCCAGAACTCATTCTTTGATCTCCTCTTTTATCTATGACTTCCCTGGTGGCTCAGACAGTAAAAGCGTCTGCCTACAAAGCGGGAGACCCAGGTTCAATCCCTGGGTCAGGAAGATCCTCTGGAGAAGGAAATGGCAACACACTCCTGTATCCTTGCCTGGAAAATCCCATGGATGGAGGAGTCTAGCTATGCCTCATTCCTTGGTGATATCCCATTATTCCATGGCTTTAAATAGCATCAATATGCTTATATTTCCAGTTCAAATATCTCTCCTGAATTGAGACCTGACACAAATCATGTATATTTCTAATAGACAAATCTAATATTTGCCCAAATCTGATCTTCTCTCCCAAATCTGTTCTACCTACAGTCTTTTAGACTCCAGTCAATGACAACCGTATCCTTCAGTTATTTAGGCAAAAAACCATGTTTAATCTATCTGCAAATCTCATTGGCTCCACCTGTTACTTCTCAGCTCTCTGCTACCATCCTCATCAGAGCTCTATCTTCTCTCATCACCATGGCAGGTTTCCCAGCATGACAGTTTACCCCTCTTCCTGATAGTTTATCAATACTACAGCAAAACAGAGCAATACAATGTAGTCATGACCATGTTCTATCACTGTTAAAACTAGTAGGGAAATGACTCTCCATTTCAAGTTAGAGTAAAAGCCAAGATCCTTACAACAAAACCTAAAATTCCTGACATAGACTAGAACCCACTTCCTCTCATTCCCATTTCCATTCTTCTCCCTCTTACCTGCTCATCCCACTCCATCTCCATTTAATTGCTTGGGGCCATTGCTCTAGCTATTTTCTTTATCCAGACCATTCTTCTTGCAGATATTCATTAAACAAATACTTTCAAGTCTTTGCTCAAAGCTTGTAATGTGGCCTACGAAAAACATTTAAAGATGAAAATTGAACTTCTTCCCCTAAAACTATTGATCCTCCTCAACCTGCTCTATTATCTCTTTATATCTATAGCACTTATCTACTTATTATTTGTTATATGATTTACAAGCTTATTACATTTATTTTTAATTTTTCTATTTCCTCTTATCACTAGACTATAAATTTCAGAAGGAACTAGGCATTTTCTGTTTCATTAACTGTTGTATTACCACTTTTCAAGACCACACCTGACACTTATCCATGAATATTTGTTGAAGAACTTTGGTTCAAAAAATAGCAGGAATGAAAAACATGTATATCTCATGTCTTTTGAAAGTTCTCATTAAATATTTCAAAATGTTTTTGGTTTGCAAATCTTATTTTTAAACCTAAAATTTCAGTTAAATAACCACTAGTTTCATTTCTTCAAATATTTATTAAAAACTGTCCCTGCAATAGCAGAGTCTGATTTCAAGGAATTCATATTCAGAGAGAAGAGAGAGACAAAAGTCTACCATAGCATAATAAGTGCTGTGATGGAGTTACGCACAGGATGTTATGAGAGTATAGAAAACTTAACCTGAAGAATTCTCTACTGCTGCTGCTGCTAAGTCGCTTCAGTCATGTCCGACTCTTGTGCGAGCCCATAAATGGCAGCTCACAAGGCTCCCCCGTCCCTGGGATTCTCCAGGCAGAAACACTGGAGTGGGTGGCCATTTCCTTCTCCAATGTATGAAAGTGAAAAGTGAAAGTGAAGTCACTCAGTCATGTCTGACTCTTCATGACCCCATGGACTGCAGCCTACCAGGCTCCTCTGTCCATGGGATTTTCCAGGCAAGAGTACTGGAGCGGGTTGCCGTTGCCATGTCCAGAATTCTCTACCAACTGGCAAAAAGAGGGTGTTGAATTAGAGCAGAAATAGGAGGTGACATTTAATCAGTTAATACATAGTGGAAGTGGTGGTGTAGTCGCTAAGTCTTATCTGACTCTTGCTACCCAGTGGACTGTAGCCACCCAGGTTCCTTGGTCCACAGGCTCTTCCAGGCAAGAATACTGGAGTGGATTGCCATTTTTTCCTCCAGGGGATCTTCCTGACCCAGGGATCGAACCTGGGTCTCCTGCACTGCAGGCAGATTCTTTCCCACTTGAGCTACCATAGATAGCTGATAGAGTATGTGCATACTACATGTCAGGTATAGTGAGAGTCAGGGGGTAGAAATTGTTCCAGCAAGCTGATTCTGAAGTACCCATATGATATCTAAGTCACAATAATTTGTTGACTTTTCTATGCACAGGTCGTGAGCCCAACAGAGTTGTTTGGGCTGGAAATCATCACTATATAACTATTGCTTGAAGTAGTAGGCATTTGTGAGCTTTCTTAAAGAAATAGAGCTATAGACAGAAATTAGAAAATATAAGATCTATCATAATTCTAAAAACATCTGCTTTATTAAGTATATAATTCAAATCAGATAAACATTGAAAAATAATCTTAGAAATGAGGAGAAAATAAACACACAGCATATACCCTCTTCCCCTCTTCCAACTCTGCCAGATAAACTTTTCTAAGGCTTTGAAAATTTTTTCTGAATGTGTATATATTTTATAGAGCTAATTTTAAAAATTTTATAGAACACATAGTTTGATGACATTTAAGAATTTTATGTGTATTTATTAGGGTTACATATTTTGTGACAATCTTTTTCTAATATGTTTTATTTCATAAAATGATATACCACTCTCTATATACTATAAGTATACATTCAGATCTTTGATAGTTAAAGCTTATCAATAACAGACAACAAAGGTAGAGTGTAAATTTCCAAGCTATCCATATAATATAGTATTTAAAATAAAGTGAATAGGTCAGTTTAAAAAATAGGTCCTATCAGGTGGAATTAAGTTGATTCTGGCAGTCCAAAGTTCTCATGGAGAACAATTGGGAGAAAGTGATAAAACATATAAATCATTTGTTTGAAGACTCTGGAGAGATGCTGAGGCACGAAAGAACTGGAGAGTCTAAAATTCCAGAGAGAGGAGAACCTTGAAAGAATGAGCTGACTTTTGCAGCTGCTTTTACTACAGGGCTTTTGCCCACTCTAGGCTTGAGCAGGACACTGAGAATTGGGGTTTTGAACTAATAGAGTGTTACTTCCAGGAAACAGAAAAACCAACAGAGCTTCTGATTAAGATTCACAAGGGAGGCTAAAGTATCTGGCTGGGCTTTACCTCAAAGGACTGACCAAATTCTGGGGCTTTACAGAGTAGGAGATTAAAAGCTAAAGCACAAAATCTCTGAAAACTAGGTTGAGGATTTTATCAGCTTCATAAAATGAAAGAGTATGAGAGCTGCCAAGAGAATGGGCCACAATTTCTAGGACTGAAAAATAAAACATCTGAAATTGATATTAAACGGTATCAACAGAATGTTAGAGACAGCAGAGAACTGTTCACAGAAAGAAAATGTGCAGGTTAGCAGAATATATCCAAACGAAGATAAAGGCAGGGAGGAGGAAAGATACATTAAAGACTAGAAAAGGCATAAGAAGAATGTGCGAAAGGTGAAAAAACTCTAACATATCAATAACTGGGCACCTAGAAGGAGAGGAGAGAGAGAGAGAACAAGAAACTGGGGGCAGAGGGTGGGCAGAGAATGTGGGCGGGAATGGAAGACAAAGAATCTTTGAAGAGACATTGGCTACAAATTTTCCAAAACATAAAAGACATCAGCCCATAAATTTGAGAAGTCTTATGAATACAATGCAGAATAATTACAAAGAAAGTTATACCAAAGAACACCGTAAGAAGACTGCTCTAAAGCAAAAACAACTGAAAATTGATCAGCAGTGAAAATGAACAAAGCACCTAGACAAACACACACAAATCTGAGTCTAAAGACATATTTCTATATGTTCCGCATAATTACATTTGTGTATAAAAAGTTCAAAAATGGATATCTGCAATCTTTACTGCTAAAAGTCATGAGGGAGGGCAGTGACTAGAAAAAGGTGCAAGTGGTATCTGGGGTCTAGTAAAGTTCTAATTCTTAATCTCGGGGCTTCATAGGTGTGCTCATTTTGCACAAGTTCATGATAGACATTTAGGATACTTTACTTTTCTGTATGCAATTTTATACTTTACTGAAAGTTATCACTTAAAAAAAATGGATACTGTAGGAGCAGAATACAACCCCAGACCAGTGGGGTGGCTGGAAAATGGAAGAATCGACAAAGAAAGTTAGATTTGACCACTGAGATTGTATTACCTGAAATATGACTCAAAAACAACAACAACAACAAAACTTGAAATGATCATAATTATTAAATAGCCTTAGGAAGTTCTATAATAAATACAACTACCTGTGAAAAACTTTTGTTAAGAAATTGTTAAACCACACTACGTTTTGATTTCTGGATACCAGCAATGTTTTAGCTAACACATTTTGAGTTGGGTAAGAATTTTAAGATTTAATGTTTAAGAAATCACAAGGAAGCAAACAAAATAATCATCTCATTTTTAAAGTAATAAATACATACAATTTTATGATTTTTTACACAGTGCTGCCAAGTATATAATTTTCTAGTTTCTGTGTTTCTTGATTGTTTGACAATTTTTAAATAATGGTATTAGAACTTGAGTGAAAATGTGAAGTGCACAAGTCAGTGGGTGTGTATATATTTAGAAATAGAATTAAGATGGAAATTTTTGTAAAAGGATGTAATTCTAGCTTACGTATGGGGATTACAGATATGGTACAAGATAAGAGATGTGACAGAAAAACTGGTTCAGTAGCAATAATAGTAGGTGACATATTAGCAGTATAACTAAGTGCCAACCAAAGTCTTTCACAGTTACTATGCCAGGACTAAAATAGAAATCAGACACATGTTTCTATCAGATGGGGGCTCATTGGTAAGATGCAGCTGTTGTCATCAGTGCAGAAATTGAAGATAGATTTATACTTGAAGAGGGTACAGCATCTTCTGATGATCTAAATTCAAGTTTCACTTTAAATGACATGATGCACCTAATAATGAGATGTCAAGTGATTTTGGACACCTTGCCAAGTGGTGTTTCTCAAAGCATATCACAAAAATCTCTACATAATCATTTCTTTTTAATTCAATTAATTCTTAGGAAGTACTGTGAAAAAAACTGTTGTCTCTCAATATTTACTCCTCCCTTGTTTTTTAACAATAGAATTCCAATTTTTGATGGGCTGTCATGCGCTTAAAGACTGCATTTCCCAGCTTCCTTTGCAGATGTAGCTATATGACTGAGTCAGTAAGATGAAAATTCGGTACTATATACTTGAATAGTGGGAGTCATCCTTTACCTCTTCATCCCTTATCCTGACTTCTAGAACATACATATGAACTGGAATTCCACTAGCTACCCTGGATTCCATGGGCACATCCTGGGAGTGATAAAAGGATGATCTAAAAGGAACTTAATATCTGAAATAGTTTTGGAGCTGCCAGACCAGCCCTGTTCTGCTCCTTCAAGGAATTTTAGACACTAGAGAAAAATTAACTTTTTAGCTCATGATTATTTAGAATAGGTATGATGTGAAGCTAAACCTAAATCTGATGCAAGTATTAATACATATTAAACATAGGAAGTGGTGTGTGCTTGCTGTTACCAAAAAAAAAATACAAAAATACAAAAGAGAATTAAAGCTCACTGTTGCACAATGGAGGGAACCTTATAATTTAGCTTCAGTGGAAGTATAGGCATTGTTTATGCTGTTCTCCAGTAAGTGAAAAAGGATACTTTGGTCAGAAGTACAATTTAACCATAATTTAGATGTATTATCTGCGATAATTAAGAAGTTAAATAAAGATTAAAACTAAAATAAGATCTCACTGGGTAAAATATCTAGAGCACCCTGTGAATACACTAGACAACTGAAGAGTGAACTCAGATAATCATTCCCATTCATTAAACCTATTATGTGGGATGTGTGATCTTTGTATTGTAATCTAATGACGACATAGAGACAAGCCTAATCAGTTGTGGACGATACAAAATACCAAACCAAATTGGCCACACCTTAATTCAATTCATGTGATTATATAAATCTGTGATTGACACTTAAAATAAGAAAGGCTTAGAACTATGATTCTCTTCTCGGGATCACCACAAGAACAATTCTATATTCACACCTTTCTGCCCTCTTAAGTAGTACTTACAAAACAAAAATCTAAGATATAACTAGATGTGTGCTCAGTCACTCAGTCATGTCGGACTTTTTGCAACGCCATGGACTGCAACTCGACAGACTCCTCTACCTATGGAATCTTCCAGTCAAGAATCCTTGAGTGGGATGCCATTTCCTACTCCAGATAACTAGATAAATCCAAGATAAAACTGACTCCAACACATAAGGAAAAAAATACCCTAGGATTCTGCAATCCATGCATAATTGGCTCATGACCCTGAAAAAACAATCCTTTTGAAGTTTGTTTCTCAGTGAAAGTATGTAGTATTACTTGGGAGGAAACACTCCCAGTTCATATGCTTTAGGACAGGAAGTCCAGCACAAGTTTGGTTATTTTATAACCAAACCACTTGAAAGCTTTTTATAGCTTCACTGACTAACCTAAATCCTTTGACTGTGTGGATCACAACAAACTGCAGAAAGCTGTTAAAGAGATGGGAATACCAGACCACCTCACTTGCCTCCTGAGAACTCTGTATGCAGGTCAAGAAGCAATAGTTAGAACTGGACATGGAAAAATGAACTGAGAAAGGAATTCCAATTTTCCAAATTGGGAAAGGAGTATGCCAAAGCTGTGTATCGTTACCCCGCTTATTTAACTTATAGGCAGAGTACATCATGTGAAATGCCAGGCTGGATAAAACATAGGCTGAAATCAAGATTGCCTGGAGATATATCAGTAACATCAGATATGCAGATGACATCGCCCTTATGGAGAAAGTGAAGAGGAGCTGAAGAGCCTTTTGATGAAAGTGAAAGAGGAGAGTGAAAATGTTGCCTTAAAACTCAACATTCAAAAAACTAAGATCATGGCACCCGATCCCAACACTTCATAGCAAACAGATGGGGAAACAATGAGAGACTTTATTTTGGGGGACTCCAAAATCACTGCAGATGGTGACTGTAGCCATGAAATTAAAAGACGCTTGCTCCTTGGATGAAAAGTCATGACCAACCTAGACAGCATATTAAAATGCAGAGACATTACTTTGCCAACAAAGGTCCGCCTGGTCAAAGCTATGGTTTTTCCAGCAGTCATGTATGGATGTAAGAGTTGGACTATAAAGAAAGCTGAGTGCTGAAGAAATGATGATTTTGAACTATGGTGTTGGAGAAGACTCTTGAAATCCCTTGACAGCAAGGAGATCAAACCAGTCCATCCTAAAGAAATCAGTCCTAAATATTCATTGGGAGGAATGATGCTGAAGCTGAAACTCCAATACTTTGGCCACCTGAGGCGAAGAACTGACTCATTGGAAAATATCCTGATGCTGAGAAAGATTGAAGGCAGGAGGAGAAGGGGACAACAAAGGATGAGATGTTGGATGGCATCAGTGACCCACAGGTGAGTTTGAGTAATCTGGAGATGGTGAAGGACAGGGAAGCCTGATGTGCTACCAACCATGGGGTCACAAAGAGTTGGACATGACTGAGCAACTGAACAACAACAGCAACAACATAGCAAAAGAAATGAAGAAGTAACACTTTCAACTTTCCATATATACATATAAGATGTATAATTCTGTTATATATATGAAATCATGTTACTGCAGAAAAATCCCTATTTAGGCCTCATTCTGTAAGTGAATACTTCCCACAGACATATTTAAACATATACCAAACATGCACGGAGAAGGAAATGGCAACCCACTCCAGTGTTCTTGCCTGGAGAATCCCAGGGACAGGGGAGCCTTGTGGGCTGCCGTCTATGGGGTTGCACAGTGTCTGACACGACTGACGCGACTTAGCATGCATGCATGCATTGGAGAAGGAAACGGCAACCCACTCCAGTGTTCTTGCCTGGAGAATCCCAGGGACAGAGGAGCCTGGTGGGCTGTCGTCTATGGGGTCACACAGAGTCGGGCATGACTGAAGTGTCTTATTATATCATATCAAACATGCACAGGAATAATACTTCAAATATCTTCACTTACTATAGGCACTCACACTTTGCCTTGAAAATTACTCTAGAGTTTCCTATTCTCTAATTTTGATTTAAAAAAAAAATGCTCTTGGGTCTCTAATTTCAACACCCACTGTTGATTTAGTGACTCCAGTCAGCTATACTAATTGTTCAATTCCTAGTCTGAACTTCCTACAGATTATCAACCAAGATACCATGGTATAAACGTTTCTGATCCTGAATACTTGTGAGTACATCCATGTAATTACAATAAATATTCCTATAATGTTCTAGGATTCTGCAAAAGTTTCATTGAAAACCACTTTCATGAAGTGAGTGATGGAATTGTGACTCCAGAGGTTCCTATAGCATTTGCTTTTTTATCAAGAAAAATGTAATAGATTGACTGTGGCATTGGAGAGTTTCTCCTTGACTCAGTTTTCTCTTAACTGTCACCTTTTATTCATAATCAATTACCTGTAGATTCGGTTCAAAGCATTTTGTCACATAACCACATATATCCTTACAGATGATTTAGTCTTTCACCTATCAGCTGCTTCTTCTAATTGTCTGCCATTCCAAATTCAACTATTTAACCACTACTTAACCACTGTTAAGTTTTTGTGAAATTCCAGTGTATAGCTAAAAAGTTAATATTTTTTAATATCCTTCTCTTCTTCTGTTAGTCAATCCTTAAATGCTTTCTCCTTTCATAGACCACAAAGAATATACTCTACTATATGTTTACTAGAGAATCATGTAAACAATTCACATTTTCTACAATCCTTTGGTCAAAATGAAGTAATATACAAAGTCTAGAAATACAATGATATTTTTTCAAAATAACTCACATTTTGTGTGTTCAGTAATGGAAAGACAAAATTAGACCCTTCTACAAACTTCTGTTTTACACATCTGGGGCAATTTAACAATCAATGCTGCCCCACTTGTTAATTCCTATTTCTTGTCAAGGAGAGGATATAATGCCTGCTGTAGAGTAATGGTATGATAATTCTACATAAAGTCAGACGTGATTTTTTTTAATAGGGTTCTGGAACCCAATATCCACCATAGGAGTCAGGGGTGTTTCCCACACCAACAGGCAATCCTGACACCAGCTGAGAGTCCTAAATTTAACTCAATTCTGACATTGCCTGGGATAGAGTTAGATTCCACAGTTTGCGGGTTTTCCCCTTACCCTGGGAACCCACCCCCACCCCACCCCAACACACACTCATTTCAGATGCCAGTCTCAAGACCAGGTTGTTACCTGCACTTTTGGCCAGCTGGCTGTACATTAGAGGGTCTCACAAACCCCACTCAATCCTTTGGCTCAATTAATTTGCTAGAGTCACACACAACTCAGGAAACCCGTTCACTTACCAGATTATTGCTTTATTACAGAATATAACTCAGAACAGCCAGATGGAAGAGATGTACAGGGCAAGGTGTGGGGAAATGCACAGAGCTCCCAGGCCCTTACTGGCTGTGCCACTCTCCTACACCTCCACCAACTCAGAAATTCCCAGAACCCTCTCCTCTTGGGGTTTTAGAGGCTTCGTTTCACAGGCATGATTGATTAGATCATGAGTCACTGGTCATTGACTAAACATCTAGCCCCTTCTCCCCTCCCCAGAAATTAAGGGATGGGGCTGAAAGTTCTATCCCTCTGTAGTTTGTTCACCTGGCAACCCACCTCCACAATTAGGTGCTTTCCAAAAGTCACCTCATTAACGTAAACCAAGTTAGGGTGGTTAGGGGCTTGTTATGAATAATAGTCCTTTGCCTTTATGACTCTGAAGCATTTTCAGGAACTGAAGACCAGAGACTAAATATTCTACAAAAGATCTTCCCCTTATCACTCAGGAAATCCCAAGAGTTTGTGGAGCTGGGAGCCAGGAACTACGGATGAAGATTAAATTCATGTGAAAAATACTAGATTGAACATCTGAATGACCAAATATGTATTTATTATAAACAAGGTGCGTGCACAAGTGCTAAGTCACTTTCATTGTATCCGACTCTTTGTGACCCTATGGACTGTTGCCCACCAGGCTCCTTTGTTCCTGGGATTCTCCAGGCAAGAATATTGGAGTGGGCTGCCATGCCCACCTCCAGGGGATCTTCCTGACCCAGGGATCGAATCCATATCTGCCGTGGCTCCAGCATTGCAGGTGGACTCTTTCACTGCTGAGCCAAAAGGGAAGCCACTTATAAGCCACAATGTTGTGAAACTATCATCTGTAACCCAGATTTAATCATTGGTCTCTGGATAGTTTTCTGAGCCTAGTATTTCACCTTTCTTTTAAGTTCTCATTGGAGTTCTGTGTCCTCTGAGAACTAAGTTCTGTCTTGCTCCTTCCAGGGACGTGGATTAGGGGTCACAGACTCAAATCCCACAGACACCAGCAAGACGCATGGTGAGACTGCAAGATGGAGGGGGCAGTAGAGAATGCTGAGGCTTCCATGTTCCATGTGAAAAAACAGCTGCTTAGTTGTGACAGATTGTTGCCATACAGGAAAGCTAAATCCATTCTTACCTTCCAGTCATTTCAAAAAAAAGAAAATCCATATTTTTCCTAAGAAATTTCCCAAAGCTTTAAGTGTTGTCAAATAATGTAATAACAAGAACTTTAGTCACACACTCATGTGCGTGTGAGCACATGCACACACACACACACACACACACTACTACGGGCAAAATCTGACTCAGGGCTCCGTTTCACAAATTTGTGATGAAAGCTTCATCTCAAAAACCTTGGCTATCTGGTAAATAGGAATCTTTATATGAATACAAATAATAATAATAGCAATTTTTTCTTTTTTAGAAATATAGAGGGATTTTCAAGTTAGAAAAGAATCTTAAAAAATCATTCTTAAAAAAATTATTCACTACATTCTGGGGTGGCAGCGTGGTTGAGAATGGGAAGTGGCCACACTCTCTTCCCTTTTGTTTGCTCAGTCAGGTCTGACTCCTTGCAACCCTATGGACTGCAGTCCACCAGAGTCCTCTGTCCATGGGATTTTTCAGGCAAGAAAACTGGAGGACGTTGCTGTTTCCTGCTCCAAGGGATCCTCTCAACCCAGGGATCAAACCTGCAACTCTTGGGTCTTCAGCATCCCAAGAACCACACTGCTGCTGCTGCTGCTGCTAAGTCGCTTCAGTCGTGTCCGACTTTGTGTGACCCCATAGATGGCAGCCCACCAGGCTCCCTCGTCCCTGGGATTCTTCAGGCAAGAACACTGGAGTGGGTTGTCATTTCCTTCTCCAGAGAAGGAACCACACTGATCATCTCTAAATCCTGCTTCTGCAGCTTATTAGTCATGTGACCATGGGCAAGTTAATTAAACCTTCAGTGCCTCATTTTGTTTTTTAAGTTGAGGTGATTCCCTGGTGATCCAGTGGTTAAGAAATGCCTTGCCAATGCAGGGGGCACAAATTCAATCCCTGGTCTGGGAAGATCCCGCCTGCCTCAGAGCAACTAAGCCCGTGAACTACAACCACAGCCTGCCGTGTAGGGCCCTTGCTCCACAAGTAGATCCACCTCAGTGAGAAGCCCGCACATAGCAACTAAAGAGTAGTTCCTGATTAACTAAAGAAAGGCTGAGTGCAGCAACAAAGACCCAGAGCAGCCAACAATAAACATAAGTAAAGTTGAGGTGATTATAAAAATAGCAATCCCAACCTCATAGTGCTCTAAGAGTTAAATGAGCTAATTTTTGTGAATCTCTTAAATCAGTGACTAACCTGCTGTGTATGTGTATGTGTGTGTGTGTGTTAGATACATAAATTTCATATATACATGTTGTCACTGAAACATTTTTCTACTGAAAAGTTTGAATGAATAAATTCAAAAGTCTTAAAAGACCAGATAAGCAGTAAGTCTATCATCCCAGATTACTGGTGGAGAAGTGACAGCGTGAGGAGAGCATCACATCACAAGGAACTTCTGCAAGGACACTTAGAATTATTCTCCTTTTTTCCCCTCGCTAAAATGGCAACTAGGATTGTTCACGAAGAATCAGGTTATGAGTCAATAATTCCTTACTACCCAAGAGAAGTTTCTATAGCATGAAAGTGAACAGAATTATTCTATTTAAATGACCTTTAAGAGAAATCAGAACTTATCTAAATTATGAAGAGAAATACATTCACAAAATAGCTTTTAACATCTCAGAAGCAGTCAATCTCTGGGTCTATAAAGTAGTTGCATCAGTGAGTAAGAAGAAGTAGAAATTATCTCCTTTCTGATGTCTATGCAAATTGTCAGTATAGTCACAGGTGAAAAATAAGAGATGAGCATCCGTAAAAGATAGGAAGGCCTCCTATCGCTGGTGCCATCATCAGGAGAAGTTGTTACATGGAAATGACTAACTCGTTGTCAGTTTTAATTTTCTAGATTCATTCTTGATAAAATCAAGATGTGAAATTTCCTGGTAGATTGGGAATTGAGATATTATCTGACTTTTACTGGACAAGTGTTCTAAGTTACTGAAAAGAAGGTACTGAAAAATGTTTTATTGAAAATGTGTTTTATTCTATGCAGGCAGGAGTTAGGATTTGACTAAGATTCTGTGGTTCTAAATGGGGGAGTGATTTTTCTCCCCATGTAATATTTTGGTTGTCATATGTGTGTGGGAAGCTGCCTTTGGCATGCAGCTTCTATTGGGAAGAAGCCAGGGATGGTCCTGTACATTCTACAGTACATACACAGTCTCCAAAACAAAGCATCACATGAACCCCAAATGTCAATAATGACAAAGATGAGAAACCCTGAAATGAAATGGAGTGGTGTTTAATACATTATTTTGTACTGAATTAGGAAGACGCTAATTGTATTTTAACAGAGTTCCACTAGACAATGCTGATAATTTTGATCATGCAGTGTGATATGAAGCAAAGAACATGATTTAATTTCAGGTGAAACTGGTTTAAATCCTACCGCCTCCACTTTTTATCTCTGTGAATCTGGATCCTTCTGTGTCTCAGTTTTCTCATATGTAAAATGAAGATATTGATAGTACCTAATTCAATGAGTAATTGTGAGAAATAATAAGTTCTTGTATACAAACTACCTAAAACGGTGGCTGGAGCAAAGGAAGTTCAATTCAGTTCAGTACAGTCGCTCAGTTGTATATGACTCTGCGACTTGATGGACAGCAGCGTGCCATGCTTCCCTGTCTATCACCAACTCCAGAGCTTGCTGAAACTCACGTCCATCAAGTTGGGGATGCCATCCAACCATCTCATCCTCTGTCGAAAGGCAACAGTATATTAAATGTTAGCTAAAAATCAGTGAATGATGATAAATAAAACAGATGGAAAATGCCTATCTTGCTATAGCAAATTCGTCCTCTTTTAACCTAGTTGATGAAATAGAAAATAGGACACTGATTTTAATCTTAGCAAGGAGCATAATCGTTTTACAAGACCGCACCTATTCTTCAGTTCTTTCCATTGTGTTCCAGTCAGGCTCATCTCTACTATTTACACAGCAACCCTGGGATTTCTTTGGAAGGAATGATACTAAAGCTGAAGCTCCAGTACTTGGCTACCTCAGGCGAAGAGTTGACTCATTGGAAAAGACTTTGATGCTGGGAGGGATTGGGGGCAGGAGGAAAATGGGACGACAGAGGATGAGATGGGTGGATGGCATCATGGCGTGAGTCTGAGTGAACTCCGGGAGCTGGTGATGGACAGGAAGGCCTGGCATGCTGTGATTCACCGGGTCGCAAAGAGTCGGACACGACTGAGCAACTGAACTGAACTGAACTGAAGGAACACAAAGATGTAAAGTGTGACTCCCATGTCTTTTCCTCTGTTCAGGCACTCCTACTTGTTGAAAATTGAAGTTTATTTTATATGGGATATTTCAAGCTTTTGTTTCTTTCAACTATGGCACTAGTTCAAGAAAGGGTCAAATGACATAATAGCTATATACAATTTTCTGATATATTTGCAAAGATTTTTTAATAGAAAGACCTGGTACTCTATAAGGTACAGAAAGATATACATATTTTCCAAATTGTTTGCTAAATTGACTGGCTATATTTTTCTAGACAGAATTTCTACTTTTTTCTTTTTCCTAGTGTCCTTCCCAATGAAGCTATTTCAGTATATCTTCACTTTTCTGGAGGTAGTAAAGTACTCAGCCGTCATGATATTTATGGCAGAGTCGTGTTCTTTTTAATCGGGGCTTACATTCATTGGGAATAAAAAAATCTGTTTACTCTGCTGGAGAAATTAGGCACTGAAGAGATTGTTTTAGTTCTCTTTGTTTATGATGATTTGTTAGCTCTCAACTGCAGAAATAATTTTGTTGTTTACATTAATCTATGGTGGCAGTATTAACTTCACATCATACATAAATATAATTATTGATCATTACCAGCTTTAATTCAGTGTTAGAATTACAGATTTACATAATTGTGCTATTAAGTATAAACTTGAACTTCATATCTGGGGTCACAAATAACTGGAGGCAGTAGAAACAGAAAATTCTGATTATATGTCATTCATATTTTAATACATGCTGTTGCAATTTTGATCAGTGTTAATGTAAATATTTTTTGTATAATACTTTACAGCAATGAGATGCTAATGGGTGGAAATTACAGCAATATTGATCTAGCTAATAAAATGTGATACATTAGTAAGAAAGGATATTTATTCTATGCTTCAATTATTAGTATACATTATCTGCCTGAGGAATGTGACCTCCATCACCAGGGAAGAAAGATTTTTGAATCAAGCACTATAAGCTTCTTCTCATTCATAATCATGGTTTTCCTCTTCTCTGTCTTTTATGTTGATGTGGATTCAAAAAGGGCAATTCCACTTCTGTGATAATAAAATACTCTCTCATGATATAACTAATGCATGAAAAACATTCTATGGTAATCAATCAACAGAGTTGAAAGTTGACTTGTCTAGAAATATTCTTTAAGATGCTATGTATGTCTACATTATTTAAGTCTGAATAAATGGATTACATATAAACAATACTGTAGAGGCCTAAATTCTAACCTTAGAAATTCAATGGGCTAAAATTTTTCACAAACATCAATACTTGTGAGCAAACTTTCAAATAAAGCAATTTGGATTATGATATCAAAAACTCAGTAGACCTCTAACTTTTTAACACTATATTAAGACTATTTTTAGAGCTATCTTTCCAGGGTTTCATAAAACTAAAACTGAGAAGGATTATAAATATTAACTTACTTTTGTTTTCTTTTACTAATTCCTGTATATTATTGAATTGTATGAGATTGCCATATTTGTGGATCAAAACTAATCAAATATCAGCAATTTCATATGATCCATCCTGAATATATACCCATCTGTCAATCTACTTATCTCTTTATCTACCTATCAATCTACTTTTCTAAATACTTCTTTCAAAGTAAAGATAATATAACTTGTGGACAAAATTTCAAAATACAAAGATAAAAATCAAGCACAGAATTAATTTTCCTAGTACTCTGTAATCCTAAGTTAGTTTTGTGCCTAAATTAAATTTTCAAATTATTATTTATCTATTTGTGTAAATGGTGTTATACAAGTGGCTATTATTCTGCAACTTTCATTTATTAAACTTTTCAGTTCAGTTCAGTTGCTCATTCGTGTCTGACTCGTTGAGACCCCATGGACTGCAGATGCCAGGCCTCCTTGTACATCACCAACTCTTGGAGTTTACCCACTCATGTCCATCAAGTTGGTGATGCCATCCAACCATCTCATCCTCTGTTATCCCCTTCTTCTCCTGCCCTCAATCCTTCCCAGCATCAGGGTCTTTTCAAATGAGTCAGCTCTTCGCATCAAGTGGCCAAGTATTGAAGTTTCAGCTTCAGCATCAGTACTTCCAATGAATATTTAGGACTGATTTCCTTTAGGATAGACTGGTTGGATCTCCTTGCAGTCCAAGGGACTCTCAAGTCTTCTCCAACACCACAGTTCAAATGCAACAATTCTTCAGTGCTCACCTTTCTTTATAGTCTAACTCTCACATCCATACATGTCTACTGGAAAAACCATAGCTTTGACTAGATGAACCTTTGTTGGCAAAGTAATGTCTCTGCTTCTTAACATGCTGTCTCAGTTCAGTTCAGTTTAGTAGCTCAGTCATGTCTGACTCTTTGTGGCCCCGAGAACTGAAGCACACCATGCCTCCCTGTCCTTCACCAACTCCCGGAGTTAACACAAACTCACGTCCATTGAGTCAGTGATGTCATCCAACCATCTCATCCTCTGTCACCCCCTTCTCCCCTTGTCCTCAATCTTTCCTAGCATCAGGGTCTTTTCAAATGAGTCAGCTCTTTGCATCAGGTGGCCAAAGTATTTTTAGAGTTTCATCTTCAACATCAGTCCTTCCAATGAACACCCAGGACTGATCTTTAGGATGGACTGGTTGGATCTCCTTGCAGTCCAAGGGACTCTCTAGAGTCTTCTCCAACACCACAGTTCAAAAGCATCAATTCTTCGGCACTCAGCTTTCTTAATAGGCCAACTCTCACATCCATACATGACTACTGGAAAAATCATAGCCTTGACTAGATGGACCTTTGTTGGCAAAGTAATGGCTCTGCTTTTTAATATGCTGTCTAGGTTGATCTAACTTTCCTTTCAAGGAGTAAGCATCTTTTAATTTCATGACTGCAGTCACCATCAGAGCCCCCAAAAATAATGTCAGCCACTGTTTTCATTGTTTTCCCATCTATTTCCCATGAAGTGATGGGACCAGATGCCATGATCTTCATTTTCTGAATGTTGAGCTTTAAGCCAACTTTTTCACTCTCCTCTTTCATTTTCATCAAGGGGCTCTTTAGTTCCTCTTCACTTCTGCCATAAGGGTGGTGTCATCTGCATATCTGTGGTTATTGATATTTCTCCCGACAATCTTGATTCCAGCTTGTGCTTCCTCCAGCAAACCGTTTCTCATGATGTACTCTGCATATAAGTTAAATAAGCAGGGTGACGACATACACCCTTAATGTACTCCTTTCCCTTTTTGGCACCAGTCTGTTGTTCCATGCCCAGTTCTAATTGTTGTTTCTTGATCTGCATACAGATTTCTCAAGAGGCAGGTCAGGTGGTCTGGTATTCCCATCTCTTGAAGAATTTTCCACAGTTTATTGTGATCCACACAGTCCAAGGCTTTGGCATAGTCAATAAAGCAGAAATAGATGTTTTTCTGGAACTCTCTCACTTTTTCGATAATCCAGTGGATCATCTGGTTTGATCTCTGGTTTCTCTACCTTTTCCAAACCTAGCTTGAACATCTGGAAGTTCATGGTTCAGATACTGTTATTTGAGCATTACTCTGCTAGCGTCTGAGATGAGTGCAATTATGTGGTAGTTTGAGCATTCTTTGGCATTGCCTTTCTTTGGGATTGGAATGAAAACTGACCTTTTCCAGTCCCGTGGCCACTGCTGAGTTTTCCAAATTTGCTGTCATATTGAGAGAAGCACTTTCATGGCATCATCTGTTAGGATTTGAAATAGCTCAACTGGAATTCCATCACCTCTACTAGCTTTATTCATTATGATGTTTCCTAAGGCCACTTGACTTCACATTCCAGGATGTCTGGCTCTATGCGAATGATCACACAATCATGATTATCTGGGTCATGAAGACTTTTTGTGTAGTTCTTTTGTGTATTCTTGCCACCTCTTCTTAATATCTTCTGCTTCAGTTAGGCCCATACAATTTCTGTCCATTATTGTGCCCATTTTTGCATGAAATGTTCCCTTGGTATCTCTAAGTTCCTTGAAGAGATCTCTCATCTTTCCCATTCTATTGTTTTCTTATATTTCTTTGCACTGATCACTGAGGAAGGCTTTCTTATCTTTCCTTACTATTCTTTGCAACTCTGCATTCAAATGGGTATATCTTTCCTTTTCTCATTTTTTTTCTTCTCTTCTTTACATAGCTATTTGTAAGGCCTCCTCAGATAATCATTTTGCCTTTTTGCATTCCTTTGTCTTGGGTATGGACTTGACCACTGCCTCCTGTACAATGTCACAAACCGCTGTCCATAGTCTTTTAGACACTCTGTCAGATCTAATCCCTTGAATCTATTTCTCACTTCCACTGTATAATCATAGGGAACTTGATTTAGGTCATACCTGAACGGTCTATACATTGTCACCCTGCTTATTTAATTTATATGCAGAGTACATCATGAGAAACGCTGGGCTAGAAGAAGCACAAGCTGGAATCAAGATTGCTGGGAGAAATATCAATGACCTCAGATATGCAGATGACACCACTCTTATGGCAGAAAGTGAAGAGGAACTAAAAAGCCTCTTGAGGAAAGTGAAAGAAGAGAGTGAAAAAGTTGGCTTAAAGCTCAACATTCAGAAAATGAAGATCATGGCATCCAGTCCCATCACTTCATGGGAAATAGATGGGGAAACAGTGGAAACAGTGGCAGACTTTATTTGGGGGGGCTGCAAAATCACTGCAGATGGTGATTGCAGCCATGAAATTAATAGACGCTTACTCCTTAGAAGGAAAGTTATGACCACCCTAGATAGCATATTCAAAAGCAGAGACATTACTTTGCCAACAAAGGTCCATCTAGTCAAGGCTATGGTTTTTCCAGTGGTCATGAATGGATGTGAGATTTGGACTGTGAAGAAAGCCAAGGGCTAAAAATTGATGCTTTAGAACTGTGGTGTTGGAGAAGACTCTTGAGAGTCCCTTGGACTGCAAGGAGATCCAACCAGTCCATCTAAAGGAGATCAGTCCTGGGTGTTCTTTGGAAGGAATGATGCTAACGCTGAAACTCCAGTACTTTGGCCACCTCATGTGAAGAGTTGACTCATTGGAAAGGACTCTGATGCTGGGAGGGATGGGGGGCAGGAGAAGGGGATGACAGAGGATGAGATGGCTGGATGGCATCACTGACTTGATGAATGTGAGTTTGAGTGAACTCTGGGAGTTGGTGATGGACAGGGAGACCTGGCATGCTGCGATGCATGGGGTCACAAAGAGTCGGACATGACTGAGCGACTGAACTGAATGGTCTAATGGTTTTCCCTACTTTCTTCAATTTAATTTTGAATTTGGAAATAAGAAGTTCATGATCTGAGCCACACTCAGGTCCCCAGCTCTGCAGCAGACCACTGCTGACCTACGCCTCCACTGGAGACTTCTGGACATTCATGGGCAGTCTGGGTCAGTCTCTTGTGGGGTCATTGCTCCTTTTAACCTTTTAAACAATTTTTAAGTTGTGGTAAAATCACATAATATTGATTTACCATCTTCAGTTCAGTTCAGTTCAGTTCAGTCGCTCAGTCATGTCCCACTCTTTGTGACCCCATGAATCGCAGCACGCCAGGCCTCCCTGTCCATCACCAACTCCCAGAGTTCACTCAGATTCATGTCCATCGAGTCAGTGATGCCATCCAGCCATCTCATCCTCTGTAGTCCCCTTCTCCTCCTGCCCCTAATCCCTCCCAGCATCAGAGTCTTTTCCAATGAGTCAACTCTTCGCATGAGGTGACCAAAGTACTGGAGTTTCAGCTTTAGCATCAGTCCTTCCAAAGAACACCTAGGACTGATCTCCTTCAGAATGGACTGGTTGGATCTCCTTGCAGTCCAAGGAACTCTCAAGAGTCTTCTCCAACACCACAGCTCAAAAACATCAATTCTTCAGTGCTCTGCCTTCTTCACAGTCCAACTCTCACATCCATACATGACTACTGGAAAAACCATAGTCTTGACTAGATGGACCTTTGTTGGCAAAGTAATGTCTCTGCTTTTGAAAGAGGTGACCAAAGTACTGGAGTTTCAGCTTTAGCATCAGTCCTTCCAAAGAACACCTAGGTCTGATCTCCTTCAGAATGGACTGGTTGGATCTCCTTGCAGTCCAAGGAACTCTCAAGAGTCTTCTCCAACACCACAGCTCAAAAACATCAATTCTTCAGTGCTCTGCCTTCTTCACAGTCCAACTCTCACATCCATACATGACTACTGGAAAAACCATAGTCTTGACTAGATGGACCTTTGTTGGCAAAGTAATGTCTCTGCTTTTGAATATACTGTCTAGGTTGGTCATAACTTTTCATCCAAGGAGTAAGTGTCTTTTAATTTCATGGCTGCAATCACCATCTGCACTGATTTTGGAGCCCAGAAAAATAAAGTCTGCCACTGTTTCCACTGTTTCCCCATCTATTTCCCATGAAGTGATGGGACCAGATGCCATGATCTTTGTTTTCTGAATGTTGAGCTTTAAGCCAACTTTTTCACTTTCCTCTTTGACTTTCATCAAGAGGCTTTTTAGTTCCTCTTCACTTTCTGCCATAAGGGTGGTGTCATCTGCATATCTGAGGTTATTGATATTTCTCCCATCTTAAGCATTCTTAAATGTAGAGCTCAGTAGTAAATATATTCACATTATTGTGGATTCAATTTCTAGAACTCTTTTCATCTTTCAAAACTGAAACTCTCTACTCATTAAATACTTCTCTGTTCCTCCCTCCTCCTGGTCTCTGTCAACCATCATTCTACTTTCTGTCTCTATTTTCTGTGGATTCATATAGTATCTGTCTTATTTTGCCTGGTTGATTTCAGTTAGCATATGTCCTCAAGCATAGATCAGAACTTCCTTCCTTTTGGAAGAAGTAGATAATATTCTGTTGTATGTACATACCACATTTTGTTTATTCATTCATCTTTCATTGGACTTAAGTTGCTTCCACCATTTAGTTATTGTGAATAGTACTGCAATGAACAAGAGTGTGCAAATATGTCTTTGAGACCCTGCTTTCAATTCTACTGTGTAGATACTAACATTGGACTTGTCAGATCTTATGGTAAATCTATTTCTAATTTTCTGAGTGGAAGAGGAACACACTATTTTCAACTGAATAATTTTACATTCACACCAACAGTGCACAAGCATTCCAATTTCTCCAAATCCTTGTCAAAACTTTACTGCCTTGTGACAAGGATCGTCTTTCCAACAGTTTCCAGTAACATGTTCCTCATATCTATCTGAGATGTCATCAAAATGACCTTTAATGTATTTCTATCAAAAATCTGTTATGGGTAATGTGGGATTTTTTTTTCCAGTTTTGAAATTATAATTTTATTATTGTTCAAGGCTAAATGTTTTAATTTCTTTTTAATTGGAGGATAGTTACTTTACAATATTGTGTTGATTTCTGCCATATATCAACATGAATCAGTCATAGGTATACATATGCCCCCTCCCTCTTGAACCTCCCTCCCACCTCCCATGCCATCGCATCCTTCTAGGCTGTCACAGAGCCCCGAATTTGAGCTCTCTGAATCATATAGCAAATTCCCACTGGCTACTATTTTACATACAGTAATATTTATGTTTCAATGCTACTTTCTCAGTTTGTGCCACTCTCTTTTCTCCACTGTGTCCACAAGTCTCTTCTCTATATCTGTGTCTCCCTTGAAAGTGAAGTCTCTCAGTTGTGTGCGGCTCTTTGGGACCCCGTGGCCTGTAGCCTATCAGGCTCCTCTGTCCATGGGATTTTCCAGGCAATAGTCCTGGAGTGGATTGCTGTTCCCTTCTCCAGGGGATCTTCCCAACCCAGGGCTCGAACCCAGGTCTCCCGTATTGTAGACAGATGCTTTACCATCTGAGCCACCAGGGAAGTGTGTCAAAAAGGATCATCAATATCATCTTTCTAGATACCATATATACATGTTAATATAGGATATTTGTTTCTCTCTTCCTGAATTACTTCACTCTGTGTAATAGGCTCTAGGTTCATCTGTCTCGTTAGAACTAAGATGTATTTCTTTTTACAGCTAAGTAATATCCCATCGTGTATTATACCACAACTTTCTTTATCCATTCATCTGTTGGTGGACATCTAAGTGAAGTGAAAGTTGCTCAGTTGTGTCCAACTCTTTGTGATCCTATGACCTATACAGTCTATGGGATTGTTCAGTCCAGAACACTGGAGTGGGTAGCCTTTCCCTTCCACAGGGATCTTCCCAACCCAGGGATTGAACCCAGGTCTCTGGCATAGCAGGTGGATTCTTTACCTGCTGAGCCACAAGGGAAGCACCCACCTGGGTTACTTCCATACCCTGGCTATTGTAAATAGCTCTATGATGAACACTGGGATGCATGTGCCTTTCAATTATGGTTTCCTCAGGGTGTATGCTCAGTAGTGGGATTGTTGGGTCATATAGTATTTTTATAGCATGTGTCTCAAAACTCCTTCAGCTTCTTCTCATTATAGTTTCAAAGCTACTTTATACAGTTTCAAAGTTACTTCCACATTTTAAATTATTTGATACAGAAGTACCTCCACACATATACGTCTCAGAACCAAAATCTGTATCCATTAGCTTAGGTTGCTATAAAAATACCAGAAAATGAGTGACCTAAACAACTGAAATTTACATTTTTACAGTTCTGGGGGCTGGAAAGTCTAAGACCAAGGCACCATTAAGGTTTTTTGTGGCTGAGAGGTTTCTTCCTGGCTGACAGATGGCTAACTTCTTGCTGTGTTCTCAACTAGCAGAGTGAGCAACTTCTTTGGTTGGTCTTCTTTAAAAACACATAATAAAAGCTATATATAACAAACCCACAGCAAACATTCTCCTCAATGGTGAAAAATTGAAATCATTTCCCCTAAAGTCGGGAACAAGACAAGGGTGCCCACTTTCACCGCTACTATTCAACATAGTTCTGGAAGTTTTGGCCACAGCAATCAGAGAAGAAAAAGAAATAAAAGGAATCCAAATTGGAAAAGAAGAAGTAAAACTCTCACTGTTTGCAGATGACATGATCCTCTACATAGAAAACCCGAAAGACTCCACCAGAAAATTACTAGAGCTAATCATGAATATAGTAAAGTTGCAGGATATAAAATCAACACACAGAAATCCCTTGCATTCCTATACACTAATAATGAGAAAGTAGAAAAAGAAATTAAGGAATCAATTCCATTCACCATTGCAACGAAAAGAATAAAATACTTAGGAATATACCTACCTAAGGAAACTAAAGACCTATATATAGAAAATTATAAAACACTGATGAAAGAAATCAAAGAGGACACTAATAGATGGAGAAACATACCATGTTCATGGATCACTCACTGTTTGCAGATGATATGATCCTCTACATAGAAAACCTTAAAAACTGCACCAAAAAATTACTAGAGCTAATCAATGAATATAGTAAAGTTGCAGGATATAAAATCAACACACAGAAATCCCTTGCATCCCTATACACTAATAATGAGAAAACAGAAAGAGAAACTAAGGAAACAATTCCATTCACCATTGCAACAAAAAGAATAAAATACTTAAGAATATATCTACCTAAAGAAACTAAAGACATATATATAGAAAACTATAAAACATTGGTGAAAGAAATCAAAGAGGACACTAATAGATGGAGAAATATACCATGTTAATGGATTGGAAGAATCCATATAGTGAAAATGAGTATACTACCCAAAGCAATTTATAGATTCAATGCAATCCCTATCAAGCCACCAACAGTATTTTTCACAGAGCTAGAACAAATAATTTCACAATTTGTATGGAAACACAAAAAACCTCGAATAGCCAAAGCCATCTTGAGAAAGAAGAATGGAACTGGAGGAATCAACCTGCCTGACTTCAGGGTCTATTACAAAGACACAGTCATCAGGACAGTATGGTACTGGCACAAGGACAGAAATATACATCAATGGAACAAAATATAAAGCCCAGAGGTAAATCCACCCACCTATGGACACCTTATCTTTGACAAAGGAGGCAAGAATATACAATAGAGAAAAGACAAACTCTTTAACAAGTCGTGCTGGGAAAACTGGTCAACCACTTGTAAAAGAATGAAACTAGAACACTTTCTAACACCATACACAAAAATAAACTCAAAATGGATTAAAGATCCAAACTTAAGACCAGAAACTATAAAACTCCTAGAGAACATAGGCAAAACACTCTCCAACATACATCACAGCAGGATCCTCTATGACCCACCTCCCAGAATATTGGAAATAAAAGCAAAAATAAAAAAATGGGACCTAATTAAATTTAAAAGCTTCTGCAAAACAAAGGAAACTATAAGCAAGGTGAAAAGACAGCCTTCGGAATGGGAGAAAAAATATGAAATGAAGCAACTGACAACTAATCTCAAAAATATACAAGCAACTCACGCAGCTCAATTCCAGAAAAATAAATGACCCAATCAAAAAATGGGCCAAAGAACTAAATAGACATTTCTCCAAAGAAGACATAC
>SJXQ01003845.1:0-35349 GCA_006408695.1 Aepyceros melampus | reverse complement strand
GGAGCCGATTATACAGAGTGAAGGAAGCCAGAAAGAAAAACACCAATACAGTATACTAATGCATATCTATGGACTTTAGAAAGATGGTAACGATAACCCTGTATGTGAGACAACAAAAGAGAAACAGATGTATAGAACAGTCTTTTGGACTCTGTGGGAGGAGAAGGTGGGATGATTTGGGAGAATGGCATTGAAACATGTATAATATCATATATGAAATGAATCGCCAGTCCAGGTTCGATGCATGACCCTGGATGCTTGGGGCTGGTGCACTGGGACGACCCAGAGGGATGGTACAGGGATGGAGGAGGGAGGGGGGTTCAGGATGGGGAACATGTGTATACCTGTGGCGGATTCATGTTGATGTATGGCAAAACCAATACAATATTGTAAAGTAATTAACCTCCAATTAAAATAAATAAATTTATATTTTAAAAATAAATTAAAAAATAATAATAAAATCTAGTGATGCTAGAGCAACAGAATATAACAAAGCTCTGAAACAAATGCTAGAATATCATGAGGGCCAGAAGTTGTGTCACTGCTTCCACTTTTTCCCTTCTATTTTCCAGGAAGTGATGGGATCAATTGCCATGATCTTAGTTTTTTAATGTTGAGTTTCAAGCCAGCTTTTCACTCTGCTCTTTCACCCTCATCAAGAGGCTCTTTAGTTCCTCTTCACTTTTCGCCATTAGAGTGGTATCATATTTCTTATTTTTCCCAGCAATCTTGATTGCAGCTTGTGATTTATCCAGTCTGACACTTTACAGGATGTACTCTGCATGGAAGTTAATGAAAATATACAGCCTTGATGTAATCCTTTCTCAATTTAGAACCAATTCAATGTTCCATGTCCAGTTCTAACTGTTGTTTCTTGACCTATATACAGGTTTCTCAGGAGACAGGTAAAGTGGTCTAGTACTCCCATCTCTGTAAGAATTTTCCAGTTTGTTGTGATCCACAAAGTCAAAGGCTTTAGCATAGTCAGTGAAGCAGAAGTAGATATTTTTCTGGAACTCCCTTGTTTTTTCCACAATCCCAACAAATGTTAGCAATTTGATCTCTGGTTCCTCGGCCTCCTTGAAACCCAGCGTGTACTTTTGGTGGTTCTCACTTCACATGCTGCTGTGGCCTAGCTTGAAGGAATTTGAGCATAACCTTGCTAGCATGTGAAATGAGTGCAATTGTGTGGTAGTTTAAGCATTCTCTGGTATTGCCCTTCTTTGGGATTGGAAAGAAAACTGACCTTTTCCAGTCCTGTGGCCACTGCTGAGTTTTCCAAATTTGCTGATGTGTTGAGTGCAGCACTTTCACAGTATCATCTTCTGGATTTGAAATAGCTCAACTGGAATTCCATCACCTCCACTAGCTTTGTTTGTAGTAAGCTTCCTAAGGTCAACATGACTTCACACTCCAGGATGTCTGGCTCTGTATGAGTGACAACACCATCATGGTTTTCCAAGTCATTATGACCTTTCCTCTATAGTTCTCTATATTCTTGCCTCCGATTCTTAAATCTCTTCTGCTTCTGTTAGGTCCTTTTAACTTTTCTGTCCCTTATTGTGCCCATTCTTGCATTAAGTGTTTCCTTGATATCTCAAATTTTCTTGAAGAGATTTCTAGCCATTCCCATTCTACTGTTTTCCTCTATTTCACTGCACTGTTCATTTAAGAAGGCTTTCTTATCTTTTCTTGATATTCTCTGAATTCTGCATTCAGTTGAGCATATCTTTCCCTTTCTCCTTTGCCTTTTGCTTCTTCTCTTTTCTCAGCTACAAAGCCTCCTCAGAAAACCACTTTGCCTTCTTAGATTTGGGGGCACGGTGGGGGGGGGGGGGGTGGTTTGGGTCTGTACAGTGTTATGAACTCCATTCCTAGTATTTAGGCACCCTATCAGATCTAATCCCTTGAATCTGTTTGCCATCTCCACTGTGTAACTATAAGGGATTCTAGTGGTTTTCCCTACTTTCTTCAATTTAAAGCTGGATTTTGCAATAAGGAGCTCATGATCTGAGCCACAGTCAGCTCCAGGTCTTGTTTTTGCTGACCATATAAAGCTTCTCCATTTTTGGCTGCAAAGAATACAATCAATCTGATTTTGGTACTGGCATTTCATGGCATGGGGAAATGTTATTACCACATATTGTGTAATTTAAAAACATAGTGTATAATGACTTTTCATATTTTGAACCCAAATGTATAAAAGGGTAAAATTTAATTTTAAAATTATGTGAATATGAGTAAGATTAAAAGTTGGCTTAAAGCTCAACATTCAGAAAACAAAGATCATGGCATCTGGTCCCATCACTTCATGGGAACTAGATGGGGAAACAGTAGAAACAGTGTCAGACTTTGTTTTTTTGGGCTCCAAAATCACTGCAGATGGTGACTGCAGCCATGAAATTAAAGACGCTTACTCCTTGGAAGAAAAGTTATGACCAACCTAGATAGTATATTCAAAAGCAGAGATTACTTTGCCGACTAAGGACTGTCTAGTCAAGGCTATGGTTTTTCCTGTGGTCATGTATGGATCTGAGAGTTGGACTGTGAAGAAGGCTGAGCGCCAAAGAATTCATGCTTTTGAACTGTGGTGTTGGAGAAGACTCTTGAGAGTCTCTTGGACTGCAAGGAGATCCAACCACTCCATTCTGAAGGAGATCAGTCCTGGGATTTCTTTGGAAGGAATGATGCTGAAGCTGAAACTCCGGTACTTTGGCCACCTCATGCGAAGAGTTGACTCATTGGCAAAGACCCTGATGCTGGGAGGGATTGGGGGCAGGAGGAGAAGGGGACGACTGAGGATGAGATGGCTGGATGGCATCACGGACTCAATGGAAGTAAGTCTGAGTGAACTCTGGGAGTTAGTGATGGACAGGGAGGCCTGGCGTGCTGCGATTCATGGGGTCACAAAGAGTTGGACACGACTGAGTGATTGAACTGAACTGAACTGAAGGATGGATAACAAAACGCTAAACAGTGGATTTTATCTTCTATTTCCTTCTTAGAGAATCTTCTCTATAGTTTATTTACTTTACCAAATTCCCTTATTTGGAATAGTAAATCCCGTATGATCCATAGTTTCATAATCCGAAAAACAAAAACAAACAAACCAAAAAAAACCACTTACAGCTGGAAGACAGATAAATAAATTCCACTTCTGTGAATATGTAAGTAAATTACTATATACACAGATATTTAGTATAATATAATAATGTTCATCTCAGTAGTAGTTAAAGTAGAAAATAATTAGATACAACCTAAGGTGTAATAGGGTCACTAAACTTTATAATCATTTTATAAGTCAAATCATATGCTGTACAGTTTAAATTTATACAGTGCTGTAGGTCAATTAATCTCAATAAAACTAGAATCAAAATGAAAATGGCTTAAAAGTCTAACAAAGGAACAGTTGGATAAATGAGTTACAGACTTTGACAAGATATCCATTAAACTATGCTTCAAAGGGATATTTGTTTAATGACCAGAAAAATAATGATGATATAATGTTTAGTTAAGATGCAGGTTATGAAACTGTGTGTTATGAGCATTTTTTTTTAAAACACATAACTATATATATGGAAAGATCACATAATGCATTATTAAAAAAAAGCTGGAAAGAAACAACAAACATTAAAATAAATTTCTTTGGATGATGTATTATTGATGCTTTTAATTTTCTTCTTACCAACATTCTGTTTTCCAGATTTTATACAAAGTGAGTTTGGAAAGTATGATATATTAATAGTAATACAAACAAGAATACCCAAAGGGCCCAGCGTGAAAAGGAGAGGAAACTTAAAAATTCAAGCAGCCATCTGTCTCAATGTTTTGACTTGGTTTTAGTTACAGAATTTTATTCATTTTAAATTTAAAATGACACTAAAGGAAGAAATTATCACACAGAAATACAGTTTTGTTAATAGAGAGATATCACTCCAAAACATGTGCTTTTAATTGTAAAAATTAAAGTATTTTAATAAAGCTTAGTATACTATTTTATAAAAGTCAATAAATAAATTTAGTTAGTAAAGATACCATCTACCTATAGCACTAGTATTTGAATAATCTCTATCATTTCTGGAATAAATATGCCTTTATATTTTACTCATAATTGTCCTTCACTCCTGTAAAATATTGTTAGCATTATATTGAATATTTATAAGTTAAATAGGGAAAACATAAGATTCTTTATGCATTTTGATATTATTGTAAATGATTTTTCAATTTTAAGGTAATTGTTAAAGTTATATGAAAGTTTAAGGTCAACAAATGTTTCTAAAAAATAGGACATTCAATGATTGGCAGTCATACCCAAAAGTCAAAAAATAAAACAAGATTTTATCAAGAATATTCATATCACTATTCATATAAGTCAATATAACCGCTGAATCCTTAGTCAAAATATATTTTTAAAAGAATACATCATTTTAAATTAGATTACTTAAAACATTTTAAAAGTTTTAAAATGTTTATAGCTAAACCAGATATTATGAGCCTTATCTTCCCATAATCATTACATTAAATAGTGAATCTGACTAAAGCTTTATCCTATGTATGTAAAATAATTATCTGGAGTATACCATTTTCTGCTTTCCATATAAATAATGACAATTGGGAAGAATCAAATCTTGAAAGCTTCAGTTTTCAGAAATGTCCCCTTATAAAGTATCATCATATTCATGCTTTTAACGTTTTAGAACATTTATCCGAAACAGATAATATAGCATGTCATGCCTTATCTATTTAAGCTCTTCAATCTTTATACACCAGAAAAAATTTTTCTTTTACACAAAATTATCATCAAATAAAATCTTGATGTCTTAATTTTCAATTACTGATATTAAGTTTATACAATTAAATAATCTTTCATTGAAATAATACCTGATTATAAAAACCTGATGCCTTGGCAAATAACCCCAAGTTAGACATCTATTAAAGTACTAATAAGTACAAAGCCTTAAATGAGACTATAAATATAGCTTTTTTGCTGGTACAACCCTAGAGTTTTTAAAAACTGCCTCATGAGAAAAACAGTAGAGAAAAACAGTGAAACAAAACTGGTTCCTTAAAATATCAACAAAATTGGCCAGGAAAAATAAAGACAAGACACAAGTTACTATTGTCAGGAATTAAATACAGGATATCACCAGAGACCTTGAAGATATTAAAAAAGACAGTAAGAAAATACTATGAATAACTTTACATACACATTTGAAAATTTCAAAGAAACTGATCAATTCCTATAAAGAACAAACTACCATAACTCACTCAAGGTGAAATAGATAATCTGAATAGTCCTAAAACTATTAAAGAAGAAATTTAATCTCTAATTTAAAAGAGTACCAAATAAGAAATCTCCTGGCCCAGATGATTTCTCTGGAGAATTCTACCAAGCATTTAAGAATTAACACCAAATATGCACAAGCTCTTCCAGAAAATAAGAGCAGGGAGTATTAGTCAACTAGTTTTAGAGTAATTGTTACCATTATATGCCAAAATCAGATATGATATCAAAAACATATATATATATATATATATCTCTCTCTCTCTCTCAATATACCTATTGAATAGAAATTTTAAAATTCTTAATAAAACATTAGCAATTATATACAATGACTATAATTCACATATTTAATTCAGTTCACAGATAAAAAAGGCTGGTTCAGTATTCAAAAATGAATTAATATAACATGCCATTTTGACAAGCTAAAGAAGAAAAAATCACATGTCAAATCATTTGATGAAACAAAGCATGTGTCAAAATTTAATACCCATTTATAACAAAAACTCTCAGTAAACTAGTAATAAAAGGAAACTTCTTCAATTAGATTTTAAAATTTATAGAAAACTACAATTGAATGGTGAACTATAAAGGAGCAGCACAGGCTTGGTGGTACTAAAAGAATTCTCTATCCGAGTTGTGGTGTCAATAATAAGAACCTACAAATGTAATAAGAAGGCACAGAATCATGCACCCACACTATGCCAACGTCAAACCCTGGTTTCGGCATTCTAGTACAGTTACGTAGCATGTAACCATTAGAGGAAATCTGGTGAAGAGAACTTTTCTGCGACTTCTACAACTCTTTAACTTTTTATGACTCTATTCAAAATAAAAAAGTTAAAAGAGAGATTGCTTTATGTAATTCTCTTCTGGATGAACAGACTTCATTAAAAACTTTATTTTAAGTAGCATATGTAATAAATCTTTAGTTGTATTCAATTTGGATGAAATGTTGTCTTACCATAATTAAACTGACTGTTGGACTTTTCACAATTAATGATGTTGAATCTATAAGCAATACTTGGTCGCATTCCACTGACTTCAAAGTAAAACCACTGATGATAATGATTGCTATTTATGTCTGAGTTCAGAATAAGGTCATATTCATTTCTGAAAACAGAAAATAAACAAATTTGATGAAAATTAGGAAAATATCTGTACACAAACAAAATGAGAAGAATTTTAATGACTTACTTTCTAATTTGAATTATTTACGCAGATTCCCAGATTCAAATTTGGAGTTAAACTTCAACACATCTGCTTCTTCTGGAATGGTATAGCTAAATAAAATTTTAAAGTAAGAATAAAAAATACATAGCATTTAAACAAGTGAGCAAAAACGAAACTACACTATATATTAAAAATGCACCATTATTGCTCGCTCACCCTCCTCATTATTTTTAAGCCAAAGAACAAAATAAACACAAGCAAACTACAAACTCTGGCTAATATTTACAGAACAAAATATTATAATTACAAGTAGAGATTTCCTCCACAATTATATAGTGAATACTAATCACAAAAATTTTCGTCTCATTAGATGCCATTTCTAAATATTAGAATCTTACAGAAAAGACTAGTTATTTTTTAAAGTGCATATGACTTGTATTGAGTACCAATAATTCTAGAAACTATGCAGTTCTCAGGTAAAACTATTTCTTTAATTTAGAGAGCTTCATTATCTATTATAATTAGTACCCAAAAGGTGGTATTCTCATTTTACATATTCCTTACTTTAGCAAGTATTTATTGAGCTCCTACTAGGTGCCAGATACTGTTTTAGTTAAAGTTATCTATTTCCCTGACTGAATACAAATTCTTGCTCTTCTAGAGCTTACATTCTAATGGGGGAAAATGAAGACTCCCAGAAGACCAATGCTTTTGTCCAAAGTCATTTCAGTTAAAAATAGCACTGGCATGTGACACTTCCCTGGGTCTGGAAGATCTCCTGGAGGAGGAAATGGCAACCCACTCCAGTATTCTTGCCTGGAGAATTCCATGGACAGAGGATCCTGGTGGGTTATAGTCCATAGGGTCACACAGAGTCAGACATGACTGAGCAACTAAACAACAAGAATATCCTACACTCAAGAGTTCTTGAGGTTCTGTGTTACCACATTTGTCTGGTCTAACACAGAATTAGAAACATTAAATAACTAAGAAATTATGAATAGATTTGTTTTTTTTATTTTTGAGAATGTTATTTCAAATTCAGTCATTAGCTCTGACATACTTTACCCTGATTCTCTTAACAAAAAAAATTTTAATGGTTTTTTCCTCCAAGTAAGACTAATGAAATATAAAATCTCTCCAAAATATTAGAATGTTGAAGGAGAGAGAGGGAAAACCCATTCGTGCACTGATTAAAGTTCTCATTACTGGAGACAGATGCAATGGCACCTAATGAATTATATATAAATAAATAAATGAAAACGAAAAATGATGAATATGACTACTATTAAGTCATCTGTCTCCAGTAATGAGAAGGAGATGGTGAAGGACAGGGAAGCCTGGCGTGAGGCAGCCCATGGGGTCGCAAAGAGTCAGACATGACTGACTGAACAACAAAATCATTAAACGCCATGGCACCAGTGATAACCTTAAATTGGAAATAACACTAAAACGTTGTGGTTTAGTCGCCAGGTCCTGTCCGACTTTTAAAATCCCATGAACTGTAGCCCACCAGGCTCCTCTGTCCATGAGGTTTTTCCAGGCAAAAATACTGGAGTGGCTTGCCATTTTCTTCTCCAGGGGATCTTCCAGCTGCAAGAATCGAAACCCAGGCTCCTATGCTGCCGCCAGTCTCCTGCACTGCAGGTAGATTCTTTACTCACTGAGCCATCAGGGATCACAAACAAATGGCTTCAAACGTCAAGCAAGGAACATAAAACGATTAAAGCAGATTGTAAGCAGTAAGAGACAAAAATGAGAAGTGGGGACTGTGGAAAATTAGGAACCGTATTTTCCTTCTAAAGGGGATGGTAATTTGTTGTCCTAAGGAAACGAAGGCTCAGTATTATTGGACAAAACTGCAGCACTCGTACGAAATCTCAATTATCTTAAGTGGAGGTAGTTTCAGTTTTTAAAAACAAAGCATCAGTTTGTGATGTTTCCCTTATTAAACCCATTAAAAGCCCACATAAGAAAAACTAAATTTGTAGCATACTCAATTTAACCAAATAAACATGATTTACATTACCATTACATCTCTGCTAAAAGATAAAAACAGAATAAGGCTCAATTAGGTGGAAGTTACTATACTTCTTTGTCTTTTAAAAGAACACTGAAATTTTAAGAATAAAACCAACAAAACTAAAACACAAAAATGAGACTTACTTTGGGTTATCTAAGTCATATACCACTCGGTCTATGATATCACTCTGATGTATTAGCCTCTCAATATCTTGGGCAATTTTTGTTCTGAAATCAGAAAGAAGTTTGACCAAAATTCATTATATTATATGCTAAGGCATAACTTTCCTCCAAGTAAATTTTGAATTAAAAATATAAAACGATAAAAATTTCTTAAAAATTATCATCCCTCTACATATTATGTGTACAAAATAAATCAATACATAAAATTTAGAAAAAAACCAATATTTTAAAAGCCTAAGTTCTAGAAAAAAATCAGCGCAAGGCCAATAGCTTTATTTAAAAAACCTTGAATGACTATATGCTTTTCTATATAGAAATTCTTAATCTAGCATTATATAATTAAGCATATTTATTTTTAGTTTTTTATTTTACAAAAACTAACTCATCACTGACAGCAGTCTATCAAGAAAAAATAGAGCATCAAAGGATTATGATAATGATATCATAATGATATCATTTATGACATAAATCCTTGATTTAGTATCAGTGTCATAACTTTCAAATAGCAAATTCTTTCTACAAAAGCAAAAACTTTTAAAAAGATAAAATTATAATAAACAAATCAAAAATTTATATCACCCAGATCTTCAACAATACTTACATATACTCAGATATGTCATACCAAAAAAATACAAGTGTTCAAGTATGGTGAATGACTAAAAACATCCATTTATCAAAACCATTTATTAAATATTAAATGTATGAAATACCTACCATAAATGTATAAAAATTAATACTTACAAAAGTTTGCAGTTTTTTCTTAAGAAAAATGGTATTAAAAGGCTGATATAACATCTCAGTTCTACAGCAACATTCTGCATTGTAAAACAAGATAAAAAAGTTCGATACCCATAGGGCCAGCACGTGATGTACCTGAGGAGGCCTGCTGGGGGAGGCTGTGAAAACTGGGGAACACAGGATCTGTCTAAACACAACCAAATGCTGCCAGGTAGGAAGAGAGGTTAAAGGTGCAATACCAAATTTACAAGAAACAACGGAAACTTGGATCACTACGTGGAGTCTCTCGAGTGTTAAAGGCTGGTGATCTATTAAAAATAAAAACAAGGAGAACAAGAGGGCAGAGGAGTAGGTGGACATGGAGTACATCTCTCTCCACAGATACATCAGGAATACACCTTCAGATACAGAAGGGCATATAGACCACCAGCTGAGAGAAGACAGGAGTACCTGACCGGAGGAAACAAATATACAGACCCACACAAAACTCCGGAGGACGAAGGAAGTAGGGAGAAAAACACGAGTGTTAGTAGAACTGTAACCCCCCTTGGTGAGTGGGGGAACTGAAGCAGGGGTCCAATCCTCCCCTCCAGGCAACTGAGTCAGAAGAGAAACATTTAAGGCTGAGAGTAAAACAGCTGATCTGTGGCGGCCTAAATGGAATGCAGTCCTTGTTGCAGCCACATATAGCCCAGACAGGGACATAGATCCCCTGGAAGGTACAGCAGCTGGGAGCTGGAGTTCAGGGATTGTGGAGCAATCCCAGGGCAAGGGGCTGCTGTTGACTGCTGAGAGACAGACTGAGGGGATGTGAGGGAGGAGACTGTGGTGGGAAATGCCTGTGGAGGAAAGCCAGACAGCCGTGGAAGCAAGGCGATACTGCTGAGTCATGCGTAGAGGGTGGAGCCATCACCATAGACTCTCTCTCCACACGAGCCACCATTAGCAGCTGAACAATAGAGAGGTTGGCCCATCAAACGCCTGACACACTGAACTGCAGAGTAGGACCCCACCCCAGGGTGCCCCTTTAAGTGTCTGATGCACTGATCTACAGAGTAGGACCCCAGCCAAGCGGACCCCTCTATGTGCCTGAATAGGCGGAGCTACAGAGAAAGACTGGCCAAAGCAGCATTCTGATCACCACCTACAAGAGGCTGGAAAAAAGACTCTGATAGGGCCATAACGCTATGGTGGACGCAGTCCATGTTCCTGCACACTTGGTGCCACCAGGGTCCCCATAAGCCAATCAGCTGCATCACCTTCACGCTTAACTCTCACAGGGGCTGAGCTGCCACAGGCAAAAAAGTCTTGCATCTAAGCGTGCAAGGTTGCTTCTGTAGTGTCTGACTCTGCAACCTTGTAGACTGTGGCCTGCCAGGCTTCTCTGTCAGGCCTCCAGGCAAGAATACTGGAGTGTAGTGGCCAATACTGGTTGCCATACCCTTCTAGAGCACTATATTTCCTGCTCCCCTAGCCGCCAACTCCCCTGAGTACCTGGTGCTGTCAGAACCCCTGTGACCCAAGCAGCTGCACCACCTCCACACCTGGCCCTCACAGGAGCAAACTCAAGTCCTCCAGGGCAGCCTCGGGAGCAAACCCCAGTGAATGACCCACATGTAGAAGTGGAAATAAAACCACGATTGAAACCCAGGGGCAGTGTGACTAAGGAAGAAGACCCCAAAATTTCCACCAACTCTACAAACTACAGATTAAATCCACATGATTGACTAGGTAGACTGTGTCTATGGAATATATAAAAGGTCACTGAAAGCTCCCACAAAAGAAAATGCACTAGTTCTGATAGCTGTGGACATTTAAAGAACACAGAGGAATAGGACCTGATTAGAATCTGAGCTGCCCCCACAACTGGTCCAGAGATCAGCAGTGTTGGGAGGTGAGGTGGACTGTAACTCCCAGTGAAGGAAAGGACTCTGACAGCAGTGACTCAAAAAAAAAACAGTTATTATTCTTACGTTTTGACTTGTTCTATAGATGCTTTTGGATTTTTTTGTTTCTTTGTTTTTCCTTTTTTTCCCCCTATGTTGTTGTTGTCAATTTTATTGGCCCTATGAAATCTAATTAAGCTTTTGAGGGTTTTTTTTTTTTTTTCTTAGCCACATTTTTTATTGTTGCTATAAACCCCTGCCTCTACATTGGGCTTTAGTAGTTCTGGGAAGTTTTCCTTTTTTTTTTTTTTCTTTTCTCTTTTTTAATTTTTCAAGCCTATTATTACTTTTTCTACATTTAATCATTTGTTTCCTTTTTCTACTGTTCTTTTCCCCTTACTGCTGCTGCTCCTGCTGTCACTTCAGTCGTATCCAACTCTGTGTGACCCCATAGACAGCAGCCTACCAGGCTCCGCTGTCCCTGGGACTCTCCAGGCAAGAACACTGGAACAGGTTGCCATTTCCTTCTCCAATGCATGAAAGTGAAAAGTGAGAGTGAAGTCGCTCAGTCGTGTCCAACTCTTAGCGAACCCATGGACTGCAACCCACCAGGCTCCTCCATCCACGGGATTTTCCAGGCAAGAGTACTGGAGTGGGGTGCCATTGCCTTCCCCTTAGAGTTAATCTTTAATGTATATAAATCTTCTTTATCTACCTCTATTTAACTTTGCATATGCATTCTTTTTTTCTTTCCTTTCAACATATGTTAGTTTTATTTTCACTGCTTTCTTCCCCAATTGGCATGTTGCTTTAGTTTTGCTTTCCAGTTTTTGCTTTAGTTAGTTTTGTCCTGGTAGACATAATTTTTGGTTTCCTTTCTTGACTGGGTCAATCTATTGTACTTTATTTTTGTTGGACTGTTTTGACTTTGCTCATGGGTGTATATGTACATGTGTATAATCCATTATTTTAATTATTATTTGTCTGATTTTGTAATTGACATTTATCTGGGGTTCACTTTGTGCCGGGAGCCAGCACGAGGAGTCTCACCTGTGGCAAAGGTCATGAGGTTAAGGGGTCCGACAGGCAAAGGAGTCGGGCCTTAAGGGAGCCTCGCTGAATTTTCTCAAGCATCCACCCCAAAACCAGTCTGCCTGCTTTACTGCATTATGCTTTCACCAACTCTTCTGACATAACAGGGGGCTAACCCTGACCAACTTTCTCTGGAAAAAGTTAACTTAGAGCTCCAGTTAGCAGTTTCCTGCATGTAAAAGGTTTCAGTTTAGTTCAGTTGCTCAGTCGTGTCCAACTCTTTGTGGCCCCATGAATCACAGCACACCAGGCTCCCTGTCCATCACCAACTCCCGGAGTTCACTCAGACCCACACCCATGGAGTCAGTGATGCCATCCAGCCATCTCATCCTCGGTCGTCCCCTTCTCCTCCTGCCCCCAATCCCTCCCAGCATCAGAGTCTTTTCCAATGAGTCAACTCTTCTCATGAGGTGGCCAAAGTACTGGAGTACTTTGGATCCACCAGGGCTGGACCCCGGCAATTTTGGTTTCTTGCTTTTGGATATTTGTTTTAATCTCACTTAATACCATAATAAAACACTTGTGGAATCTTCATTCCTGAGCAGCGATCAAGCCCTGACCCTTGGAGTGGGAGCACTGACTCCAAGACCCTAGACTACCAGAGAACTAACCATAGTGAGTATCAAATAGAACTCACACAAAGGAAACCACTTGAATACAAGACCCAGCATCACCCAACCACCAGTAGGACCCTGTCCAGAACACCTCATCTAAACAACAAACAAAACAAAAATACAAACCCAGTCATCAGCAGACAGGATTACCACCTTACTCAGCCTTGCCCATCAGAGGAAAAACAAACAAACAAAAACTCAGCACAAATCTCACCCTATATGAAGCCTACACAAACCACTGGACCAACCTTAGGGGGCAGAAACCAAAAGGAAGAAAGAATTCAACTCTGAAGCCTGGGAAAAGGAGACCTCAAAAACACACTAAGTTAAAATAATAATAATAATGAAAGGGCAGAAAAACACTACACAAGTGAAGGAACAAACTAGAAACACAGAAGTCCAAATAAATGAAGAGGAAATAGGCAAACTACATGAAAAAGAATTCAGAATGATACTAAAGATGATCAAAAACCTTGAAAACAAAGTGGAGAAAATACAAGAATCAATTAACAAAGACATAGAAGAATTAAAGAATAAACATACAGAGACAAACAACACAATTACTGAAATTAAAAATAATCTAGAAGCAATCAATAGCAGACTATCTGAAGCAGTAGAACAAATCAGTGAGCTGGAAGATAAATGGTGGAAATAACTTCAAGAGCAAAACAAAGTAACAAGAATGAAAAGAACTCAGGATAGTCTCAGAGACCTCTGGGACAATATCAAACGCAACAACATTCAAATTATAAGGGTCGCAGAAGAAGAAGAGAAAAAGAAAAGGTATGAGAAAATTTTTGAAGAGATTATAGTCGAAAATTTCCCCAACATGTAAAAGGAAATAGTCAATCATGTCCAGGAGGCATAAAGAGTCCCATACAGGATAAACCCAAGGAGAAACACACCAAGATACATGCTAATCAAACTAACAAAGACTAAACACAAAGAAAGAATATTAAAAGCAGCAAGGGAGAAGAACAAGTACCATACAAAAGAAATCCCATATGCTTAACAGCTGATCTTTCAGCAGAAGGGAATGGCAGGATATATTTAAACTGTTGAAAGGGAAAAATCTACAACCAAGATTACTGTATCTGGCAAAGATCTCATTCAAAATTGATGGAGAAATAAAAGGCTTTTCTGACAAGTAAAAGTTAACAGAATTCAGTATGACTAAACTGGCTTTACAACAAATGTTAAAGGGACTTATATAGTCAAGAAATACAAGAAAAGAAAAAAGATTGACAAAATCAACCCCAAACAATTAAGAAAATGACAAAAGGAACATATATATCAATAATTACTTAAATGTAAATGGATTAAGTGCTCCAACCAAAAGACACTGACTGGGTGAATGGATACAAAAACAAGACCAATTTATATGCTGGATACAAGAAACCCACTTCAGACCTAAAGACACATACAGATTGAAAGTGAGAGGATGGAAAAATATATTCCATGCAAATGGGAAGCAAAAGAAAGCTGGAATAGCAATCTTCATATTAGACAAAGTAGACCTTAAAATAAAGAAGATTACAAGAGATAAGGAAAGATACTACATAATGATCAAGGGATCAATCCAAGAGAAAGACATAAAACTTGTAATTATCTATGCACCCAATATAGGAACACGTAAATACATTAAAAAAAAAAAAAACCAACACATAAAAGGAGAAATTGAAGTAATACAATAATAGTAGGAGACTTTAAAACCTCCCTCACACCAATGTACATATCATCAAAACAGAAAATAAATAAGGAAACATAAGTTCTAATGATACATTAGATGAGATGGATCTCATTGATATTTACAGAACATTCCATCCAAATGCAGACAAATACACCTTCTTCTCAAATACACGTGGAACATTCTCCAGGACAGACCACATCTTGGGTCACAAATCAAACCTCAGTAAATTTAAGGAAATTGAAACAGCATCAAGCATCTTCTCTGACCACAATGCTATGAGACTAGATATCGATTACAAGAAAATAACTGTAAGAAACACAAACACATGGAGATTGAATAACACGTTTCTAAATAACCAACAGGTTACTGAAGAAATCAAAAGGGAAATTAAAAAAATGTCTAGAAACAAATGACAGTGAAAATGCAACAACTCAAAACCTATGGGATGCAACAAAAGCATTTCTAAGAGGGAAGTTTAAAGCAATGCAATCTTACCTCAAGAAACGAGAAAAATATCGAATAGACAACCTAACTTTACACCTAAAACAACTGGAAAAAGAACCAAAAAAAAAAAAATTAGTAGAAGGAAAGAAATCACAAAAATCTGAGCAGAAATAAAGGAAAAAGAAATGAAAGAAACAAGAGTAAAGATTTGAAAACTAAAAGCTGGTTCTTTGAGAAGATAAACAAAATTGACAAAACTTTAGCCAGATACATCAAGAACAAAAGCAAGAAGAATCAAATCAACAAAATTAGAAATGAAAGAGAGGTTACAACAGACAATGCAGAAATACAAAGGATTATAAGAGACTTTTATGAACAACTATACAGCAATAAAATGGATAACCTGGAAGAAATGGACAGATTCTTAGAAAAATTCAATCTTCCAAGACTGAACCAAGAAGAAATAGAAATTATTAGCACTGAAATTGAAGCTGGGATCAAAAATCTCCCAAAAAACAAAAGCCCAGGACCAGATGGCTTCACAGCAGAATTCTATCAAACATTTAAAGAGAGCTAATGCCCATCCTTTCAACTCTTTCAAAAAATTGCAGAGGAAGGAACACTTCCAAACTCATTCTACAAGGCCATCATCACCCTGATACCAAAGCCAGACAAAGACAACACAAAAATACTAAACTACAGGCCAATATCACTAGAACATAGATGCAAAAATCCTCAATAAAATTTTAACAAAATTCAGCAACACATCAAAAAGCTCACACATCATGATCAAGTTAGGTTTATTCCAGGAATGCAAGGTTTCTTCAATATATGCAAATCAATCAATATGATATACCATATTAACAAATTGAAAGATAAAAAGCATATGATAATCTCAACAGATGCAGCAAAAGCTTCTGACAAAATTCAGCACCCATTTATGATTAAAACTCTTCAAAAAAATGGACATAGAAGGAACCTACCTCAACATAGTAAAGGCCATATATGTTACGCCTACAGCAAACATTATTCTCAATGGTGAAAAACTGAACACATACCCCCTAAGATCAGGAACAAGACAAGGGTGTTCACTTTCACCACTATTATTCAACCTAGTTCTGGAAGTTTTAGCTACAGCAATCACAGAAGAAAAAGAAATAAAAGGAATATAGATTGGAAAAGAAGAAGTAAAGCCCTCACTGCTTGCAGATGACATGATACTGTACATAGAAAACCCTATAGATAGCATCAGAAAATTACTAGAGCTAATCAGTGAATTTAGCAAAGTTGCAGGATACAAAATCAATACACAGAAATCACTCGCATTTCTATATACCAACAATGAAAAAGCAGAAAGAGAAATTAAGGAATCAATCCCATTCACCACTGCAACAAAAAGAATTAAATACCTAGGAATAAACTTACCCAGGGAGACAAAAGAACTATACACAGAAAATTATAAGGCTCTGATGAAAGAAATCGAAGATGACAAAAACAGATGGAGAAATATTTCATGTTCCTGGGTAGGAACAATCAATATTGTGAAAATGACTATACTACCAAATGCAATCTAACAGAATCAGTGCAATCCAATCAAATTACCAATGGCATTTTTCACAGAATTAGAACAAAGAATTTCACAATTCATATGGAAACACAAAAGACAACGAATAGCCAAAGCAGTGTTGAGAAAGAAGAATGGAGCTGGAGGAATCAACCTTCCTGACTTCAGATTATATACAAAGCTATAGTCATCAAGACAGTACGGTACTGGCATAAAAACAGAAATATATTTCTATAGACTATATATTTCTATAGACCAATGGAACAAGATAGAAAGCCCAGAAATAAATCCATGCACCTATGGGTATTTTAATTTTGACAAAGGAGGCAAGAATATACAATGGGGAAAAGACAGCCTCTTCAATAAATGGTGCTGGGAAAACTGAACAGCTACATGTAAAAGTGAAATTAGAACACCTCCTAACACCATGCTGCTGCTGCTGCTGCTGCTAAGTCACTTCAGTCGTGTCTGACTCTGTGCGACGCTATAGATGGCAGCCCAGCAAGCTTCTCTGTCCTTGGGATTATCCAGGCAAGAATACTGGAGTGGGTTGCCATTTCCTTCTCCAGTGCATGAAAGTGAAAAGTGAAAGTGAAGTCACTTAGTCATGCCCGATTCTTAGCGACCCCATGGACTGCAGCCTACCAGGCTTCTTTGTCCATGGAATTTTCCAGGCATGAGTACTGGGGTGGGTTGCCATTGCCTTCTCCATCCTAACACCATACACAAAGATAAACTCAAAATGGATTAAAGACCTAAATGTAAGAACAGAAACTATAAAACTCTCAGAGGAAAACATAGGCAGAACACTCAATGACATAAATCAAAGCAAGATCCTCTATAACCTACCTCCTAGAATAATGAAAAAAAAATCAAAAGTAAACAAGTGGGACCTGATTAAACTTAAAAGATTTTGCACAGCAAAGGAAACTGTAAGCAAGGTGAAAAGACTACCCTCAGAATGGGAGAAAATAATAGCAAATGAAACAACTGACAAAGGATCAATTTCCAAAATATAAAAGCAGCTAATACAACTCAATGCCAGAAAACAAAGAACCCAATCAAAAAGTGGGAAAAAGACCTAAACAGATATTTCTCAAAAGAAGACATACAGATGGCTAACACACACATGAAAAAATGCTCAACATCACTCATTATTAGAGAAATGCAAATCAAAACCACAATAAGACATCACCTCACACTGGTCAGACTGGCCATCATCAAAAAGTCTACAAACAATAAATGCTGGAGAGGGTGTGGAGAAAAGGGAACGCTCCTGCACTGTTGGTGGGAATGTAAATTGATATAGTCACTATGGAAGACGGTATGAAAATTCCTTAAAAAACTAGGAATAAAACCACCATATGACCCAGAAATCCCACTCCGAGGCATACACCCTGAGGAGACCAAAACTGAAAAAGACACATGTACCCCATTGTTCACTGCAGCACTATTTACAATAGCTAGAACACAGAAGCAACCTAGATGTTCATCAACAGATGAATGGATAAAGAAGTTGTGGTACATATACACAATGGAATATTACTCAGCCATAAAAGGAATGCATTGAGTTCTGATGAGGTGGATGAACCTAGAACCTATTATACAGAGTGAAGTGAGTCAGAAAGAGAAAGATAAATATCATATTCTAAAGCACATATAAGAAATCTAGAGAAATGGTACTGAATTTATTTACAGGGCAGCAATGGAGAAACAGACATAGAGAGCAGACTTATGGACATGGGGAGAGGGGAGGAGAGGGTGAGATGTATGGAAAGAGTAACATGAAGACTTATATTACCATATGTAAAATAGATAGCCAACGGGAATTTGCTGTATGGCTCAGGAAATTCAAACAGGGGCTCTGTATCAACCTAGAGTGGTGGGATGGGAAGGGAGATGGGAGGGAGGTTCAAAAGGGAGGGGATATATGTATACCTATGGGTGATTCATGTGGAGATTTGACAGAAAACAACAAAATTCTGTAAAGCAATTATCCTTCGATTAAAAAACTAATTAAAAAAAAAGACAATCTTGGCTCAACAAGAAAAAATAAATAAAAACAAAACTCCTGCAAGTGAAACCAAAATCATTAGCAAGCTGAATATGGCCTAGAGGCCACTGGTTTTCAACTTCTGAAACTGTATTTTAGGGGATATAACTCCCCATTTATATTAAACTTATATTAGACATACACCTAATACTTGAGGGAAATCTTGCCCTGCCCTCAACCCTCGCTAATAAAGAGGAAAAGTAGTCTTTTATTCATATATTTGGGCTAAGCAGCACAACTTTCATAAAAGGATATCAATCCTTCCTTCCTTTACCTCAGTCATCTATTAAAATATATCGTTCTCCAGTCAAAACAAGTATTTTCCAGGTACCCCTGGGGACTATAACCTCAAACTTACTAACATTCATCATCAAAGAATAGCTCAGAAGAAAATAATTTGAGCAAGGCAATCTGATAAATGTGCAGTCTACTTAGTCTAGTTAATACTCAAGAGTTCACATGATATATGGCCAAAACCAAAATCGTAGTTTTGTTAGGTTTCAGCCAATACAGAGCAATACTTACGAAAAACAGTTTAACACATCTCACTGCCATATTTACTTTACCATAAGGATATCATATGATATGTTGTTCATTACTTAAGTGTTCTCTAAGGGTCCACAGAAGATACTCTTCATAAGTACGGTATAACCTCATATATATGATCACTACATATGAAAGAATAACAGGACAGGCTCATGACCTAGACCAGGATGACTCCTGGCTCAGTCATTTACTAGCAGTGTAACCTTGGATAGTTACTCAAGAATCATAAGCTTCAGCACACTCTTCCATTAAATAAGAGAAATAATCGCTATTTCTTCATAGAGCTGCTATACTGTTAAATGAAATACTTTAATAAGTATATACACACTGCATAACAAAGTGTTTTTTACTTACTTTGGTATCTGGCCCATAAAAAAAAATCAATATAAAAGTTATCTGCTACTGACACTACAATTATACTTCTCTACTGTCATCTCCATTCCAGAAATACTTGAACCATTCTAAACATGGTAAGACTAAATTCAAGGTTCTGCTTCCTTATTCTGCTTTTGCCACAATTCCTTCACCTACTTTTAATTTTAAATTTCTGAATAGATAATATTAATACAATGACATGGTACAAAAATCAAATACTACATAAAAGTCTGAAATGAAGATTCTTCCTTTCAATATACCCCACATCCCTCATTCATTCAGTTAATTACTACTTTCCTTCCACAAGCACCTTGATTATTTTATTTCATAATACATCATATAGTTCTTTCCATTAGTACACTCTTTTTTTGTTTGTTTTTTAAACACTGCAAAGTATTCACAGAATGGATATACCATAGCTTATTTGACTGGTCTCTGATTGATGTGTTTTGGGACACTACCCATCACAAATTCCATATAATAGTTGACAAATATTTGTAGGCAGAGTGTATAAAATAAAGAGGGAAAAAAGTAACAATCTTCAAATGTCTGAGTACTGTTTCCTTATGTAATTCATAAGCATTTTAAGTACATATTTTTATATTAGTTATGCTGCTGCTGCTGCTGCTAAGTCACACCAGTCGTGTCCGACTCTGTGCTGCCCTATAGACGGCAGCCCAACAGGCTCCTCTGTCCCTGGGATTCTCCAGGCAAGAGCACTGGAGTGGGTTGCCATTTCCGTCTCCAATGCATGAAAGTGAAAAGGAAAGTAAAGTCACTCAGTCGTGTCCGACTCTTAGTCACCCCATGGACTGTAGCTTACCAGGCTCCTCCGTCCATGGGATTTCCCGGGCAAGAGTACTGGATTGGGTTGCCACTGCCTTCTCCTATATTAGTTATATCTAAAGCAATTAACATTATTGAGCGAACTCCTACACATCCAAATATACAGAATCATACTGTTTTTTATGATTGAAAGAGTTATAGAGTTATATTCTGCCTCATATCAAAAATCTGACACCCACGGAAATTTTCACAAATGATATGAAAATGAAAATCTTGACAAATATGATAAAAGGTGTCCTCTGCAACACTCACTGTCACACAAAATATATAAGGATGCAGCAAAAGAGACTAGCAGCAAAAGTTTTAGATTACACTGTAATTTCTGATGATTCTGCTGCAACAAATCAGGCAACAGTTATTTTTATCAAGGTCTCAAAAATCAGTGGAGTAAGAAATCTTTGAAACTTGCAAGAGACACACATCACTTAATCCTCCAAGGTTAAGTTCTATTTATCTCACTGAAAATCTTTTGGAGTGACTGCAGGTAAACAGGCTGTAAATTATTAGGTTTTCTACGTTTTCATTTCCTGGAGCTCCATCTCCTTTGCACTTTAACTTGTACCAACACACCCACCTTTAAGACACATATCCCAACTCCCAGGGACCTTTTGCTCTTTTATCAGGCTGTTTAGTATCAAAATTATATTATAAAGCTTTGGTTTAAATAACATACAAATTCCATGGTACGGCAATAAAAAAAGACAACTACTTCAGGAAAAAGTCTGCAGGTGGCCTAATAGAGTCAAGATGTTAAACTCTAATCTGTAGATTACATATGTAGAGCAATTTGCAAGGTCTGTGTTTCAGGAACGAGGTGAAAAGTATTAATCATAAATAAGAAGAGAGAGGGGAGAGCTGAGAAGAGCAATAGTAATTCAAGTTTGTATCAACTCTTCCTCCACCAGGAAAGGCACAGTCCTGGGGAGACAGCAAATAGAGTGTGGGTCTATGGGTGGAGTAACACTCTGTGAAAGACCCAGTCAGGCAATGACAAAGTCCAACACTAGGAAGAGCTGCTCAGAAAGAATAGAGGTCACCAGGGCTGAAGGTTTAGCTCCCCATCTGCAGACATTTGAGGACCCACAGAATAGGTATAATAGCTATTTGTGGTCATCATATAGATAACCCATTTGCAATACAGTTGCACTTCATTAGAGTGAGTTTCTTCACTTATCAATATAAAGAAATGAATCAACTGAAAAAATGAGCTAATGTTAATTAGAGGCTCTGCTTGACAGGAATTTATCTCTTTTATTAGCACAAATGCATAAAACACCTAAATAAGAGTATTGAATAAAGCTTTTGAAACATAAATTCATGAGGGAAAATAAGAAGGCTCCTTGGTAGTTAAAATTAAGGCTGAGAATCAGAGACTAACAAAGTAGTTATAGCCCATTTCCACAATCTTCCCTTCCTTCTAATCTTACCTCAGACATTATAGGCTAATAAGGAAAATTAGAACTTTCAGACTGAGGCAATTTAATGAGGAAATTTGCTCTCAGGGTTTAAAGAACACAAAGTTCAGAAAGTGTCTTCTGTAGTCAAGAGGACATCTTTGACTTCTGAAAGATGGATACAGTCTAAGAGGTGATGCTGAAAAGGAGGAAAAACCTAGCTGCTGACTGATTCTGCCTTTTCCCAGGCACATCAGTTCAAGTCCTTCAAAAGCAAATGCCAGACACAAGCACCATCTCTTGCAGCCAACTGTGCAACACGCCTATTAGGGGAAGCACGTGAAAAACAAAGAGGAAAGGGAGCAGCAGCAGGTGAGAAGGGCCTTTGGCTCTGTCCAAAAAGCAGGTTTGATCCCTAGGAAGAAAGAGAATATTGAGTAGGAGAGCCTCACACTGCAATGTAGCTCTGCAAAAGTCTCAACCACACCAACAGGACACCACAGAGCAAAGACTGCCAGTGAGCAGATCCCTGAACTGGTCAGGAATGGCTCTGCTCTAGCAACCCCATCAATGTCAGACAACTGAAGCAATGCAGAGAGGACATGGTCTCAGCAATAACACTGCAGGAGATCCCAAAATACAGTGGCTGAAGGCTGTGGGCGACTACAAGCTCCATGGTAGGTTCTCTCAAGAAGGGAGCAATGAGAAGCTCTGCTGAGGCTGCCATAGCCCACCCTTGTGCTGCAAGGGTCCCCTTCTACACTCATGTTGGGAGGCAACTGCTCCACAGTTCCTGTGGGCCTCTCCTAAGGAGACACTTAGAAGAAAAATATAAGCAGGACAAACATGGTCCCTATTACTGCAATTATTCTAAGGGCTGCAACTCACCTCCATCCTCCAGTATCTATTAAAATTCCCCTCCCTCTCACCTATCACTTCTGTAGGCTTGGTAGCTGGTGTGATTAAGTGACCCAAACACTCTTTAAGTCTCTGAAAGTGTTAGTTGCTCAGTCATGTCCATCTCTTTGCAACCCCATGGACTGTAACCCACCAGGCTCCTCTGTCCCTGGGATTCTCCAGGCAAGAATACTGGAGTGGGTTGCCATGCCCTTCTCCAGGGGATCTTCCCAACCCAAAGATCGAACCCGGGTCTTCCACATTGCAGGCAGATTCTTTACCATCTGAGCCACCAGGGAAATCCTTAGGCATCTGAGCCTCTGGCAATCTTATCTTCATCATCCCAGGGCAGCTGTGACATGTCCAGTCATGTTAAAATTAGTGGATCACTCGAGTGCCACCCATAGTCAACCTGCTGCCACTGTGCAGAAGCAATTTTACCTCTTTTAGCTCATCTGGGTCCTGCCTGTTGGGCCCTGACACAAGAGTCTAAAGTAAACCATTGCAACCACAGTTTGCAGTGAAACTGTACCCTTGCTATGTCCTCCATGGAAAGACTGCACCCACTATAGGACTGGGACGACTAACCACGCAGAGCTCAGAGGTGTAGAGATACACACAGCTACATAAAGTACCCCAGTGGAACACTGGGAGCTACAGTAAGTAGAACTACCTGTTTCCACCTCCTGCTTCCCAGACCATGCAGCCTGGGGACAGAGAATCAAGTGGAAATTTCTAATTTAGTGCCTGTACTGCATCCTGAAAGATGGCAGCCCATCCTTGCAGAGTATTTCCTGAGTTGGAGCTTCATCTGTGGCTTCTCAAGGCTGTTTCAGCACTCCAAGAGGCCAACTCTCTCTGGATGGTACAGTTTGTGATACAGCCAGTGGACGTCAAGGCACAGCACCCCCTCCTCACCAATACACACACACACACACACATTTCCCAACAAACTCAGTCCCTTGTTCTAATGCTGCATTGTATGTGATTCCATACCTGTGGATCAAGGACTCAATTGGTAACATTAAACACATACTAAGTTGACAAGTAGAAATGACTAATTATATGCTAATTTAAAAATCAATAAAATAGTTATTACCCCAGAAGCTCACAGTCTCAGAATCAAATACCCACAGCAATGTCCTACTTCATCAATACATACCATACTTTTTACAAGAACATATAAATGCTCTTTAGGTATTGATAAGCCATCATCACAAACCCTTAATCATAATCACTGAAAATACTCAAGTGGTAACAAAAATGTATTTTTATGCCCAATATTTATTAGTTGGCAACAGTTAATACTAACCATAATTTCCACTGGGTTGGTCACAAAGTTCATTGGGGTTCTTCAAAAAACCAAAATGAAAAATCCAAACGAACTTTGTGGCCAACCCAATAAAATTAATTGGTAATATTTAGCAAGTTCAGTTCTATGAATCTTAAATTATTATACTGTCCATTTTTAAATCCAAATTTTACAACAAAATGATGATGTGTATGTTGCTATTTTTAGATTATATATCTAATTCAAGTTCAAATAATAATCAAATTACTAAATTAATATATATCACTAATACAATATTTATTCAAAGATTACTAAATTTCTTTTATATTTTCAGATTCATTCTAAATAGAAACTTTCTAAACTGTCCAATGGCCAGGTTTATTATGCTAGCTTCATTTGAATAAGTAATGAACTTAGAAAATAAATCTACACGGACAATTTCAGAACAATGCAATATGTCCAAAAGCAGGATAAAAAATGACACTAACTTTTTTTTTTCTCTTGACAGTCAAGATGATTTATTAATATAGGATGCTTCTGAGGGATACAAGCAGGCAGGCAAGGAGCTCTGCCGACACAAACTTTAATTCTGAGTAATTTTCTTCCTAAAAACCCAAAGCAGTTGTTTGTTTCTTTCTTTCTTTCCCATATGCCCCATATGTTGACAATGGTCTTGTTTATGAAGAAAAGGAAATCTGCAACTCACCTTTGTACACCATAAGGCCTTTCCAAAATAGGCTCTTTGAATGGAGGAGGAATGTGACCAAAATAATCAGGATAAGCCACTTCTGAATATTCTGGACAGATTTAGTATTTTTCACAATCTCAATATAAAGATCAGAGTCATGGAGTGTTGGTACATCTGGGACTTCAACTGATGCTTGTTCCACTGACGAAGTAGACTCCGTGTCTTCATCATCTTCAATTTCGACTCCGGTACAGCAGAGCTTGCCTAGCTGAACCGTTCTTCCCTCAAACAGAACATTTCCACAAGCAGCCACATGTGAACATGCTTTAGTGCATGTAAGGACAGTGACAGGGAGACTATAGTCCTTCATCCCTGCAGTGAAACCTGGGGCTGTTTGAGATGGAATATTCTGCAACGTAATGCGGTCCAAGGCCGTCACTATATCATTGTTTAAGCCATGGCCTGATGAAAGAGTTCTATTTTGATCACCTAGCTGCTGTTGTAATGTTCTGTCATTATCTTTAATGTCTTCTTTTGCCAGATCCACAGAGGCAGGTTTCTTATTACCTTCATCTCCTTTAGGAGACACAGTCGTCTTCATTACAATTCCTTTCCTTAAATTGCCTGAATTCCCAGATGCTTCCTCTCCCGCTGTGGGAACAACAATAGGACCACGAACTTTTCCCTCAAATACAAAAGGCTTTGGTTCTTTGGAGATTAAATCATAGCCCTTTGAAAATAAAAAAAATGTTTAATCTTTTATGTGTAAATATTAACACATATTAAAACACACAAAAAACTAAGATCATATTTTATATGCTGATCCAGAAACCTAACAAGTGAAAATTTTAAAGATGGATACAACAGGTACATTTTAAATTTGCTAACAGAAGATAAAATGTTTCACTAGCACAAAATTCATTACACTTATTTTACTATTATAAAAATAGTTCCTATAATAACAAATATGGGAAGTTTTAGGAAAGCATAAAGACATTAATATCATCCAAAATCTATTAAAGGAAATACAACAGCGAAATTGTTATTCATTGATTCAACAGATATTCAGAGTGTTTGTTTTGTGCCAAGCACTGTTTCAGGCACTTAAGATTAATCAGGTTAAAAAAAAAAACAAACTCTTTACCTTTGTAGCTTATACTCTTCCAGGGAAGAAGGGGAGAGGACTGTCAAAACCAAAATTAATAAACATTATGAAAATATATTTTATGGAATATTAGAAAGGGGTAACAGAGGAAAGGGATAATAGGAATCAGGAGTGCTGGGGGAGGAGAAGTAGGTGGCAGTATCAGTGCCATTGGTTAGGGAGGCCTCACTGAGCAGATGCAAGCAAAGACAGTGAAGGTTGCTGGTACTCAGGCCCCTGAGTGGGAGAAGGCCTGGTGTGGTCAGAGAACAGCAAGGAGTCAACGTTAAGATGGCCAGAACTGAAGGACCAAGATGAATTCCAAGGAGTAAAGAGGGCCAGATACTGTAGGGCCCTGAAAGCTATTTAAGAATTTTGGTTTTTACCCCGAAAGAGACTGGGAGCCACTTGAAGGTTTTGAGGAGAAGAGTGCCATGACATGACTTATTTGGGGAGGGAGGAGCAGACAAAAACCAGAAACTGTAGTACAGTGTTTCTTAACTACAGCATTTAAACATTTGGGGCTAAATAATTTTTTTGTTTAATTTGGCTCTGTCTTTCTGGGGAGGAGCAGCGCACCGGAGTGTAGTGGGCATAGAAGTAGGAAGACCAATTAAGAGTCTTCTGCAGGGACTTCCCTGATGGTCCAGTGGTTAAGAATTCCCCTTCCAATGCAGGGCACATGGTTTTTATCCTTGGTTGGGTAACTAAGATCCCACATGCCAAGGGGCAACTAAGCCTGCACACTGCAATTACTAAGCCTGTGTGCTCTAGAGCCTGTGAGCCGCAACTAGAGAGAAGCCCACGCCACAGTGAAGATCTGTGTGCCTCAATTGAGACCCAACACTGCCAAATAAAACTAAATAAACAAAAAATGTTTTTAAGAAAGAATCTTCTGCAGTTACCTACAGAAGCTGGTAAGAAGTGGTTGTACTTTAAATGCACTGTGAGCCAGAGACAGGATATCCTCAAATTGACCAGATATAGGGTAGAAAGCACAAATAGAGGTCATGTGCTGCGAAGTCGCTACAGTTGTGTCCGACTCTGTGTGACCCCAGAGACAGCAGCCCACCAGGCTCCCCCTTCCCTGGAACTCTCCAGGCAAGAACACTGGAGTGGGTTGCCATTTCCTTCTCCAATGCATGAAAATAAAAAGTGAAAGTGAAGTCGCTCAGTCGTGTCCGACTTCGCGACCCCATGGACTGCAGTCTACCAGGCTCCTCCATCCATGGGATTTTCCAAGCAAGAGTACTGGAGTGGGTTGCCATTGCCTTCTCTAATAGAGGTCATAGATGATGCCAAGTGTTTGCCTGAACAATTGAAAAGCATCAGGAGTTAGCTCTGATATGTTAAGTGTGAGCTAGTCACATATAGACGAGGACGTAAGGCAGGCAAATGGATGTATGCTTCAAGAACTCAGAAGAAAGCTGTATACAGAAGATGTAAACTTGAGAGTCATTTACATACAGATATTACTCTAAGCCATGAGACTGGAAGTTTTCAGTGGAAAGAAACAGAGAAGAGGACAAAGACTGTACCTAGGGATACTACAATCTTAAAGAGGTTGAAAAATGAAAATGAAACAACAGGATATAGAGAAGGAAAAACTACGCTAGAAAGATAAAAAACCAGGAAACAAAAGTGTCCTGGAAGACAAGTTAAAAAAAGTAGACTACTGACAGATCAAGTAGTCTTTTATCTTTCTATACTTTTAGACATTATTTTGATCTATATAACACTTTATCAAAGAAAATATCTCAAATGCGCTAAGCTTTATTCTATTGTTTCACATTAAATCCTTTACAAATTAGGGAAGGATTTAAGCCATTTCCAAAATTTTGCTATTATAAAGAACTCTGCAATGAACATCCTTTTGCATAAAATTTTTTGTTTAGGACAATTTCCTAAGCACTGAAACAAAATTACAGGGTCAGATACTAATCAATTTTAATGTTTAACACAAGTTGTCCAAATGCTTTCCAAAAATACTTACATTAATACTATTCCCAGTAACTTCATATGAGAGTATCTAATTAACTTCTCTATTCTTTGACAACATTAGGTACTACAGTTTTTAAAAGCTTTTTCTAAAGTGGTAGATAAGAAGTATCATCTTACTACCATTTTAATTACTACTGGAAAAGCAAACAATTTTCCATACATCTATTAATCAGTTTAATTCTTCATAGGTAATATATTTGTTGCTAGAATATAGGGTTTTTCTTGTTTTGTAGTAAAAAATCACACATTTATTTACACACACACACACACACACTCATACACATACACACACACATACACAAATATACGTCCCTTAATACATTTTTACAACAATTTTTCTGGATTTGCAATTCATCCTTTAATTGTGTTTAACTTCTACACACACATGATGTAGTCAACATTAAGAACTTTATCCTCTGTGATTCACATTTTGAATGTCCACTGTATATTTAAAAAAAAACTGAATCAAACATAATTCACTTTCAATCTCTGTACTCTTATCTAGTCCCAGGAGACAAGGAGGTACAAAGGAAGTAATGGGTAAGTCTCTCTGCATTAAAAGGGTTGAAGAGAAGACATCTGCATTAAAAAAACATCTGTTGTAGGAAACCTGGTGGGCTAGGTATCTACCCCACAGAAACATACACAATTGTTGGATAAGGTATTAAGGTATTTTGGAAGTTTCCTGGTGGTCTAGTAGTTGGGATTCAGTACTTGCACTGCAGTGTCCTGGGTTCAATCTCTGGTCAGGCAACCAAGATAACCACAAGACATGTAGCATGGCCAAAAAAAAAGAAAGAGATACTAAAAGATACTATGTATAACAACAAGTAAATAAGAAAACAAGGGAAAAGACCAAATAATAAGTGAAGACAGGACCCCAAAGTTGATCCCAAACTGAAGGAGGTTTTCACTTGGAAAACAATTTGTAAAAACAGGTGACCTGAAGTTTAGGTTTTCCTATCTCAAAAAATATAAAGAACAGGACAGTAACCCAGATCTTGCATAAGGTAGGGAGTCCAACAGAAGACCCCTCCTCCCATGAAGATGGAACCCAGAAAACTAAATCTTCAATATAGAGGACCTAGAAATACCCCACCACAAACCAAACAACAGCAAGGAAAGACAACAGTCTCAAACCTTAGCACTAAGAGGTTGAAGAATAGCACTACTCACAAAATGATACCAAAAGCCTGCCATCAAATCACATGAATCTATAGCCTGATCCACATTACCTGGATGGTACAAAAACCCTCAATGAAGAATTTAATCCATTACAGTGCCTGTCAAAACCAACAACAAAAATTTCTGGAATTTCCACAAACAAAATTATTAAGAAAATGAGCAAAAAGAATTGATGCTTTTGAACTGTGGTGTTGGAGAAGACTCTTGAGAGTCCCTTGGACTGCAAGGAGATCCAACCAGTCCATCCTAAAGGAAATCAATTGTGAATATTCACTGGAAGGACTAATGCTGAAGTTGAAGTTCCAATACTTTGGCCACTTGATGCGAAGAGCTGATTCATTGGAAAAGACCCTGATGCTGAGAAAGATTCAAGGCAGGAGAAGGGGACAACAGAGGACGAGATAGCTGGGTGGTATTTCCAACTCAGTGGCCATGAGTTTGAGCAAACTCCAGGAGATGGTGAAGCACAGGGAAGCCTTGGCGTGCTACAGTCCATAGGGTCACAAAGAGTCGGAGTGACTGAGTGACTGAATGGCAACAAAGTTTGACTTTGAATTTCCCTGGTGGCTCAATAGTAAAGAATCTCCCTGTAATACAGGAGATACAGGTTTGATCCATGGGTTGGGTAATACAGGAGACACAGGTTTGATCCATGGGTCGGGAAATACCCTGGAGAAGGGAATGGCTATCTACTCCAGTATTCTTGCCTGGGAAATCCCATGGACAGAGTCTGGTGGGCTAGAGTCCAAAGGGTCACAAAAGAGTTAGACATGATGAAGTAACTAAACAACAACAACAAAGTTTTCTTTTATAATAAAGAGAAAGAAGAAAGAAAGACCCTAATTAACTTTAGAATTTAGTAAAAACACATTTACCATTTTATCAAGATTAACAGAATTTCTGCATATATATCAAATTTATACTTTAAATGAATATGTTTTGTACATAAATTATACCTCAAGAAAGTTTAATAAAACAAAAATAACAAGACTTCAAAGTTTTCAAACAAAGGTGAAAAAAGGTAAATGAGGAAAAAAATAATCCAAATGAAAGCAAGAGAAGATATAGAGAAGAAACAGACAAAAATGCAAAATAAGATCTCTTAATTCAAATATATGAACAATTATAAGTAATCTACATGCTCCAGTTAAATGCGAAAGACTCAGGGTTTAGTCACAAAATCCAAGTATTAACACATGCTGTTTAACAGAAAAACAACTAAGGATACCAAAAAGTTGGTGAAAAGATTTTAAAAGATACTAGGCAAGTAACTAAAATTTATGTAACTATATCAATATTTTAAAAAAAAACTTTTGCCTTCAAGTCTTAGAGATAAAAACTAACTTCACTAAAAGGTTCAAATCAAAAGGAAAAGAAATCAATTTATACTTATGTACAATAAATAACAAGCTTCCAAAAATGTGTAACAAAAACTGACAAACATGCAAAAAGACAGAAACAAATTCACAATCATAGTGAGAAATCTTTAACACACTTTTCTCAGTAATTGATAACATAGGAATAAAAATTTATAAGGAGAGAAAAGAACTTCTATAACATAATTAACAATCTTGTTCTTGTATAGGCAAATATACAATTGGGCCTAATGGGAGCAGAATGTTTTTCAAAGACATGAGAAATAGTAGCAAAAGTTGACCTCGTTCAAACTCATAAGATAAACCTCAAAAATTTCAAAAGATTATAATCATAAAGAGATGTCCTCTCATCGTACTACAATGTGCTAGAATTCAATAAAAAGAAAAAATTGCAGATTAAGGAGGCAACTTACACATTATCAAAGGAAAACAATCATAATGGACAAAAAGCTTCAAAACAAAGATAGAGAGCAATAAATAGTAAAATCTGTTTGATGCAACTAAAACAGTCATTAGATGAAAATTTATAGCCTAGAATGAAATATTAGAAGAAAGGACTTAAAACTACTAGATTAAGTTGATAATAAAAATGAGAGAGAGAATGAAATCAGGAAACATAGACATGGCACATTAAGCATATCATTTAGAAATACAGGGATTAACTTCAAAAACATATAGAAAGTTGACTGTAGGAAACAGTAGATAGGAAGGAGGAAACATTTTTTTCTAATTAAACTATGCAAAACTATTTGCTCTTTAAACTCTGCCCATGCACACTTTAATAAAAATTCAAAACCAAATTTAAAAGAGGGGAAAAAATAACAAAAGTCCATATGGTAAATGCCATTATGCTAATACAGAGGTATGAAAGAAGAGCTGTTAAAATGCAGGATTCTGATACTTCTAATATTCTGCCATCAAGAAACAAAAGGAAACAAACCTATACTTGTCACAACAAATGAAAAATTATAGCTTTAAAAGCATGCGCAAGGTCCCCTTGAAAAAGTCTGTTGTTAACTATGATGTTAATTCTGTTGACTTTAAATGCACTCATTTTACCTTCATCAGGCCACTGAATAGTAGCTTTAATACATCTGGAAACAAACTGAGTGGTGCTAAGGATACAGACACATAAGGTAATTTAAAGCTTCAGAGGTTGATGCTGAAAGTGACATGCAAATCCAAGTGGAAGAAGTCATAATCACTATTCATTCATTTCATTCAATAACTCATGACCTGCTAGTATTTGATACAATGACAGCTGAAAAGATTCTTCTAAACACTTGCTATTTCAGTTCAGTTCAGTTCAGTCACTCAGTAGCGTCTGATTCTTTGTGACCCCATGAACCATAGCACACCAGGCCTCCCTGTCCATCACCAACTCCTGTAGTCCACCCAAACCTATGTCCATTGTGTCAGTGATAGCATCCAACCATCTCATCCTCTGTCATCCCCTTCTCCTACTGCCCTCGATCTTTCCCAGCATCAGGGTCTTTTCAATGAGTCAGCTCTTTGCATCAGGTGGCCAAAGTATTGGAGTTTCAGCTTCAGCATCAGTCCCCGAGTGAACACCCAGGACTGATCTGCTTTAGGATGGTCTGGTTGGATCTCCTTGCAGTCCAAGGGACTCTCAAGGGATTTCTCCAACACCACAATTCAAAAGCATCAATTCTTCGGGGCTCAGCTTTCTCTATAGTCCAACTCTCACATCCATACATGACTACTGGAAAAACCATAGCCTTGACTAGATAGACCTTTGTTGACAAAGTTAAGTCTCTGCTTTTTAAATATGCTGTCTAGGTTGGTCATAACTTCCTTCCAAGGAGTAAGCATCTTTTAATTTCATGGCTGCAATCACCAGCTGCAGTGATTTTGGAGCCCAAAAAACTAAAGTCAGCCACTGTTTCCACTGCTTCCCCATCTATTTCCCATGAAGTGATGGGACTGGATGCCATGATCTTCGTTTTCTGAATGTTGAGCTTTAAGTCAAATTTTTCACTCTCCTTTTTCATTTTCATCAAGAGGCTCTTTAGTTCCTCTTCACTTTCTGCCATAAGGGTGGTATCATCTGCATATCTGAGGTTATTGATATTTCTCCCGGCAATCTTGATGCCAGCTTGTGCTTCTTCCAGCCCACGTTTCTCATGATATACTCTGCATATAAGTTAAATAAGCAGGGTGACAATATACAGCCTTGACATACTCCTTTTCCTATTTGGAACCAGTTTGATGTTCTATGTCCAGTTCTAACTGTTGCTTGCTGACCTGCATACAGATTTCTCAAGAGGCAGGTCAGGTGGTCTGGTATTTCCATATCTTGAAGAATTTTCCACAGTTTATTGTGATCCACACAGTCAAAGGCTTTGGTATAGTCAATAAAGCAGAAACAGATGTTTTTCTGGAACTCTCTTGCTTTTTCAATGATCCAGCTGATGGCAATTTGATCTCTGGTTCCTCTGTCTTTTCTAAAACCAGCTTGAACATCTGGAAGTTCATGGTTCATGTATTGCTGAAGCTTGGCTTAGAGAATTTTGAGCATTACTTTACTAGCGTGTGAGATGAGTGCAATTGTGTGGTAGTTCAAGCATTCTTTGGCATTACCTTCCTTTGGGATTGGAATGAAAACTGACCTTTTCCAGTCCTGTGGCCACTGCTGAGTTTTCCAAATTTGCTGGCATATTGAATACAGCACTTTAACAGCATCATCTTTTCGGATCTGAAATACTCAACTGGAATTCCATCACCTCTGCTAAGTTTGTCCATAGTAATGTTTCCCAAGGCCCATCATCATTTTTAAACTACCCAAATGGATAAGTTATACCTCTCTCAGAGAAAATAGTTTTAAAGCAAAGATATAATTTTAACTTGTGGGAACAAAGTTTTAGTTTAGTTGAGAAAGTTGCCCTTATCTGATGACTTAACTTTTAAACAGTCATTAAAAAATGAGTCATCTTCTCACCATATGAGTTTTTGCCTCAACCTAAACATAANGTTCCTCTGCCTTTTCTAAAACCAGCTTGAACATCTGGAAGTTCATGGTTCATGTATTGCTGAAGCCTGGCTTAGAGAATTTTGAGCATTACTTTACTAGCGTGTGAGATGAGTGCAATTGTGTGGTAGTTTGAGCATTCTTCGGCATTGCCTTTCTTTGGAATTGGAATGAAAACTGACCTTTTCCAGTGCTGTGGCCATTGCTATTTTTCAAATCTGCTGGCAGATTGAGTGCAACACTGTCACAGCATCATCTTTTAGGATATGAGATAACTCAACTGGAATTCCATCACCTCCACTAGCTTTGTTCGTAGTGATGCTTCCTAAGGCCCACTTGACTTCACATTCCAGGATGTCTGGCTCTAAGTGAGTGTGAGTGATGATACCATTGTGATTATCTGGGTCGTGAAGATCTTTTTTGTACTGTTCTTCTGTGTATTCTTGCCACCTCTTCTTAATATCTTCTGCTTCTGTTAGGTCCATGCCATTTCTGTCCTTTATTGAGCCCATCTTTGCATGAAATGTTCCTTTGGTAGCTCTAATTTTCTTGAAGAGATCTCTAGTCTTTCCAACTGAGCTATCACTGGTTCCTATTTAGAACCAACCAATGATAGCTCAGTTGGTAAAGAATCTGCCTGCAGTGCAGAATCAACCCAGGTTGATTCCTGGGTTAGGCAGATCAACTGAAAAAGGAATAGGCTATCCAATCCAGTATTCTTGGGTTTTGCTTGTGGCTCAGCTAAAGAATTCACCTGCAAAGCAGGAGACCTGGGTTTGATCCCTGGGTTGGGAAGATCCTCTGGAGAAGGGAAAGGCTATCTACTCTAGTATTCTGGCCTGGAGAATTCCATGGACTGTATAGTCCATGGGGTTGCAAACAATTGGACACGACTGAGTGACTTTCACTTTTCACACTTAGTAAAAAAAAAAAAACTACTTTTCTCTATTCCCACATCAAAACTCCTGCCATTTTTATGTACAGTATATAATTCTTGTATGTATGTAAGACAGAGATGAAAATAGATCATTTCTTCACAGAATAATCAATTCCTACCCCAAATCCCTTCCACAATATTTTTTCTGCTTTGAATTGCCAGTGTTTGTTATCACTGGGTTTTTTAGTGGGCACAGAAGTGTTAAAAGAGCAGTCAGATACTTCCTGTAGGTTGCACGAAAGAAAATCGCCCTGCATTCTTTCTCAAATGCCTCTTCCTGCCTTCTTCTTTTTCTTTTTGACAAATATCTTCTTCTTCACTCCTGTCCTCTTTCCCGACTTCCTCTGTCCTATCCCTGATTTCAACATACCCTCCAACATTCGCCAAATCTATGGGAAGTACCAAGACAGTAGGGGAGGAAGAGAGGGAGCAACTTGCTGCCTCTTCCATCGCATCCAAAGCTCATTGTTTCCCAAAGAAAAACCTGAATAATTAGAACTGTTAAATGTAAACATTAGCTAGCAAGTACTTCTCTATTTTTATCTCTCAATAGCTTCACATTTAAGTCGTCTTCTTTAAGCAACTGGAAATTAAGTGCGAAACTTGAGGGAAGGGGTTTACATAAGTAAATCCAAGATTATTTGATTCAAACCCTTCATTTTACAGTTTAAGATCTTGGGCAGTTTCAGGAACACATAAATAAGCAGCAGAGTGCTAAAAATTAGATCCGTTCAGTCACTCAGTCGTGTCCGACTCTTTGGGACCCCATGAATCGCAGCACGCCAGGCCTCCCTGTCCATCACCAATTCCCGGAGTTCACTCAGACTCACATCCATTGAGTCCGTGATGCCATCCAGCCATCTCATCCTCGGTCGTCCCCTTCTTCTCCTGCCCCCAATCCCTCCCAGCATCAGGGTCTTTTCCAATGAGTCAACTCTTT
>SJXQ01003844.1:101825-213836 GCA_006408695.1 Aepyceros melampus | reverse complement strand
ATGCTGAAGCTGAAACTCCAGTACTTTGGCCACCTCATGCGAAGAGTTGACTCATTGGAAAAGACTCTGATTCTGGGAGTGATTGCGGGTAGGAGAAGGGGACAACAGAGAATGAGATGGCTGGATGGCAGCACAGACTCGATGGACGTGAGTCTGAGTGAACTCCCGGAGATGGTGATGGCTAGGGAGGCCTGGCGTGTTGCGATTCATGGGGTCGCAAAGAGTCGGACACAACTGAGCAACTGAACTGAACTGAACTGAAGAGTAACGCTGCTTCTGCCCCAGCAAAACAAACAAACAAGCAAGCACACAAAAACACCTCTGGCAATCTAGAATTCTACGCCAGAAGAAATATATTTCAAAACTGAAGGAGAAATAAAAAAAACTCTCAGGCAAACAAAAACTGAAGAAATTCATTGCCAGTAGATCTACCCGAAAAGAAAGGGAAGTTAAGGGAAGTTCTTCAAACAGAAAAAATCTGATATCAAACAGATAAAGAGTACTCGCAATGTCATAGGTAAATATAAAAGAAATTGCAAGTTTTTTCTTATTTTTAATTGCTTTTAAAAAGTTAAGTGACTGTTTAAAGCAGAAAAAGTATTTACAGAGTATGTAAAAATGTCTGATGATAAGAAGACAAAGGATTGGGAGGCATTAAAACAAGAATGTTTAAGTTCCTTATACTACACGTGAAGAAGTGCACTATCATTTGAAGATAGACTAATTAGGGATACATATTGAAAATCCTAATGAAACCACAGAAAATACAGTGTATATATTTTATATAGTATATATATATATATATATATAATTAATGAATGAGATTAAATGGAGTAATAAGTGATAAATTAGCTCAAGAGAATGTAAAAAAAGAGGAAAAATAAGCAACAGATTGAACAAATATAACACTCATCTGATGAATGAAAAAAGCAGAATGGGATAACTGTGAAAGCCTTTCCATTTGAAACAGTCTCCGAATCTGGGAGCTGCTTCCTTTATTTAGACGACTTTCCAAGGTTTCAGAAGCCCTTGATATAGAAACTCTTAATAAAATCTCTTTCATTAGATTGGTGTTTATCAAATAGCCACACATGGATTTGTCTTTTATTAAGTTGCTGTTACTAGAACAGAGGGCTTCCCAAGTGGCAGAGTGAAAATTATCTGCCAGCTGATGTAGGAGATGCAAGAGACATGGGTTCAACTCCTGGGTCGGGAAGATCCTCTAGAGTAGGAGACGGCAACCCACTCCGGTATTCTTGCCTGGAAAATTCCACGGCCAAAGGAACCTGGTGGGTTATCGGCCATAGGGTCACAGAGTCCGACGTGACTGAGCGACTGAGCACGCACATTAGGATACAAGGGTAAAATGCTGAGAAGGCAATAATATATTAAGAGGCCATCAGACTCATGACCCATTTGGCTGTCCTCCCTTTAGGGGTCACATTTTGGGCCGTGAAGTTCATAGATATTGCCACATCTTTCCCCTCAAACCTTCCAGAATTAAACTAGGCTGCTTGGAGTCGCAGCCCAGAGAAGGGAAGTGACTCAAGGTCACATAGCAGACTCACTTCTAGTCACGTCTCACTTTAACTCTCCTGGGATTTCTTAACCTATAAAGGTGGAGTGGGATTGCTAAACAAAAGGATCTTTGAAGTTCCTCTGTCCTGTCCTTGAGTCATGAAACCCAAGACACAAAGTGAGCGCAGAGCCAAGGGCGGGGTGATTCCTGTCCAAGGTGCTGAAGATCCAGGTGCAGGCCCAACCCCAGTGTATTTTAACTCAAGACGAAGAGGACACAACTGGCCTTGGTAAATGCCTCCCCCCCTGCTAGAACCAGTCTTTCTGCCACCTCTTTCAGTGCCCTATCCTGCTGTTCCTCCAGTTTGGGAAACCACAGGGGGAAGGCACACTGGGAGACAGGACAGTAGCCCAAAGATCCGCAGGCCCCTCCAAGTGAAGCCGGGGTCCGCTGAGCGTGACCCTTCCCGCTGCGAGTCTCAGGCCACGTCCACTCTAGGTCAGAGGTGATGCAGAAACAAGTATACGAAGCTAATTGTCCCCCTGTAGCTATGATGTTTCCCTGTGAAGAATGGGGGAATAAATAATCAAGCCGGGTTTCCAGAGTGGTAGAGAGAACTGGCAGAGGTACTCACTTAATAGGTGCTGGATAAATTAGATAAAAAGAAGTACTCTGGAGCCAGGATGGGGTTATTACACAAGATCCCATACAGGTTGCATGTCAGGACACTGATACAACAGATACAGCCAGTAGTATAAACCACCAGGAATGTGGGGGATATTTGGGACAGGAAGGCAGGAGAATTCCAGAGTTAAGATCCAGCTTGAAATCAGATAGTCAGATAACAGATCAGAATCAGTTATAGAGGATAGATCTGAGGAACGTAGAAGGCAAAATTCCAGATGTTCCTAGTGATGCCACTTCTGCCATCTTTCAGTTCAATTTTACACAGTGTTCCTGAGAGCTCTCTGTGCTTATTTTTATATGTGATGCCATTTAATCATTTTAGTAATCCTAAATACAGCAATGTTGTTGCCATTTATAACTAAGGATATGAAACCTCAGGGGTAAAGAGACTTGCCCATTACCTTTCAGTTGGTATAACAGGCAGAAATCTAAGATGACTCCCAGTGACCCATACTCTTGTATAATTCTTACTCCTTGTGTGTGAAAGGTTGTGTAACTTCCTTTACCTATAGAATATAGTAAAGGTTAAGGGATTTTGCAGATAGAGTAAAAGCCCATAATCAGGTGACTTTAAGTTCATTAAATGGAAGGTTTAACTGTATGGGCCAGGCCTGACCAACTGAGCCTTTTTAAAAGAGGTATATAGGTCAGACACTGGTGCAATAGAGGTCTCCTTTGGGCTTCCCTGGTGGGTCAGAGGTTAAAGCGTCTGCTTGCCATGTGGAAGACCTGGGTTCAACCCCTGGGTTGGGAAGATCCCCTGGAGAAGGAAAGGAAATGGCAACCCACTCCAGTATTCTTGCCTGGAGAATCCCATGGACAGAGGAGGCTGGTGGGCGATCCCATGGCATCGCAAAGAGGGGACTCGACTGAGCTACTTCACTTTCACTTTACTCATTGCTAGTTTCAAAGAAGCAAGTTGCCATACATTTTACAGTAACAAGGAAATTCATTTTTCCAATAACCTAAAGGAACTTGGGAACAGATAATTCTCTAGTTGAGCCTGCAAATGAGAACAAAGTCTGGAGGGCAAACTGACTTTAGTTTTGTGAGACCCTGAGCAGAAAATTTGGCTCAGCTGTGCCCAGACTTTTGACCTCAGAAACTGAGAGGAGATAAATGGGGACTGTTTAAAGCCCCTAAGTTTGTGGTAATTTGTTATGTGGCAGTAGATAACTAACGCAGTTGTAAAGTGGTAGAATATGACATCACCCCTGTCTTCCTGTAAAGCACGCAATCGATTGCCGACATCCCCACTATTAACTCCATTGTTTCCTTTCAAGGCTGGACTTGCCCTCAGAGGAAATTCTGATTATGAGCAGGTAGAGTTGGAGTTAAAAGAGTGACAAGTGCCTCCATTTTCTCTGACTTTCAGGCAGAGATGGGCACTAAAATGGCCTGGCCTGGAAGCTCATTCCAGCGAAGAAAGAAAGTGCATGCTGTCCAGCATCTCTTAGTTGGCAGTAGCTCTAAGTGCCCACGAGAGAGTGATGTGGGAAAAGCTACTGGTTACATCATCAAAGCAAATTGGCCCTCGGGTCATCTTTGGCCCTAGGGCCAGGGATCAGGAACCTATTACCCAGCCTACTCACTGGCTAAATGTGTCTGGGATATCTGGCATCTTTTCCTTTTGAGATCATGTGATTCTGTGAATAATAGTAAGAGCCACCATCTGTTGAGCATCTCCTTCACTCATTCAGCAAATATCCACGAGTGCCCACAGGTACAGGAGGCTGGTTAAGAGTAAACCCTAGAAAACTGTTAAGCGACAGAGGCTGGCCAATTCGACTCCCGGTGGTGTGAACTCACCTTTGTGGCCTCTGCACCACACGAATGCTTCTTTTCCTGTTGTGGGTACTCAGGCTTCTCAATTGCAATCCCTGTCACACACTTGTCCTCGATCTCTTCATATCTTTGGATCTTGGAGTGTTGGGGAGGTATAGTGGGGAGAGAAGCAAAGAGGCAAATGGAGAACAAATCACAGAGCCAAGTGAGGATTTTTCCTGTTTCTTTCTCTAAGAAATGGGCAGCTTAACATGACCTAATTTAAGCACAGCCTCTATCTGATGAAGAAGAAGCTGGTTAGATTCATTTTCTTAATCAACTATTTCAAGGCCAGCATTAATCTATTCATCAGCTGAACTCATCAGGAGAAAACATGCTTCTTCAGGAGTTTTCTAACTGAAAATAAATGCCTCATTGCATTAAACATATTAGCCTGAGAACAGTACTGAAGTCAGCTGGACTAATGAATGTCATTATAGGAATGCACAATAGTTCTCAGAGGGACCCCACCAGCCATTAGGAACTCTCCGAAAATGCCCTCAATTATTGTAGGACATGGAATCATCACAGAGAGAGGGTGGGAGAGGAGAAAAAAAGAGAGGGAAAGGGGCTGATCCTGGCACCATGGCTGTCTCTGTGATTATTGCCCTAGTTAATTTTCAGGAATCTTTGACACTTGAGATAGGGCAAGCAGCCATTTTCACGTGATGTGATACACTGTTGATTTTAAGAGGAGAGAAGCTGGCTTTTGCCTCTAAAATGTGACAAGAGGTCAGGCATAAGTATCTGAAAACCTGGATTCTAGTTCCTGCTCTGCCACAGTAGGACTAGGAATAATTCTCAGGATTTCCTCCATATGTCAGTAACTTCAAAGTGTAAAAAGTGTTAGTCGCTAGGTTGTGTCCAAGCCTTATGCGACTCCATGGACTATAGCCTGCCAGTCTCCTCTGTCCATGGAATTCTCCAGGCAAGAATACTGGAGTGGGTAGCCTTTCCCTTCTCCAGGGGATGTTCCCAACCCAGGAATCAAGCCCAGGTCTCCCGCATTGCAAGTGGATTCTTGAAGCTGAGCCACCGGGGAAGGGCATCAGTGGCCTAGTTTCTTTAAATCTTTATTAATTAAACACTATGCAAGGTACTTTCTCATATGTAATTTTGTGGAATCCCCATGGAAACTCAATTAAATATATGTGTTTTCCCCCAGAATTATAGAATAGAAAAACCAAAACTCATAGAAATAATCTGACTTGCTTTGCTAGATCTTTGGGAGAGGCTGAGGCAGGCAATGGGGCCCTGCCCAGGGGAGAAGGGAGAGTGAATACCTGAGTTTTGTTCTAGCAGCATGGTGCAGAATGCTGAAGGAAGCAGGGCTGTTGCACGTGGGGAGGGAAAACCCTATACAGACCAAAGAAATAGCTACAAATATACGAAGGGCTGCCACATGAGAGAGGGACTAAACACCCTCAGTAAAGGAAGAGATTTCCAACAGTCAGAGCCACCCAGAGATGGTATGGGCTACATTGAGGCAGTGGGCTCCCCGTCCTTACAGGTGTGCAAGTAGTAATTAGATACTGCCTGTCGTATTTTCAGGACGACCTGAATTTGAATGACAGCACTTGGGTGTTTTAAGGACAAACTCTTTTATGTCTCTCATCCACAGCTTCCTCACTTGCAAAATGGAAAACAAAACAAAACAATGCTACCTACCTCATCAGATTATTGTGAGGATTAAAACAGTATATGTTATACATATACATTATACATTACACACAGTATACATTACACACGATGCCTGCCTGAGAGCTGGTTTTTCTTTACTATAAACATTTTATTTTTATTGAGTGGATTCTGGCATCAGATGAGGCCCTGGAACTTTGCCCACTTCCAGAACTCAGAATCCTTAGGAAAAATGCTCCGGTAAAGATGCTCTTTTAATTCTGTGAAAATGAGGGGACCGTGCCGATTGGCAGTTGATTGCCTCTTAGCTCATATTTCACTCTCTTTTCGCCCTGCATCGTGGTGCTGAACAGATGGTGCTGGTGGTAAAGAAACTAGCTGCTAACACAGGAGACATGAGAGACACAGGTTCCATCCCTGGTTCAGGAAGATCCCCGGCAGGAAGGAATGGCAACCCCTCTGGTTTCTTGTCTGGAGAATCCCATGGACCGAAGGGCCTGGAAGGCTACAGTCCATGGGGTCACAAAGTGTCGGACACGGCTGAAGCGACTTAGCACACAGCACACATACGTGGTACTGAAGCTGGACTGGTAAACCTTTCTCCTTTGCCAGATGGTGCAATTCTAGACCTTGTCAGTAGGGGGTGCTAGGGAGACACTGACGGCTATAAAAGAGGCTGGCTCGAGAGTGAAAGGACGGAAAAAGAAATTCCATGCAAACAGTAACCAAAAGAGAGCAAGGATGGCTATCTTTAGACAAAATGGACTTAAATAAAAAATGGCAACAAGAGGCAACGATTATTAATAAAGGTTCAATGCAGCAGGAATGTGTAGCAATTAACACATTTATGCATCCAATGACAGACTATTGAAATATACAAAACAAAAACTGACAGAATTAAAGTGATAAATAGACAGTTCTACAATACTACTTGGAGACTTTAATACCCCAGTCTCAATAGTGGATAGAACAACCAGAAGATAAGTGAAGAAATAGAGGACTTGACACAGTAGGCCAACGAGATCTAGCTAACACACACAGAGCATCTTACCCAGCAACAGCACGCACGTTCTTCTCAGGTGCACGTGTGACATCCTCCAGGCCATACATTAGGCCACAGATTAGGTCTTAAGAGAGTGAAAAAGACAGACATCATAGAAAGTATCTTCTCTGACCTCAACTGGATGAAGTTAGAAATCAGTAATGTAAGTAAAACTGGAGCATTCACAAATATGTGGAAATTAAACCCTGTACTCTTAAACAGTCAGTGGATCAAAGAAGAAATCACAGGGGAAGTTGGAGTTGAAAGAAAACAAAAAAACAGCACACTAGAGCTTGTAGGATGTAGTGAAAGTGGTGCTAAGGGGGAAATTTATAGCTACGAACGTTTGAATTAAAAAATAAGAAAGCTCTCAAATAAAAAACCTTAGTTAACAACTTACGGAACTAGAAAAGCAAGAATGAACTCAACCCAAAGCTAACAGAAGAAGTAGTAAAGATTAGAGATAAAGAAATAGAGACTAGAACAAGAGTGGAGAGCATCAGTGAGAGCAAAAGCTGGCTCTTTGAAAAGATCAGCTGATAAACTTTCAGATAGACTAAGGAAAGAAGAAAGAGTACTCAGATTGCTAAAATAAAAAATGAAATGGTGACATTATGCTACTGGTTCTTCAGAGGTAAAAAAGACAGCACCGTGACTCAGGTTATACCAACAAATTGGATAATCTATATGAAATAAACAGATATCTAGAAGTACAAATCCTATTAAGAATTAAAGAAATAGAGACTAGAACAAGAGTGGAGAGCATCAGTGAGAGCAAAAGCTGGCTCTTTGAAAAGATCAGCTGATAAACTTTCAGATAGACTAAGGAAAGAAGAAAGAGTACTCAGATTGCTAAAATAAAAAATGAAATGGTGACATTATGGTACTGGTTCTTCAGAGGTAAAAAAGACAGCACCGTGACTCAGGTTATACCAACAAATTGGATAATCTATATGAAATAAACAGATATCTAGAAGTACAAAACCTATTAAGAATAAATAATGAAGAAATAGAAAATGTGAAGAGGCCTATAACCAGTGCATTATTTAATATTTTACTATGAAAACAGTAATAAAAATTCTTAAAAAGAAGTGACCTTCACCTTATGACTTCACTGGTAATTTCCACTGAACATTGAAAGAAAACCTATACCAGTCTACTCAAACTTTTCAAAAAAAATTGAAGAGGATGGAACACTTCTTAAATCATTCTGTGAGGCCTGTAGCACTTTCATACCAAAACCAGACAGACACTTTAAGAAAACAACAGACCAACATCCCTAATGATCATTGATGCAGAAATCCTCAACAAAATACTAACAAACCAAATTCAGAATCATACTAAAAGGCTTATAAACCATGACCAAGTGGGATTTATTCATGGAATGCAATGAATATGAAAATTGATTAAAGTATACCACATTAAAAGAATGAAGGAAAAAATGATTATCTAAACTGATGTAGGAAGCAACAGTTCGAATTGGACATGGAACAACAGACTGGTTCCAAATAGGAGAAGGAGTACGTCAAGGCTGTATATTGTCACCCTGCTTATTTAACTTATACGCAGAATACATCATGAGAAACGCTGGACTGGAAGAAACACAAGCTGGAATCAAGATTGCTGGGAGAAATATCTATAACCTCAGATATGCAGATGACACCACCCTCATGGCAGAAAGTGAAGAGGAACTAAAGAGCCTCTTGATGAAAGTGAAAGAAGAGAGTGAAAAAGTTGGCTTAAAGCTCAACATTTAGAAAACCAAGATAATGGCATCCAGTCTCATCACTTCANCAACCCACTCCAGTATTCTTGCCTGGAAAATCCCATGGACGGAGGAGCCTGGCTGGCTACAGTCCACGGAGTCTCAAAGAGTTGGACACGACTGAGCAACTTCATGTTCTCTCATGAAAAAAAAAAAAATCTGACAAACTATGAACACAAAGAAACTACCTCAACATAATAAAAGCCACTTTTGAAAAATCCACAGTAAATATTAAATATTACTCAGTAGTGAAAGACTGAGTTTTCACTCTAAGATCAGGAAGAAGACAAGCGCACCTAACTTTTGCCACTTCTTTTAAACATGGGGCTGGAAGTTCTAGCCAGAGCAGTTAGAAAAAAAAAAAGAAATAAAAAGACACCCAAATTGGAAAGGAAGAAGGAAAATAATCGCTGTAGATCACATGATCTCACATATAGAAAATCCTAAAAAATTCACACACACAAAAAATGTTAGAGCTAATAAATAAAGCAGAGTAGCAGGATCTTATGGGAATATACAACAGAGCAGCTGCTACAGAAAGCAATATGATTCTTCAGAAACTTGAAAATAGAATTATCACACGATCCAGCAATTGCAGGATCATATGGTATATACGTCTCTGGATATATGCCCAACAGAATTTGCAAGCAGGGCCTCAAGGGGATATCTATACACTCACATTTAGAGCGGCAGTATTGACAATTGCCAAAAGGTGGAAGCAGCTCAAGTGTCCATCAACGAATGAAAAGATAAGCAAACTGTGGCATCTACATACAGCGGTATTGCCTGAAAGAGGAAGCAGTCTATGACACGCGCTACAAGGCGGCTGAACTTTAAGGACATCATGCTAAACGCAGTGTCAGCCACACAAATGCAAATATGGCTATACGGAAACGAGATACTTGTAACAGTCAAAATCATAGAGCCAGAAACTAGAATGGGAAGAGGTGGGGAAAAAGGAGTTACTGTTTAATGGGGATCAGCTTTACAAAATGAAAAGCGTTACGGAGCTGGATGGTGGTAACGGTTGTACAACGTTACGAGTATATTTAATACCACTGAACTGTACAGTTAAAAAGGTTAACATGTTAAATTTTAGGGTGTATTTTAGTACAAAAATAAAGAAGGATGGAGAAAAAAAGGATGAGATTTCTCCTCCAGAGATACTTGTAACAGTCAAAATCATAGAGCCAGAAACTAGAATGGGAAGAGGTGGGGAAAAAGGAGTTACTGTTTAATGGGGATCAGCTTTACAAAATGAAAAGCGTTACGGAGCTGGATGGTGGTAACGGTTGTACAACGTTACGAGTATATTTAATACCACTGAACTGTACAGTTAAAAAGGTTAACATGTTAAATTTTAGGGTGTATTTTAGTACAAAAATAAAGAAGGATGGAGAAAAAAAGGATGAGATTTCTCCTCCAGTTTCTGGTTTTCTTTCAGTCTCACTATGGCATGACTACCATGAAGCAAGAAGGACTCTTAACCTCCCTGTGGGGAGCTTCCTGTTCAGCAGCTTTGGTCCACTGACTGTGGACCACTTCTGACCCACGTGCCCAGGGAACTTCTCCTTCACCAGCTGGGCTACAGGCAGACGGTTTCCAACAATGTCTGAATCTTGGCCTTGTACAGTGTGGCCCTTTCCCAAGATAGTTCCTTCTTTAAACTCTCTTCCTGAGCCCTGTAAAACCTAGACAGCATATTACAAACAGTGACATTTCTTTGGCGACAAAGGTCCGTATACTCATTCCAGAGGTCATGTGTGGATGGATGTGAGAGTTGGACCATCAAGAAGGCTGAGCACCAAAGAACTGATGCTTTTGAACTGTGGTGTTGGAGAAGACTCTTGAGAGTCCCTTGGACTGCAAGGAGACCCAACCAGTCCATCCTAAAGGAAATCAACCCTGAATATACATTGGAAGGACTGATGCTGAAGCCGAAACTCCAACACTTTGGTCACCTGATGTGAAGAGCCGACTCAGTGGAAAAGACCCTGATGCTGGGAAAGATTGAAGGCAGGAGGAGGGACGACAGAGGATGAGATGGTTGGATGGCATCACTGACTCGATGGACATGAGTCTGAGCAAGCTCCAGGAAGTGGTGATGGACAGGGAAGCCTGGCGCGCTGCAGTCCATGGGGTCTCAAAGAGTCAGACACAGCTGAGTGACTGAACAGCAAATACCTGAGCCCTGAAGATAGTAGTAGCTACTCTCTACATTTTATATTTCTGTATTCTTCAAAGTTCTATTTTATTCCTTTTAGTATTCAATGATCTTTTACTAGTTAATAATTCTTCCCGGCTCAAATTACTTCTGTGGTTTCTGTCTTCTGATCTGACCCTAATTTGTAAAACGTGCCAGTCTCTGCAATGTAAATGCGCTCGCCTTGGTCAGTTTCATGCCAGGAATGCCATGTCCTTAAACACAAAGTTGGAAAGAGACTCAGAGCAATACACAATTATTTAGTATTTCCCCCATTTAGATACAAATGAGTAAATAATTTCAAAAGCATACCCAATAGTAAAATATTATAATTAGGATTTGATGAATTTGAGTGTTTATTACCTTTAAGTTGCAGGTTGTTTAACGCTATATCATTTAGTTGTTAATTGCAGCTGTGTTTAACAACTGGGTGACAAAATTCCTGAAAATCTAACCGTCAGCTCTGTGAGCTGGTTTGAACTGGCCCTGAAACAATACTGACTCTGCTCCTCTTGCCTCATCATCCCTGATTCTTGATCCTGCAAATTATGGAAACGGAAACTCACTTAGTTTCTCAGGCTCGTAAAATCACTCACTGGGAGGCCAGGCATTCAGCCCCCCGCCTCACTTGATCACTCCTCTTAATGTAGTCCTTGACACTTTCAATTTCAGCTACATTATCATCAGAAATGTTGATTAAATTTCCAGTATAAATACTGCTTTACCAAATGGAATTAATGACAGAGTGGGCAGGTGGGGAGCATCCTCAGGAGCTTTGTTTGAGCATCGCAGTCAACTCTTCATATCAGTGAACACTGACTCCTGTGCCTTCTTATAGCCTCTGGGGAGGGTGTGGTGGCAAGGCGGAGACACAGGGACTCACTCTCTTCCCTGCTTTCCTATTCTCCCTCACAGGTTCCCTGCCTCCAGAAAGGTCTCTGATGGATCAGAAACTCCTGCCCTACATCCTCATCCACAGACAAGTGGAGAGCTGAGATGGCACTTTGGTTTCTTCCCTCTCTACTACCCAAGCGTGAGGGGAATGACTTATGTTCGTTTTGAAGGGGGTCATGGAACAAGCAGGTTGTTCACAAAAGTGTTCATGGCCTTTGGGGAGCAGATACCCTTTCCAGGTTGAGATTTCAGAGTCTCCTCTTTCTGCTGCATGGGGCTGACTTGCTGGCTGAAGAGTTCTCAACCTTGTCTTTGGACTCCACAATGAACTTGAACTTCAGGAGCAAAGACTCTCCAACCTGGGTGTGAATTCAGAGCACTTCTCAGAGAGCAGCCAGCCAGAGTTCTTGTTTTCTGCTGGTCTTCGTCTAAAGCTCTCTCCTCTAATGATTGCTTAGCACTTGTTCATGTGATGGATCTGATTTCTTGGAATTGATTTTCTCATAAAGAATATACTTGGGAGAAACAAAATAAACCTCAAAGAACCTTAAATGAGTTACACTCTTATTAAGAGAAGTGTGACAATCCACTCGAAGTGTAAACTACATGGGGATAAAGAGCTGTCATGCGCTGAGACCGGGAGGGACCTGTGACCCTGAACTCATTGCATCTTGGGTCACTTTCTTGGCTGTATGAGGCAGCATGTCCCTGCTCCATCCCCATCCCCAGCCCTCCTCCATAGGGAGAGGGGGTGTCACTCTCCTACCCTCTCTGGAGGGTGATGGCTTTGCCTTAGAAAGGAAGAGGGGTCTCATTCTTTCGTCAACCTTACCCCCTGCCAATCTAATCCTCTGCCTCCTCTCTCACAGGCCCCATCAGCTGAGGAATGAGTCCCGGACACACTGAGCAAAATAGGAGGGGAGATGGAGGCAGCTGGGGTCTGGGATAGCAGGCTGCGGTTCTGAAAGAGCTCTGGTGCTAGACTGAACAGCCAGGTTGTATAGTGAGAAGTGGATCCAGATGGCTGCAGCTGGCAACCAGGGCCCAGGGCTCTCTGCTGACACAGGGCTACACAGTGAACTGCAGGGCCGGCAGTGGCTGGATGCCAGCCTGCCCAGGGTGAAGCCGACACAGACCTGAGCCTGGACCAGAGAGAGGAGACAGAGCCCCATGCATGGAGCTTCCCCCAGGAGTTGGTTCTTTAGATCCATGATTCTACCTAAATTTAATCTCACTTCAGGGAAAATAGGGGCAACGGTGCCAGTTTTCAGAGAAGGTAGGGGTGGGGAAATGTAGGGAGAGACCTCTGGAATGAGTATGGAGGCAGGGGAGGAAGGGCTGGGGAGAGGAGGCTGAGATTCCACAGCTTCTGATACTTGGACTCATTCACCTGCTCTGGGGAGGAGGTACGTTTCTTCTCCAGGAGGCTGAGGTGGCAGAGGCTGGCAAAGGTTTCTTGTCCACACACTTGTTTGACAAATGTGTACTGGTCTTCTCTGGTGGCTCAGCTGGTAAAGAATCTGCCTGCGATGTAGGAGACTGCCTGCAGTACAGAAGACCCAGGTTCGATCCCTGGGTCAGGAAGATCCCTTGGAGAAGGAAATGGCCACCCACTCCAGTATTCTTGCCTGGAGAATTCCATGGACAGAGAAGCCTGGCAGGCCACAGTCCATGGAGTCACAAGAGTTAGACATGACTTAGCAACTAAAGCACCGCCACTGAGCTCCTACTAAGAACAGAACTCTGGGGAAACACTGTCCCTGATCCTGCTGAGCTTAGAAATACATGAGCATAGAAATAAACTTTCCAGTTTACAGAGGGGAATGCTGAGTTCCAAAGAATGTAAAGATTACACATTATTTATTGGTGAAGAAACTGGGAGTCAGAGAAGTTGGGTAATTGATTTAAGCCTCCTGTCTAGTAAGTGGCAAAGTGAGATGCAAAGTGGAGTGGTCTGTCTTGGCCCTCCCCCCTTTTTTTTTTCAAATAAATGATTTCATCCAAATGAGATCATGAACTCTGTTGCTAACATAATATATTTTGTCACCTGGGCAGCTGCTCACCCCACTGCTCACCCGTTCTCTACTCTAACGGGAGGATTTAGGTGAAATGAGGTTCTCCCTGTCCTTGTTCCCTGGCCTCTTCCCTAGGGGTAGACTAGGGACAGTGAAGGATGGGCCCAGTTCTGGGACTGGCCTTAGGGTTGTGAGCCACAAAGCCAGGGCCAGGGGAATATTCTATCTGGAGATTCAAAGCAGGGCATGTTGCTTGGGCTGGAGGGCTGTTCCCCAGTAGAGTCTGCTGCTGCTGCTGCTAAGTCTCTTCAGTCGTGTCTGACTCTGTGCAACCCCATAGATGGCAGCACACCAGGCTCTCCCGTTCCTGGGATTCTCCAGGCAAGAACACTGGAGTGGGTTGCCACTTCTTTCTCCAATGTGTGAAACTGAAGTCCCTCAGTCATGTCCGACTCTTCAGGACCCCATGGACTGCAGCCTACCAGGCTCCTCCTTCCATGGGATTTTCTAGGCAAGAGTACTGGAATGGGGTGTCATTGCCTTCTCTGCCGGTAGAGTCTAGGAGGAAACTAAGTTTTGAACCCTTGAGCCCTAGGGAGACCAATTCCTTGATCAAAGCAGAGGGGTTGGAGAAGAACAATTCAAGGGAAAATGGACCTAGGTTGGGCCTGGCAGCTCCAGACAACATCCCAGAAGGGCCTCCCCAGAGATGCCCCACAGCCCAGCTGTGTTCTCCAGCGCTCACCTCTGTGTGGGCCTGGTGGTGCCCAGACTGTGCTGGAGCTGGCTGTGCTGCAAGGGCCACCTGGCTTGCAGGTCACCACTCCCTGGTCTCCCCAAGCCCTGGAGTTGCTTTGCATTCTGATAACCTCAGTGGCACCAGCCTGAAGCCCACTGACAAGCACTTCTTCTGGTGAGCAAGATTTCAAGAAGGTGTTTTCTATGAAATTTTACTACAATGAAAGAGTCAAGCCCTCTCGTACATATTGGCTGGAAGCTCCTGGGAAGGTTTCGGGGAAGAGGTGAGCGTTGAGTCCACACTTGACTTCAGGCTTGGAGAAGTCTAGGATGTGGGAAAGGTGTCCCAGATAAGTGTGTGTCAAGTGCAAGATTTGTGCAAAAGGCAGGATGGAGACTGGTTTAAAAAGGCCAAGCTGCGGAATGGTCTGGGGGTGGAAGTGAGGGCCCAGCCTAAATGAACTGTTTAAAAAAGCTACCACCTTAGACCAGCATTTACTGAGCGCCTTTGTTGTCACATATGTATGTCCCCAGTTAGCCATCTCACCCTCCAAATTCTCCTGAAGGCCCTCCGTGTTGGCTCGTTGTATTTCTCTTCCTTTCTGCAATGGGGCAAACTTTGGTTCTGGGGGCACCCCCTTCTACACTCTCAATCTCTGTATGAGGCTGCACCCACAGCTCAGGGGTGGGCCCTGGAATCCAGGCTTAATGCAGTCCGTGTGGTACATCCCCCTGGCCCCAGTAAGTGGCACAGTGATACGACCCAATCAGAGGCAATGAGATAGAATTAGAACTTCGCTGAGGGTTCTGAGAAGGAACTCTTGCAGTTTTTTTTTCCTCTGAACTTGAACTTGGAAATTTGTAATCTTAGGTTATTGTCAATATGTCAGATGTAGATTGAGAATGAGAAAAACCAGGTCTTGGTGACATCACTGGGAACCCCATTAAGCCATGACTGAAACCAAACTTAACCCTGAAATTTTCTTATGAGCAACACATTCTTTTTTTCCTTAATGCAGTCTGCATGGAGTTTCCTGACATGTGCAATAGAAAAGAGTTGTAAGTGCTATATAAATCCATACAAGCAGCTCAAGTAGAAAGAACAGTTATAATAAGGAGACACAGTATTACTTTGCCCACCTTCTTCCCTCTCTCTGCAGACTGACTTCTGTGACCCACCACAGCCCACCAAACAGTGGCTTCTACCTCTGGGCTGCAAGATCTTCCAGGATGATTTTCAGTTAATTGATCTTTTTTTTTTTTTTTTTTTTTAAAATCTCATCCTAAACTGAGGATTCTCAAAGAAGAGAATCACATTTGCCAGTCTGGGGAGGCTGTCTAGTCTTATTGTGTTAATAAGTTGTCAGGGCTGTGGAAGTGGGGCTTAACAGGCTTCTAGGCTGAGTAAAGTGAGATATACAGGAAAAAAAATATTTTACATTTCTAAGCGGAAGTGAATCACTGTCCTTGTTTTCCAAACGATGAAACTAATGCCCAAAGTAAAGTGACTTGCCCAAGATCATATAGCTGGTAAATTGCAAAATCCAGATTCATATCTTGCTTTTCTGGGGAATGAAAATGTTAGTCACTCAGTCATGTCTGACTTTTTGTGACCCCATGGGCTGGATAGCCCACCAGGTTCCTCTATCCATGGAATTCTCCAAGCAAGAACACTGGACTGGGTAGCCATTCCCTTCTCCAAGGGATCTTTCCCACCCAGAGATCAAACCCAGGTCTCCTGCATTGCACGCAGATTCTTTATAGTCTGAACTACCAAGGAAGCCTTATCTTGCTCTGCTGGACTCCAAATTTCATGATATTTCCACATTCCCAGCTCCACAAGTTTTTCTTTGGCTTTCTTTCATTTCCTCCCTGCCATGAGCCCACTTCTGGCTGGATGACCAGGGCAGGAAGTAGGAAACAGGCTTCCCTGAGAAGAGAGGTAACACTCCCAGGGCTACAAAGAGGGATGGAGGTCATCGTGATCCCCTTGGCACTGGGGGCATCTGTAGTTTCCCACCAGAAGTAAGCACAGCTTACCTCCCAGAGACAGGCCAGGCGGTCCACAGGCTCCAATCCCACAATTACTCAGCACAAACGAGAGCTGAATTAACATTTCATGACCGCATTACTTTTTACCCAAATAGCTATCTGACTGTGAACATATTTGCCCGAGTCCTGCATTTCTACCACTGAGATCTCCACTGGAAGCTTTAAACTTCCATGAATCAGTTTTGATAACAAACCCTCTTGTGATTGAGGCAAAGTCCAAAGTGGGACAGGCCTCCTGTAGATGAAGTGCCCTGGCGGCTGTGACTATACAAGGCCCTCTACGGGGTGGGGCTGGGCATCTGCTGGCCACACAGTCCTGGCCTCAGGTTCCAGGAGGCAATCTCTGATATCCGACATTTACTCAGCGAGATCCATGGGATAATTCCTGGTAAACAATGGCTGAAAAGGATTTAAGAAGGGGAACTGCAGGGCTGGTTGTACCTGGAGGTTATTGAAAACCACATCTGCAGACAGGGAGGGAAGAGATGTACGTGCACCCCCTTCAGGGTGTCTTCTCGGGAGGCAGGTGATCTTGGGGTGGTGACTTAAGCTCTCAGATCCTCAGTGTCCCCACTCAGAAGGTAGAGCTGATGAACCCTTCTTCACAGGCAGTTGTGAGGGTCACAGGGGGAGGGGCCGAGGGAAGCTCTTAACATGGTGCCTAGCACACAGTGGGTGCTCAGATAAAAAGTGACCATTGAGTTGGGTGCCCAGGTGACTTGCTGAGCTGGGTGGGGGTGTGATGGGGAGCCCTGGCTTCCAGCCCTCATCTGTCCCATCGCTAATCATCTGAGGAGGCTCTGGGCACTGCTGGGCAGCAGAAGGGTGGGTTCACATAAAGGTGGAGTGGACGTGGACCAGCGAGGATCTGAACAGAGTGAGGGGCATTAGCTGGGAGATCTCTAAGAGTCCTCTCAGTTCAGGGGGTCAGACTTTGACTGTTTTTGGTTCTGTGTGATACCCTCAACCTACCCCCACATCCCAATCCTCTGCTTCAAGTCTGACCAGTGGCTCCTCAGCTCGAATCTGCCTTTTGTCTGAGGAAGACAAGTTGGCACCAGCAAAGAACCTTGAATGAATGACACTGGGCCAGCTTCCCTTATGGCTCAGATGGTAAAGAATCCACCTACAGTGCGGGAGACCAGGGTTCTATCCTTGGGTCGGGAAGGTCCCCTGGAGAAGGAAAGGCTACCCACTCCAGTATTCTGGCCTGGAGAATTCCGTGGACTGTACAGCCCATGGGGTTGCAAAGAGTGGGACATGACTGAGAGACTTTCACTTCACACAGCAGTCTTCATGATTGCTGCGTGATGCGGGTCTGGCAGTGACACGGCTGCTCAGTTGATCAGAGTCTGGGGATAATGTGCCCTCACTCTTGGAGAGGCCATTATGGGGTGGTTTCTGTAGCTTACTCCTTGGGAGAGAAGAAAATGGGAGAAGGGGCAGCAGGAGGTGAACCTGACTCAAACCCCTGGGGGGAGAGACTGACTCAGCAAAGCTTTGCGCTGGTCTCAGGTTGGACACTTAGATGCTAGAGGTGGGGCAGCCATCAGGCTCTTTCATTTCTGGTGACAGGAACCTCAGTGCAACCTGGCTTGAGCTCAGAATGGTTATACAAACACAAGAAGCTCAGAGATGGGGTAGCATTCAGCAGCCCCTTGACTCGAGGGCTTAGGTGATACCACCGGGACCTGTTTCTTCTTTCTTCATCTTTTAGCATCCCTCTCTCAAACAAGACCACTCTCAGTTCCCTCTTCACGGTGGCGCGATGCTTCCCAATGTGACTGAAGTCCAGTAGAGAGACACTGTCTTCCTCCCAGCTGATCAAAAATCCCGAGTCATTGACTTTAGAGGACAAATCCCAACCCCTGTACCATCAGACTGCATAGAAGGTCAGAATGTGTTGACTGGTTTAGGCCAATCAGGGTTCATCCGAGCTACAGGGGCTAAAAGTGAGAAAGGGTACCGCTGTGTCATAGGTCACAAAGACCCATAGATATCCTCTAATGAGGATGAGTGGAGGGAAATAAAATATATTAACAGAAACAAAATAAAGAGGGTAAAAAGCTGAGAAATGGAGTATCTCTTGCCATATCAGTAAACGAGGATGTCACAGTCATCCTCCAAATGTGAATTTGGATCTGGCCCTCCAAATGTGAGTTTCTGAGCCCTAAGTGCGCCCAGGAAGGAGAAGAGTGCCTGTGTCTAGCACGCACCAGGCTGCAGCCGCTCCCTATGGTGAGCACTGAGGAGCTCAGGATGAGAAAAACACAGAATACTGAATGCAGATGGCTGAGATGCATATGAAAGGAATGGTTTCAGTGAGCCCAGACTCTTGCATCTTCCCATGCATAGAAAAGTGCTAAATTCCTTAACTTGGGATGTCTGGGTTTCTTTAATTAGCAATAATCTTTTGATATTCAGACTACCTGCCCTTTGTGGTAAGACTTCTATATAATCTGGCTCCTCCCATCACCTCCTTGGAGCAGTTCTCTCTGGGTCACTCGAGATGTTGTCTCCCAGGCTTAAAGTCCTAAAAATTCCCACCAAATAAAACATAACTCTCAATTTTTAGGTTGTGACTATTTTTTTCAGTTGACATTGCATTATGGTTGATCTCTTCTGTTTTTCCCAATGGTCCAATGATACTGGAACTACTATCATCCTAGATATAGAATCTTAAGCTTTCAGAGTTGGACAAATCTTTGGAATTCTTGGTCCAACCCCCTTACTTTCACAGGTAATGCAACAGAGACTTAGAGGGCTTAAGTGACCATCTCAGTGTCTCACAATTCAGGGGAAGATGTCAGAGCAGGAAAACCCAGGGACCCATCTCCCCACCTAGACAAAAACTGTACTATCAGAATCTGCCTAATTTATTTTGGAAGTCTGGAGAATTTTAGGAGGCTTGTAACTTCCCCTAGGAGAAGTCTTGGCTGGTAAACTGTTGCTAATTATGGTTAACCTTGGCTCAGCTTGGAAGCAGTTACCCTTGCTCCACTCTCTGGTCCGATATCAAGCAGCAGTGCAAATGTTCTTGAAGCAGCTTGGACACAACCTTAGGGAGCCAGTGTGGGCAACAGGACTCTGTCCTCCAAATGTTGGGACCTGGACTTTGATCACTAATTGCTGCTTCCATCTATGGAGGTGCAGACAGGGAGGAGAGAAGTCATTACTGCAACTCTCAACATTGATTGTTGGCTGGTGTATTTCTCCCTTTGGTTTTCTCTTTCTCCCTTTTAAGAGCATACACTTAAAGACAAGGGCACTCAAAAGCAATGCATAAGGGAACTTAGAAAGTGATTGTACATGTCCAGGGAAAGGCTCAGACAAAGCCTGAGAAGAGCTTAAGTTTACACCTCAGCCTGATCCCTGACATAGAGACAGTCTACAAAAATCAATCAAACACACAAACCAGCAAATGATAGAGGGAGGGGACAGAATCTCATTCTTAGAGTTATCAAATGATAAGATCCAAATGCATAGTTTTCAACAACAACAAAAATCCCTGCATTTTATAGGGGGCAGCTGAGGCCTAGGAGAGGAGAGGCATGCCATGCAGGCAGAGTGAGCCAGGTGGAAGGGCCCCTGGCTCCCAGTCTGATGCTCTCCCCACCACCCACTGACCTTGCTGACTGTGTGAACCCTGAGCCATCATCCTCACAGCCCCTGATGGGGGCACTCAACCACCCTGAAGTCAATACTTACACACTGACAACCTCTCCTTCTTGAACCATGTCATCTTTGCAAGGTGTATCCACACGGAACGGAGGGCCAGACAAGTGGCTGGGGTTTGTCCAAGGTTAGTTGATCGCCAGCCAGAGATCAGAAGCAGCTTGCAGGCTTTCTGTGTCTCAGGACAGAAGCCTTCAAAGAGCTTCTGTCATGTTACTCTCCTTTGGTCTTTGCAAGGCTGGCGTTCCTCACACTAGTGCCTTCCTTATAGATGAGAGGACAGGGATCAGAGAGGCCCAGCCCTCTGGGCTCCCTCCCACAGCTGGCCAGCGGTGAAGAGAAGGTAGGCCAGGTGGCCAGGAGTCCAGTCCAGTCACTCTGCACATTGCCACTCCCGCAGCTGGGAATGGTCTTCCTGAGAGTACCTGGCAATCTGACCAAGGGAAGCTTAGACAAGTCAGGCTCTTTCTCATGCAACAAGGCCTCTGATGGGGCAGGGGGTGGTGGTAGTATGGTGAAGGCCCTTTAGCTCCAAGATGCCATCGGCCCAGCCTCCTCCTCTACCTCCCCTCAAGACCTAGGCGAGTGCAGTCTACCCAAACACCACAGTGAGCCGGCTGCTCCATCAGCGGCTCAGGGGGGACAGAGTGAGGGCTTCTGCTTTTCCCAGATTTCTGAAAGGGCCCCATACCAATCTCTGCCCCTCCTCCCCATCTCATTGGTGGGAGCTGTGTCACGTGACTGTCTGCAGGGGCTGGAAACTATATGTTTTCCCATCTCGTTAATGGGAACTGAGTCATACGACAGCTTGCAGAAAGGCTGAAAATGTAAGGCTTTTAAAGAACGGGAAATTGTTGATCCCCACCAAATAAGCATTGCAATAGTAAGAAAGAAGAGGGAAATGACTATCAGCGGACAGCCTGCAGCCTCTGCCCCAACATTTATAATCTCATTTTCATACTTGTTAACTGCTTGGATCCGCATAAGCACGTTTGTTGTAAGAGAGGCTGAGTTGCTTGCCAGGGGCCTGATGGGGGTGGTTTGAGGAACCAGACTAGAGCCTGGCTCTCTGTCCTGGACACCCAGCAGCTCCCCAGATCTGCACTCCTGCCTTGTCTTGTCTATTCTCTTCTCTTTCACAGCCCCAGGTCTCTGTCTCTGCAGCTCTCCAGACCAGCAGGTGTCAGCACATTCCTGCAGCCTGGAGAAGAGAGGGCAGTGGTTTATCATGTTTATGACACTGAACTACTTTAAGCAAGTCTGCTTTGGAAAGTCCAAACTCAAACCAACCCCCGTGATGTTCCACTCCCTCTCTCATATCGTGCTGGTGGGATGTTCACTGGGGTAACCTTATCTAATGTCTGTCAAAATTCAAGACACCCATGCCCTTTGTCTCAGCAGTTTAACATCTAGGAGCGGATCATCCTGAAATAGCCAAGGGTGTGTATTTACGTATGCAAGAATGCCCACATCATTTGTAAAAATACAATAGCAAAAAATGTGAGATAATCTAATATTCATTAATGGGTTGATTACATAAATGATGGCATATTTCTACTATTGAATATTAAGCAGTCATTAAAAAATGAGTGTGGCCCTATGACCCGGCTCAGGAGGCTATCCATCATGCATTTTTGGGTTAAAAACACTGATGAAAAGCATGAACAGCATGCTGCTACTTTGCATAAGAACTGTAAGTGCACAAGTAAATACCTTGGAGGATAAATATTTGTACTAGGAGACGTGCGGAAATCCTTTATGGATCTGGTGATATGAACTATCTAAGGCCATTGCGCACAAGATTACTTTCTCTCTCTCCTGCTCAAGGACATCACCCAGCATCCCATCACTCTCTCCCCTGTGTTCTGAATTTTGCTTCTTCACAGAATCGTTCTAACAGATGTACAACACTGCTTCATTTCTCCAGTCTCAAAACAGCATCAAAAACGAAATTAATGCTCTTCAGTTACCTTTGCTTCCCTTTACAGTTGATCACTTCAAGAGTCACCATACTTGCTATCTTTAATTTCTTTTCTCCCATTTTGTTTTCTTTCTTCTCAACCCAGATTTCACTCCCTTATACTCCACCACAGCTGCTTCTGTCGAGGTCACCAGTGACTTCTGTACTGAGTTAATGGTCAAATTCCATGGACACTCGACTTGCAGGGATTTAGCCTAGCTGCTCACTTCTCTCTGAAGGCCTCCTTGGCTTTCCTCCCGACACTCTGGCTGCTCCTCCTCTGGCTCCCCCACCTGTAAATCTTACACTGTCCCCGAGTTCTCTTCTTTGCTCTCTTCACCCTATCTTCACGTATTCCCTTGGCAGTCTCCCCAGACTCTCCATCTTTACTTGCAGTTCATATGCTCATACACTTACTTTCAACCCAGTTTCTCCTCGAACATCCACTGCTATTCAGAATCTCCACCTGGAGGACCAACAGGCATCTCAAAATTCACAAGTCCCCACCTGCAATCCCATTCTTCCATTTCCTCTCTCTTTCTAACCTACTACTCTGAGAGTCTCCCTCGTTTCAGCTAAGGCAGCTCCATCCTTCCAGGTCTCAGGCCAGAGATGCTGGACCCATCTCATCCTTTCACACCCCAGTCACATGCAGCACAAACCTGCTGGCTCCCCTTCAAAGCGTTTCCAGACCTGGACCACTTCTCATCACCTCCACAGTCACCCCTCTGGTTTCCCATCCCAGTTACCATCCACCCTCTCCTGGATTATTGCAGCAGCCTCCTAACCACTCTCCCTGCTTCCTTCTTTCTAGGAGTCTTTGCTTCGGAGGGCAGCAGAGTGATCTCACGTGATCACTAAAATCTGTGATCTTATTAAGTTTGTTAGATTGTGCTTCTCCACTGTTCAGAACCTTTCAAGTGTTCTCATTGGTCAGAGAAAACCCAGATCCTTTTCAGTGAACTGACATTTACTGAATGTAGGCCCAGCCCTACATTTACTGAACCTCCCACACCACCTACCTCACTGATCTTTCCCCCACTGCTCCCTCCACTCCAGCCACTTCTTGAACATGTGCCAGGCCTGCCCGTCTTCAAGGGTCCTTGTGTTTGCTGCTCCTCTGCCTGGGCTTCTCCTCCCTACCTGCTCTGTGCTCGCTCCTCCATCTGCAGTGACCAAATCCTGGACAACATGAATGGTTCTTGTAACAAAGTTCTGCAGCTCCTGAGGGTCCTCAGAGGAAAGGTTACATACCTGCCCAGGACAAAGAGAAGACGGGTGGTGGCCAGGTCCTTTCTAGAATTTACTCTTTCTAAAAATCACGCTTTCCCACTTTTAATGTTTTTATTACAAAATGAAAAGTTTTTAGTGGTGTCTTGAATGAAAGAAGAAAGCTGGGGCTGGATATCATCAATGGCCACAAGTTCTGCCCTGAAGATGTCAGGAGAAGGATTAGAACCCAGTGACCCCAGAAAGGTCTTCATCTTACAGACAGAGCCTCCAGTGATGAGGAGCTCACTCTCCCCATAGGTAACCACAAGCTACTTGACTGCCCTAGGTCAGTGTGGGGCCCAGACCAGTCAGTACAGTGACAGGCCCCACCTTTCCGGATGAAGCTAGCAGCAGCGTATTTCCCACAGAACAAGGGGATAGAGAAACCCTTTGGGCAGACTCTCTCTTGCGGTCCTGAAATCTCCTACTCACTGTGATTAAAAAAATCGATCAAAGTCATATCTGAGGCTGAGCGGGGAGATATCCCTCATCTAAGCAATTCCTAAGATACCTCTGCATTATAATAGTGAGGGTCTTAGATGAAAGGAAGTGGAGAGATTAAGGGAAAGGTTTAACCTTTTACATTTTTTTTTTTTTCTGTGCTGTTTGAATTGTTTTTCTCCAGCAAGGATATACTACTTTCATAATGTGTGTGTTATTTATACATGTACGTATTAATGTGTGAGTGTGTGTGTGTCCCAGCTCCAGAAGTGAGTGTTATTTACAAGAGAAAGGAATTCCGTGGTTTACAAAAGGATTTGCTAAAGGCATCTTTGAAGTGCTCTGCTCTCCAGAGACCTACAGAAAACAATTTTGATTTATAAACACTTTCCTCTCATGCTTTGATGCAATCCTTAAATATGGGTCCAATTTCTGTTTCAAGTTCTCTCCAATTTAACCAGCAATTCCCCAAGTTGCAGCTATGTGCTGGGCACTATGCTTGGCACAATGGGGGAAGAAAGATGGAGACCCACCTTCAAAAGGAAGCTGGCATTTGTCAACTCTCACAGAGCAGGCTTTGAAAGAAGAACTTCTCAGAAGTTGACGGCAGGGGTGATTTAGCAAGACCCTCTGCATTGTCCATGAATCCAGCCAGGAGCTCAGACATGAAGAGGCCTCTCTGGCCTCCCAGGGTGATGGGGCAGCCAGAAGGCTCTACTGTAGTCGGAGGGGGTGAGGGTTATGGTGAAGAGTGGTGAACAGCTGCCCTGCTTCCCTGTTGCCACCATCGCTGTGCAGAAACCATAAAAGGAGCCCTGCAATGTGATAAGTGTAGGTTTTTGAAACTGATAAAAAGAAGCTAAAGGCAGCTTGCAAAATCACATCCCAGTTAGATCTAACGTAGGTGGGGAAGGGGCAACTGTGAGCTTCTGAGTTCTCCATCCACCCAGCCAGCCCTATAGCTGACTTCACTGCTAGGTCCCCTTCAACCTCCGTGATGTATAAGCTGCCTGTGCCTCTAACGTTGAGCAAAGGACCATCTGAAACCCTTGGGCAGGATTGCACTTATACTGAATTTTTGTTTTGTCATTCCTACCTGGAATGAGGTTCTCTGGTGATAAAACCTTTTTTTAAAAAGACTATATATTTTTTGAACTCAGAATCAAGGCATGAAAAAAGCATAAGAACAACAACAAAGAAAACAGCACCCACCTCTTTGGGTTGTTGTGATGACTAATTAAGATAATACAACATCTTTGCATGGTGCCTGGCGCATGACAACTGGTCAGGCAGTGGAGCTGCTGTAGCCTTTTACTTTTGTGGCTGTGTGATTGTGGCTGTTGGATATCAAGGGTTGGTAGGATTTTTGTTATACGACCTCCATACCTGGGCTGGATCGTTGGTAAAATCAGAATAACAAGCTTTTCCCAGCCTGAAAGCAGGATGGCCTCTTAATGTCAGTCATTTCCCCTTTCTGTGATCTCGATCTCTGTTGTTGCAGCTCTGCTGGGTTGGCAACCTTTGATGTTAACTGTGCGAGAGGGCAGAAGGATAGTTTGGCATGTCCCACTTATTTTTTTCAGATTCAGTACCTTCATTTGTTCATGCATTTGGGAAACATTTATGCAGCCTTCTCCTTATTCCCATTCTTATGATAAGGAGACTGAGGGTTGCAACCCTTGTTAAATTTGCAGCTTTAATCCTGCTCTGTGCAGGCAGCAGGCTCTCTGTTTGCTTTGACTGTGATATCAAGAACTCAAGGATTTGCTTGGGAGATCAGGATACTATGGTCTTGGGAAGTTGGAAACAACTGATTCACTTGAATGGGTCAATTTTTTTTTCTCGATCATTGTCAGAAAATCAATATTCGATTGTGCTCCTCAGCCAGTGGTCACCTTCCCCCCCTCAGGAAGTGGAAAAGAAGATCGATGATCTTGACAAGATCTAAATAAAAGTGTCTAAAGCAAACCAGAGGGGAGGAGACGTGCACATGGCTCCTGAGGCGCCCATAATCTGAGGCTGATGAATCACCTGGGCAGGTGCCTCTGTCACCAGCATCCTGGCTCAGGACAGGAGCGGTGTAATTACGTCTCTCATGGTGGTTATCTGAAGTGAGCTGGTCCATTTTTCTCATTTATAACTACTGAATTTCAGGAAAGTGTTTACTAAGTCCTCCCTCCACTTCCTTACCTAAATATATTTATTTGGCGAGGGCCAGAAGGTGCCCTGCAGTAAGACAACTCAGTCCCTCCGCCTACCTGTACCGAGGGTTCTCTTGTGGGCATGATGGGTGGGTCGCAGACAGCCAGCTTTTCATAACTGTCGTCCCCACAGTGGTGCCGTAAGTTTGCCTTCCTCCCTTTCCCCTGCTCTGTGGACAGATGTGTCTAATGCAAGGCATTGAGAATAAGCTGAGGCTAGGCTGAAGAAGGGGGCAACAGAGGATGAGGTGGGTGGATGGCATCATTGACTCAATGGACATGACTTTTTGAGCAAACTCAGGGAGCTAGTGAAAGACCCCATGCAACCCATCGGGTCACAAGGGGTCATTCAGGACAGAGTAAACAATAGCAAGGAATGATAGAGGATTTTGGGAGGGATTTTCCTGCCTACATAGGATGGGGAGGAAAAGGGGCAGCTGGCCAGCAGGGCTAGTTTATTACGTCCAACTTAAACCTCCTCTTCAGTGTATGTTCTATTGCAGCCAGAACTCCGAGAGGAATTGACTTTAATCATCAAAGCCACAGATCCCAGGGTGTCCACAGATCCTCTGGCACTCTAGGGTCTGAGTTGCATATCAAAATAAATGAATACATTTAAAAAAATTGTATAGATTTTCTTCCAGGCATAGGATTCTCTGAGTCATTTCAGCTTCTCTGAAAAACAGACAAGTGCCTGATTCTGGGTATTATTGAGAATCACATAGTCAGACCCAACATCATAGTGGCTTACACAAGACAGAATTATATTACTCCCTTACAGAACAGTCCCCTGATAGCTCAGTTGATAAAGAATCCACCTGCAATGCAGGAGACTCCAGTTTGATTCCTAGGTCAGGAAGATCTGCTGGAGAAGGGATAGACTACCCACTCCAGTGTTCTTGGCTTCCCTTGTGGCTCAGCCAGTAAAGAATCTGCCTGCAATACAGGAGACCTAGGTTCGATCCCTGGGTTGGGAAGATCCCCTGGTCTGGTGAATTCCAAGGACTACAGTCCATGGGGTCACAAAGAGTCGGATACAACTGAGCGACTTTCACTTTCACTTACACAACAGTTCTAGCATTGGCTACTGAGACCTCATGAGGTAGCTCCACAGTCTTAGGGGCCCAAATTGCTTCCATCTTTTGTTATCATTCCTAATTTCTTGGCCATATTAATGTTGTGAAATTGAGCACAATTCCATGTCCATATTCCCTCCAGTAGGAAGGGAGAAGCAGAGGACATAAAGAGCATGACCTTTCCAGGTTGCAGCCTGGAAAAGCAATGCCACATTCAAGATAAACGTGCTCCATTTTAAAGATTCTTGGTGTCGAGTTCTTTATCTGTAGTAACTTTTAATATAAAAGATAGTGGAGATTCAAGAGAGAATATTTACTTTTGGGTAAATGTCCTACAAAGTCTTCACGCACATAAATTTTCAACTATCGGTGTATATGAGTAAGGTTAGTAATCTTGAGTTAAGGATACAATCTAAATTTTTTTCTAAAAAATAAAAGTAAAATTTGAGGAAACTCTCAACCATGTGCTGTAAATGGAAATAAAGTAAGTTTTTAAATTAGAATTTTTTTTTTTAAAAAAGGATGCAGCCTGGAAATCACACATGTGAGTATTCACATGCTATTGGTAGAAATTAGGTACATGGCTGCACCTTGCTGCAGGGGAAGCTGAGACATGTACCTTTCACATTTTTATGCAGCTGAAATTTGAGTTTCTATAACTAAAGGAAGAAGTTAAGGATATATGGAGGTGAGATGAGTGGAGAAGGCTAGTTGGCCATATCAGGTATATGTGTAAGAGGAATGTTTTGGAATGGCACCCACTCCAGTACTCTTGCCTGGAAAATCCCATGGATAGAGAAGCCTGGAAGGCTGCAGTCCATGGGGTCGCTGAGGGTCAGATGCGACTGACGACTTTACTTTCGCTTTTCACTTTCATGCATTGGAGAAGGAAATGACAACCCACTCCAGTGTTCTTGCCTTGAGAATCCCAGGGACGGGGGACCCTGATGGGCTGCAGACTATGGGGTCGCACAGAGTCGGACACGACTGAACTGACTTAGCAGCAGCAGCAGCAGCAGCAGCCGGTGATGCTGGCAGGAGAAAAGAGAAAGAGTTGGGTTCATTCTATATTTTCTAACTTTCCTGTCTCCCTAGAGTCTTGCTTTTCCTCTTCTGACCTTCCTCAGCCTTGACTCTGATAAGTGTTTCTTTTCTTATCCTAATTTGGTTCTTCTAACATATCTCCAAATCATCTAATAGCTCTACAATTCACTAAACTAAGTGATATCTGATAAGAGTAGAGAATTTAGTTGTTGGAACCCACCCTATGCCAGACATAATGCTGGGTTTGGAGATACAGCAGAGTAAAAGCAGATCTGATTCCTTCCCTCTTGGAGTGTAGATTACAGCAGGAGAAAATGTATGTCAAATTGCAGCTATGATTTCTACTTATGGCCATGATGGAGCACTAGGACCTGGATTTATCTTATCTTTCTGCATGAAATAATTAAAGAACTGGATAACATATATGAAATAATTCTTCAGATATTAGGCATCAAGCAAAAGAGGCATACTAATCCCTAAAAGTTGGGAAATGAAAAGCAAGTCCCATAAATATTTTAGGGTGAAAAAGTCTTTATTTCTCTTTTATTTCTGAAAGATAATCTTCCGGGTTTAGAGTTTAGAACAGGAGGGTTTTTTCTCAACATTATAAGATGTTTCTCCACTGTTTTCTCATTTGAATTATTTCTGAGGAGAAGTCTGCTGTCATCCCTATCTTTATTTCTCTGTATATTCAATGTCCTTATTTTTATTCTGGCTGCTTCTGAGGCTTTCTTTTTATTACTGGCTTTGAGCCCTTTGATTATGACATGATTTGGCGTAGATATTTTTTAAATACTGTGTGTGTGCTTGGAGTTGTAGAGCTTTTTGACTGGTGGGTTTATGCTTTTCATCAAATTTGGAAACATTTTTGCCCTTTTTTTTTTCTTTCAAATTTTTTTCCTGTCCTGAAAGAATTAATCCCCAGTGAACTCACATCACAAGACATGTTACATGAAGTCTTTATGTTAGAGGAGAAATAATGGTGAATAGAAGTATGGATCTCACAAAGGAACGAAAAGCACTGGACGCAGTAAAGGGAAACACAAAACAGTTTCTGTTATTAGTTAAACCTCTGAAAAAACCATTGACCATTTGAAGGCTAGGAACAACAATGCAAAGCTGGGCTTATAACATATGTAGAAGTAAAGTGTATGACCACAATAGCTTAAAGGGGAGAAAAGAAAGCATACTGGTGCATGCATGCATGCTAAGTCGCTTCAGTCATGTCCAACTCTGTGTGACGCTGTGGACTGTAGCCTGTCAGGCTCCTCTGTCCATGAGATTCTCCAGTAAGAATACTGGAGGGGTCGCTATGCCCTTCTGCAGGGGATCTTCCCCACCCAGGGATCAAATCTGCGTCTCTTGTGTCTTCTGCATCGGTAGATGGATTCTTTACCAACAGCGCTACCTGGGAAGCCCATACTAGTACAGTGTTTTATATTATATGCAGTGTTATATTAATACTATCACTTGAAGGCACATGGTGGTAAGTTAAGATGTATACTATAAATCTTAAACAACACTAAAATGCCAAAACAAGATATTAGTAACAAGCCAACAAAGAAGATAAAATAGAATCAGAAAAAGTGCCCAGTTATCCAAAAAGAAAGCAGAAAAATAAGAAAAAAGTGAACAAAGAGCAGACTTGACAAGCAGAAAAAGAAGAGCAAAGTTACACGTAAAAACTAACCATATTAACAACCATGTTAAATATAAATTCTCTAAACACCTACTTAAATGTGGAGATTGTCTGATTAGATAAAAAAGCAAGAGTGAATTATATGGTGCTCAAAAAAAAAAAACACTTTAAATATTAAGATACAGATAGGCTAAAAGTAAAATAATGGAAATGATGTCATGTTAAGAATAATCAATAAAAAGCTGGAGTGGCTAAAGAATCAGAAAAAGTGCCCAGTTATCCAAAAAGAAAGCAGAAAAATAAGAAAAAAGTGAACAAAGAGCAGACTTGACAAGCAGAAAAAGAAGAGCAAAGTTACACGTAAAAACTAACCATATTAACAACCATGTTAAATATAAATTCTCTAAACACCTACTTAAATGTGGAGATTGTCTGATTAGATAAAAAAGCAAGAGTGAATTATATGGTGCTCAAAAAAAAAAAACACTTTAAATATTAAGATACAGATAGGCTAAAAGTAAAATAATGGAAAATGATGTCATGTTAAGAATAATCAATAAAAAGCTGGAGTGGCTATATTAATATTAGAGTAAATGTCAGAGCAGAGAATACTACCAGGGATAAAAAGAGTCATTTCATAATGATAAAGCTGTCAATTCATCAAGGGAAAATAGGAGTCCTAAATATTTGTGCACCTGAAAGCAAGTTTCAAAATAATGAAGCAAAAATGAATAGAACTGCAGAGAGAAATAGGCAAGTCCATAATTATTATGGAAGATTTCAATATCACTCTCATGGTAATTGATGGAATAAATAGACAGAAAGTAAATAAGAATATAAAAGATTTTTACAGCACTATCAAACAATTTGATCTAACTGACATTTATAAAACTCTCTACTCAATAATGGAAGGATACATATTATTTTCAACTACATACAGAACATTTACCAAGATGGATTAATAAAGTCTCAATAATTTAAAAGGATTTTAATTATACAAAGTATATTATCTGTTCATAATATTAAAAAAGTAGAACTGTATAGTAGAAAGATATCTAGAAAATCTCCCAAATATTTGGAAACTAAATAATGCACCTCCAAACAACTCACATGTTAAAGAATGAACCAATAGGGAAATAGAAAATATTTTGAACTGAATTAAAATGAAAACTTATATTAAAATGTATGACATGCCAGAATACATCATGAGAAATGCTGGACTGGAAGAAACACAAGCTGGAATAAAGATTGCTGGGAGAAATATCAATCACCTCAGATATGCAGATGACACCACCCTTATGGCAGAAAGTGAAGAGGAACTAAAGAGCCTCTTGATGAAGAGGGAGGCCTGGTGTGCTGCGATTCATGGGGTTGCAGAGTCAGACACGACTGAGTGACTGAACTGAACTGAACTGATGACATGCCATTATAGCAGCATTTAGGGAAGAATTTATAGCACTAGACACCTATATTATAAATAAGAAAGGTCTAGCATCAATGACTTTAGCTTTCATCTCAAGAAGATGGAAGAGCAAATTAAGCTCAAAATAAACTGAAGAAGGGCAGTACACTCATTTTCATATATTGATTCTTCCCATCCACGAACGTGGTATATTTCTCCATCTATTTGTGTCATTTTTCGTTTCTTTCATCAGTGTTTTATAGTTTTCCATATATAGGTCTTTCATTTCTTTAGGTAGATTTATTCCTAAGTATTTTATGATTATTTTTGTTGTTGTTGTTGCAATGGTGAATTGAAAAAGAAGAATGGAACTGGAGGAATCAACCTGCCTGACTTCAGACTATACTTCAAAGCTACAGTCATCAAGACAGTATAGTATTGGCACAAAGACAGAAATACAGACAATGGAACAAAACAGAAAGCTCAGAGATAAATCCACATACCTATGAAGAAAAGACGATCTCTTTAACAAGTGGTGCTGGGAAAACTGATCAACAAGTAGTTGTTAACAAGCACCACTTGTTAAAGAGATCGTCTTTTCTCTATTGTATATTCTTGCCTCCTTTGTTGAAGATCAACCACTTGTAAAAGAATGAAACTAGAACACTTTCTAACACTATACACAAAAATAAACTCAAAATGGATTAGAGATCTAAATGTAAGACCAGAAACTATAAAACTCCTATGGAAAACATAGGCAGAACACTCTCTGACATAAATCACAGCAGGACCCACCTCCAAGAGTAACGGAAATAAAAGCAAAAATAACAAATGGGACCTAATTAAACTTAAAAACTTTCGCACAATGAAGAAAACTATAACCAAGGTGAAAAGACAGCCTTCAGAATGGGAGAAAATAATAGCAAGTGAGGTGAGGTGAAGTTGCTCAGTCGTGTCCGACTCTTTGCGACCCCATGGACTGCAGCCTTCCAGGCTCCTCCGTCCATGGGATTCTCCAGGCAAGAATACTGGAGTGGGTTGCCATTTCCTTCTCCAGGGAATCTTCCCAACCCAGGGATCAAACCCAGGTCTCCTGCATTGGAGGCAGACACTTTAACCTCTGAGCCACGAGAGAAAAAGAGCTAATCTCAAAAATATACAAGCAGCTCTTGCAGCTCAATACCAGAAACATAAATGACCCAATCAAAAAATGGGCCAAAGAACTAAACAGACATTTCTCCAAAGAAGACATACGGATGGCTAACAAACACATGAGAAGATGTTCAACATCACTCATTATCAGAGAAATGCAAATCAAAACCACATTGAGGTATCATCTCATGCCAGTCAGAATGGCTGCTATCAAAAAGTCTACAAGCAATAAATGCTGGAGAGGGTGTGGAGAAAAGGGAACCCTCTTACACTGTTGGTGGGAATAAAGCAGCTCTTGCAGCTCAATACCAGAAACATAAATGACCCAATCAAAAAATGGGCCAAAGAACTAAACAGACATTTCTCCAAAGAAGACATACGGATGGCTAACAAACACATGAGAAGATGTTCAACATCACTCATTATCAGAGAAATGCAAATCAAAACCACATTGAGGTACCATCTCATGCCAGTCAGAATGGCTGCTATCAAAAAGTCTACAAGCAATAAATGCTGGAGAGGGTGTGGAGAAAAGGGAACTCTTTTACACTGTTGGTGGGAATGCCACTCTGTACGCAAACTAGTACAGTCACTATGGAGAACAGTGTGGAGATTCCTTAAAAAACTGGAACTAGAACTGCCGTATGACCCAGCAATCCCACTGCTGGGCATACACACCGAGGAAACCAGAATTGAAAGAGACATGTGTACCCCAATGTGCATCACAGCACTGTTTACAATAGCCAGGACATGGAAGCAACCTAGATGTCCATCAGCAGACGATGGATAAGAAAGCTGTGATACATATACACAATGGAGTATTACTTAGCCATTAAAAAGAATGCATTTGAATCAGTTCTAATGAGGTGGATGAAACTGGAGCCTATTATACAGAGTGAAGTAAGTCAGAAATAAAAACACCTATACAGTATATTAATGCATATAAATGTGAAAGAGGGGAGTGAAAAAGTTGGCTTAAAGCTCAACATTCAGAAAACGAAGATCATGGCTCCAGTCCCATCACTTCATGGGAAATAGATGGGGAAACAGTGGAAACAATGGCTGAGTTTATTTTTCTGGGCTCCAAAATCACTGCAGATGGCAATTGAAGTCATGAAATTAAAAGATACTTACTCCTTGGAAGGAAAGTTATGACCAACCTAGATAGCATATTCAAAAGCAGAGACATTACTTTGCCAAAGGTCCGTCTAGTCAAGGCTATGGTTTTTCCAGTGGTCACGTATGGATGTAAGAGTTGGACTATAAAGAAAGCTGAGCACCGAAGGATTGATGCTTTTGAACTGTGGTGTTGGAGAAGACTCTTGAGAGTCCCTTGGACTGCAAGGAGATCCAACCAGGTCATCCTAAAGGAGATAAATCCTGGGTGTTCTTTGGAAGGATTGTTGTTGAAGCTGAAACTCCAATACTTCGGCCACCTAATGCGAAGAGCTGACTCATTTGAAAAGACTCTGATGGTAGGAAAGATTGAGGGCAGGAGTAGAAGGGGATGACAGAGGATGAGATGGTTGGATGGCATCACCAACTCGATGAACATGGGTCTGGGTGAACTCTGGGAGTTGGTGATGGACAGGGAGGCCTGGCGTGCTGCGATTCACGGGGTCGCAAAGAGTCGGGCACGACTGAGTGACTGAAATGAACTGAACTGATGGGATTTAGAAAGATAGTAATGATGACTTTATATGTGAGACAGCAAAGGAGAAACAGAGATAAAGAACAGATTTTTGGATTCTGTGGGAGAAGGTGAGGGTGGAATGATTTGAGAGAATATCATTGAATCATATATATACCATTTGTGAAATAGATCACCAGTCCAGGTTCGATGCATGAGACAGGGTGCTCAGGGCCAGTGCGGTGGGATGACCCTGAGGGATGGAATGGGGAGGGAGGTGGGATGGGGGTTCAGGACGGGGGACACATGTACACCCATGGCTGATTCATGTCAATGTATGGCAAAAACCACTACAGTATTGTAAAGTGATTAGCCCCCATTAAAATAAATAAATTAATTAAAAAATAAACTGAAGAAGGGATCTGATAAAAATCACATCAGAAATTAATGAAATAAAAATGTAAATACAGTAGAGAAATGAAAATAACATCTGAAAATTTGAGATAAAGAAGATAACATATAGTTGGAGTGATTCCAAAAAAGGAGTGGAGAGATAAATCACTAATATCAGGAATGAAAGAGGGGACATTACTATCAATTCTATAGATATTTAAAGAATAATATATAAGAGAGTAGTATGAATGACTTTATGTAAAGAAGTAAACCTTGAAAACATAAAAAGACAAATTCATTTAAAGGAACAAACTACCAAAGTTCACACAAGGATAAATTGATGGCTAAGATGTTTTTATGTCCATTAAAGAAACTGAATTATTGAACTTGCAGTTATAAACCTCCCATCAAGAAAATTCAAGATATGGATGGCTTATCTGTAGAACACTATCAAACATTTAAGGTTGAATTAACACTAACTCTACACAAAGTCTTCCACACACTGAAGAGAAGGGATTACTTCAAGGCACTAACCCATTGTTGCTGCTGCTATTCAACAGTATAGTGAAGGTGTTAGCCAATGCAGTTAAGAAAAAGGAGTTAAAGTCATCTACATTGTAAAGAAAGAAGTAAATCCATCATTATTCATAGATGACACAGTTTTCTATGTAGAACATTCCATGGAATCTACAAAAAGCTTTACTGAAAAGTGAATTTAGCAAGGTTACAGGCTGTAAAATTAATATACAAAATTTGCATTTCTCTATATTGGCAATAACAATGGAAATTAAAATGTAAAAATCATACCATTTATAATAACATAAACTATAAAATCATTAGGGATAAATCTGACAAAAGATATGAAAAAATCTGTACACTGAAAATTATGAAACATTTCTAAGAGAAATTTAATACAGCCTGGAAGGAGAGATTATACTGTGTTCATGGGTTAGAAAACCTGTGATTATTAAGATGTCCCTTTTCTCAAGCATAGCTCTGACCATGGCATCTCCCTGGAGAACAATAGTCAAGAATTCCTCATTTCCCACTGAAGGAAGCTGTGAAACTTAGCAGGTGAGGTTGCCCACGATCTCACCTGCAAAGGCTGTGCAGGAGGGTGGGGTGGTGCAGCCAACTCTGAAGCCACCTACATCTCGGTTCTGTCACTTACTGGTTTGGTTACCCAACCTCTCTGAACCTCAGCTTCCTCTTCTATAAAATGAGGATTATAACAGTGTCTACCTCGTAGAGTTGTTGTAGAGATGAGAAAGCTAGTGTGTCTGAGATACTGGAGAACATGTGAATGCCTGGTACAGGGACAGTTGTCAGTAATGTGCACATTCTTGTGATCGCTTGGGTTAATTTTGGGGGTGGGGGATTTGAGCAGCACATTTTCCTTCTGGGATCAGGCTCTCCCCTGACCCGTGCCTGCCCGACTCTTGACTGGCTTCCCTCTGCCCGGATGCTGCTCCCTCTAGGCTCTTGGTTTGCCCAAATGCTGCCCTCCCTCCAGCGCACCAGCACCCGTGGGCCTTGCAGGCAGAGCCCAGAGGACAGAAAAGAACGCTGGGGATAGAGAGGCGTGGTTTCATCACCACCCCACCCCACTTGCCTTGTGACCTTAGACTTGTTATTTAACTGATCTACGCTTTCGTTCGTTCGTCTTGCATGCGCAGATGGTAACGTCAACCCCACAAGCCTCTTACGTAGATTAAATGCGATGGTTCACGAGAAGGGCTTGGTGCAGAGTGAGTGCCTAATGATTGCTCATTGACACAATCGGTGCTGGGCGGACATAAGCCAGCTCTGCCTCCAGAAAGGCAGGCACGTTCCAGGGGAGGTCTCATCCGCCAGCCTCAGTCCAGGAAAGAGAAATGGAAAATTTTCTAATTCCAGAAAGTAAATGTCAGAGGCTTGGGAAGGAGTCTGATGTTCTGAAAATAAATACCATGGGAAAAAAAATGAGGGGGTGGGGAAGGAAGGGGTGGGGGTGGTGGGCCAGGGTGAGGCAGAGATGAGGTGCCAAGACAGACAGAGAGAGAAAGACAGACACAGAAAGGGAGAGACAGAGACACAGAGGGAGTGGCAGGCTCTGTGAGAACGCAGGATCCCTCTTTTTCTTGGGATAAGAGATTCAGGCACCCTCTGAGCATTCTTGGGGAGCAGAGGATCTTCCTACTCTGGGATATGGGCCTGCTGAGCAGAGCGTGGGCTGGGAGATGCCTGCAAAGCTCCAGGGAATCTCGATGCTGCAAACATCTCCAAGTCCTCCATGCCTCGCAGCCAGTCCCCAGGGCTCAGCTGAGCAGCTCCTAGAAATCCTTCCTCAGCATCCCTGCTTCTCACTCTTCCTCCAAAGTGACTCTGGTGACCTGGCTCCCAGGCCCTTTACCACCTTGTTCCCTTCTCTGGATCCCTGGTGATTGTGGGAATCCCCAGTTCCCTGTGCAGCCTGCGAGTGGAAGCCGTCTTTGCTCCTGGTCTGGTCCCCCAGCCCCTCAGCTGAGGTTGACACTTGTCCTTCCCTGGGGTCTGGTCCCAGAGCCAAATTCTACCCCTAGAGACCTTGGGAGACATCTAAGTGTTGGAAGCCAGCAGAGGATGGCCTAGATGTACATCAGCCAGAAGGCTGGATCACAGCCTGGTTGGACAGCGGGCTCAGAGGGATGGGGTCACACAGAACCGGGAAGGCTGACTACCTGCATCACCCACCATGTTTCAGTGATGCCCTGATAGTGCCCAAGGGTGCTCACCAGCTGGAACTAGGGACAGTGACCTTGGAGGGACTTGAGAAGCAGAGGAAAAACCCATTCACAGACCCTCAGATACGTGCCAAGTACCACACTCGGCTTTTGTCTATCTCATTCCATTTCATTCGGTTTCCATTTGTGGGGATTTTTGTTGTAAGTTGCTATCTGACTCTTTGAGACCCCCATGGACTGCAGCATGCCAGGCTTCCCTGTCCCTCACCATCTCCTGGAGTTCACCCAAGTTCATGTCCATTGAATCGGTGATGTCATCCAGCCATCTCATCCTCTGCCACCCTCTTCTTTTACCTTCAATCTTTTCCAGCATCAGGGACTTTTCCAGTGAGTCGGCTATTTGCATCAGGTGGCCAAAGTGGGGATTTTAATCCTTATTTAATATTGGGAATGTAAGGCTCAGAGAAGTAAAACCAACCTGTCCAAGGCCTCGCAGCAAGTGTGGCTGAGGCTGGGCTCTGCCTCAGGTGGGTATCACTTGGCTGTGTTTGGCTTTGCTGGCACATTGCCAGCATGTGGCTACTTGTGGGGCACCAGGACTAGTATTTCACAGCAGGGCATTATGCTCTGCCGGGCACTGTTCTGCATCCCAAGGAAACAGCACAGGACTGAACAAAACCTGGCGCCTGCCCTTGAGACCTGGGGTGGTGCCAGAAACAGCAAGGAAGGTATGCAAAGTCTTCTCCACGGATGAACAAAAGCATTCTCTGTGTGGATCAAGACATCTTCTGTGAGAAGTTGCCAAAATCCAGCTCGAAAACCATGCAAGCACAGATGCCCAGGATCAGCCAGTGCAGCCCTGTTTATAACTGTGAGAACCAGAAACAATTTAAATACTTACAGACAAGAGAGAATGAGGAAGTCATGGCACTTTCGTACCATGCACTGTGGGTAGCCACTGAAAAGGATGGGGAAGGGTTTTGTGTGTTGACCTAGAAGAGGACCCTGATGCAGGGTCGGGTGGAAAAAGCAGGTTATAAAACAGGGAGAATTGGATGAACCAAGGGCAGCCTTAGCTCTCGCCTGTCCTGTGGGGACAGCTTCCTGGCTGCTCCCAGCTTCCCCCGACTGCTGCAGACTGTTCTCCACTCAGCAGCTAGAAAAATCTTTTAAAACCAAAGTCCTCTTCTCAAAGCCCCCAAGGGCTCCTCACAGCACTCAGAGTGGAGGTCAAAGTCCTCCAAGACCCCTCAGGCTCTACTCACCCACCTGCTGTCACTCATGCCCTCTTCTGCTGCGCCAGCCTCGGAGTCCTGACAGTTCTCAAACAGTCGAGCACATTCCCTCTTTGGGGCCTTTGCACCTGCTGCTTCCTCCACCTGGAATGTTCTCTTGCCCATCCACAGGGCTCACTCCTCTGAGGTTTCTGCTCAGACACTATTTTGCAGGTGAGGGAGGGGGGTTCCTGAGCCTTCTGTTCCTCTTCCTCTGCTTACCTGATCTTCCCAACACTTTTCACCTGATGGAGTGCATATTTAGTTGGCATATTCTTCCTTCATCTGTCACCCTGCAGGCACCCCAGAAAGTGTGCATCTGGGCAGCCTTGGTTTATGAGCCCTGCTGTGTCCTCAGGTGCTTTGGGGCAAGACTCAACCTAGGAGCAGACAACTGGGTTTAGGGGAACCAGTTCACATGTGGTCTGTTTGAGGTGCACATCTGGCCACCATAGGGCCCAGTTAGTACTCCTCTTGGTTGCTGATCACTCCTCAGACGAGGGCTGCGATCCTGGAGAAAGACTGCAGCTCCCACCCCGCCCCCAGCCACAGCCTCATGCAGCCTCTCAACTTGCTCTCTGTGCTCTAGCCCCCAACAGACAGTTGTCCAGCTGTCTGTCCTCACCTTGCTTCAGCTTCCCCAGGACTTTTCCATGTGCTCCCTTGCTGTCTGCTGCTGCTGCTGCTAAGTCGCTTCAGTCGTGTCCAACTCTGTGCGACCCCATAGGTGGCAGCCCACCAGGCTCCCCCGTCCCTGGGATTCTCCAGGCAAGAAAACTGGAGTGGGTTGCCATTGCTGTCTGGTGAGGTGAGGTGAAGTAGCTCAGTCGTGTCCGACTCTTTGCGACCCCGTGGACTGTAACCTACTAGGCTTCTCCATCCATGGGATTCTCCAGGCAAGAATATTGGAGTGGGTGCCATTTCTTTCTCCAGGGGATCTTCCCAACCCAGAGATCGAACCCAGGTCTCCTGCATTGGAGGCAGATGCTTTAACCTCTGAGCCACCAGGAAGCCCTGCCATTGCTGTCTGAGGTGCTCTTAATTTCACATTTATGCACACAACTTTGTTTAAAGCTGGTATCCCCCACTAGGGGCTTCCCTGGTGGCTCAGCAGTAAACAATCTGCCTGCCAATGCAGGAGACAAGGGTTCAATTCCTGGTTGGGAAGATCTCCTGGAGAAGGAAGTGGCAACCCACTCCAGTATTCTTGCCTAGAGAATTCCATGGACAGAGGAGTCTGGTGGGCTACAGTACGTGGGGTTGACTTAGTGACTAAACAAAAGACAACAAAACTCCCCCACTAAGCTGCACAGTCACACGAGGGCAGGGGCTGTGTGCTTCCTTACTGCCCTGTCCTGTGCCCAGCACAATGCCTGGCACATCATAGTTGTTTGGTCACCAAGTTGTGTCTGACTCTTTGCAACCCTATGGACTGCAGCACACCAGGCCCCTCTGTCCATCATCATCTCCTAAACTTTGCCCAAGTTCATGTCCAGGGCACACGAGTCAGTTCAGTCACTCAGTCATGTCTGACTCTTTGCAGCCCCAAGGACTGCAACATGCCAGGCTTCCCTGTCCATCACCAACTCCCGGAGTTTACTCAAACTCATGTCCATTGAGTCGGTGATGCCATCCAACCATCTCATCCTCTGTTGTCCCCTTGTCCTTCCTTCAATCTTTCTCAGCATTGGGGTCATTTCCAATGAGTCAGTTCTTCTCATTAGGTGGCCAAAGTATTGAAGTTTCAGCTTCAGCATCAGTCCTTCCAATAAATATTCAGGACGGATTTCATTAGGATTGACTGGCTTGATCTCCTTGCAGTCCAAGGGACTCTCAAGAGTCTTCTCCAACACCACAGTTCAAAAGCATCAATTCTTTGGCGCTCAGCTTTCCTTATGGTCCAACTCTTACATCCATACGTGACTACTGAAAAAACCAAGCCTTGACTAGATGGAACTTTGTTGGCAAAGTAATGTCTCTGCTTTTTAATATGCTGTCTAGGTTGGTCAGATCTTCTAAGGAGCAAGCATCTTTTAATTTCAAGGCTGCAGTCACCATCTGCAGTGATTTTGGAGCTCCCCCAAAATAAAGTCTCTCACTGTTTCCATTGTTTCCCCATCTATTTGCCATGAAGTGATGGGACCGGATTCCATGGTCTTCGTTTTTTGAATGTTGAGTTTTAAACCAGGTTTTAACTTTCCTCTTTCACTTTCATCAGGAGGCTCTTTGGTTCTTCAATTTCTGCCATAAGGATGGAGTCATCTGCATATCTGAGGTTATTGATATTTCTCCCAGCAATCTTGATTCCAGCTTGTACTTCATCCAACTTGGCATTTTGCATGATGTACTCTGCATGTAAGTTAAATAAGCAGGGTGACAACATACAGTCTTGATGTATTCCTTTCCCTGTTTGGAATCAGTCTATTGTTTCATGTCTGGTTCTAACTGTTGCTTCTTGACCTGCATACAGATTTCTCAGAAGGTAGGTAAGGTGGTCTGGTATTCCCAACTCTTTAAGAATTTTCCACAGTTTGTTGTGATCCACACAGTCAAAGACTTCGGCATAGTCAATAAAGCAGAAATAGATGTTTTTCTGGAACTCTCTTGCTTTCTCTATGATCCAATGGATGTTGGCAATTTGGTCTCTTGTTCCTCTGCCTTTTCTAAACCCAGCTTGAACATCTGGAAGTTCACATTTCATGTACTGTTGAAGCCTGGCTTGGAGAATTTTGAGCATTATTTTTCTAGCATGTGAAATTAGTGCAATTGTGCAATAGTTTGAACATTCTTTAGCATTGCCTTTTTTTGGGATTGGAATGAAAGCTGACCTTTTCCAGTCCTGTGGCCACTGCTGAGTTTTCCAGTTTTGCTGGCATGTTGAGTGCAACACTTTCACAGCATCATCTTTTGGATTTGAAATAATTCAACTGGAATTCCATCACCTCCACTAGCTTTGTTTGAGTGATGCTTCCTAAGGCCCACTTGACTTCACACTCCAGGATATTTGGCACTAGGTGAGTGATCACACCATCGTGATTATCTGGGTCATGAAGATCTTTTTTGTATAGTTCTTCTGTATATTCTTGCCACCACTTCTTAATGTCATCTGCCTCTGTTAGGTCCATACCATTTATTTCCTTTATTGTGCTCAGTTTTGCATGAAATATTCCCTTGGTATCTCTAGTTTTCTTGAAGAGATCTCTAGTCTTTCCCATTCTATTGTTTTCCTCTATTTTTTTGCACTGATCACTGAGGAAGGCTTTCTTATCTCTTCTTGCTAATCTTTGGAACTCTGCATTCAAATGGGTATATCTTTCTTTTTATCTTTTGCCTTTAGCTTCTCTTCTTTTCTCAGCTATTGATAAGACCTCCCCAGACAACCACTTTGCCTTTCTGCGTTTCTTTTTCTTGGGGATGGTCTTGATCACTGCCTCCTGTACTATGTCACAGAAACCTCCTGTGACCCTCCTACGAACCTCCATCTGTAGTTCTTCAGGCATGCTGTCTATCAGATCCAAACCCTTGAACCTATTTCTCACTTCCACTCTATGATTGTAAGTGATTTTATTTCGGTCATATCTGAATGATTTGGTGGTTTTCCCTACTTTCTTCAATTTAAGTCTGAATTTTGCAATAAGGAGTTCATGATCTGAGCCACAGTCAGCTCCTGGTCTTGTTTTTGCTGACTATATAGAACTTCTCCAGTACTGATTATAGAATATAATCAATCTAATTTTGGTGTTGACCATCTGGTGATGTCCATGTGTAGAGTCTTCTCTTGTGTTCTTGGAAGAAAGCAATGACACTGGTCCATCGGTCCTTATCCAGTGGACCACGTTTTGTGAGAACTGTCCACCATGACCTGTCCATCTTGGGTGGCTCTACAAGGCATGGCTCATAGTTTCATTGAGTTAGACAAGGCTGTGGTCCATGCGATCAGTTTGATTAGTTTTCTGTGGCTGTGGTTTTCATTCTGTCTGCCTCTGATGGATAAGGATAAGAGGCTTATGGAAGTTTCCTGTTGGGGGAGACTGACTGTTGGGTAAACTGGGTCTTGTTCTAATGGGCAAGGCCATGCTCAGTAAATCTTTAATTTAATATGTTGATGGGCAGGGCTATGTTCCCTCCCTGTTGTTTGACCTGAGGCCAAACTATGGTGGAGGTGATGAGGATGATGGCGACCTCCTTCAAAAGGCCCCATGCACACACTGCTGCACTCAGTGCCCCCAACCCTGCAGCAGGCCAACACTGACCCACGACTCTGCCAGGGACTCCTGGACACTCACAGGCATGTCTGGGTCAGTCTCTTGTGGGGTCACTGCTCCTTTCTCCTGGGTCCTGGTGCACACAAGCTTTGTGTGTGTGTGTGTGTGTGTGTGTGTGTGTGTGTGCCCTCCAAGAGTCTGTTTCCCCAGTCCTGTGTAACTTCTGTAATCAAATCCCATTGGCCTCCAAAGTCAAATTCCCTGGGGATTCTCAATCCCTTTGCCAGATCCCCAGGTTGGGAAATCTGTTGTGGGTCCTAGAACTTTCTTAACAGTGTGAGAATTTCTTTAGTATAATTTTTCTGCAGTTTGTGGGTCATCTGCTTGGCAGCTCTATGGTGGGGTTAATGGCAACCTCCCCCAAGAGGGCTTATGCCGCAGGCTGGGTGACCCAGGTCTGCTGCACCCAGAGCCCCTGCCCCTGCAGGAGGCCACTGCTGACCTGTACCTCCACAGGAGACACTCAAAGGCAGATCTGGCTCAGTCTCTGTGGGGTCTCTGGGTCCTGGTATGTACAAGGTTTTGTTTGACCTCTCCGAGCATCTCTGGCGGATATGGGGTTTGATTCTAAATGCAATTTTGCCCCTCCCACTGCCTTGCTGGGGCTTCTCTTTGCCCTGGGACATGGGGTTTCTTTTTGTGGTGGCATCCAACATTCTCCTGTCGATGGTTGTTCAGCAGTGAGTTGTAATTTTGGAGTTCTCGAAGGAGAAGATGAGCACACGTCCTTCTACTCTGCATCATAATTGCTCAGTAAATGAATGGATGAGAGAGTGAACAAATGAGTGAGCAAATGTTATTGCCTCTGGTGGGACAAGGAGAAGGCTAAGAGATCTGTCCCTCTAACATCCATTTGGCAAACAGGACCCATGGGAGGGGAGGGGGCAGTGGCAGGGAGGAGGGGGCATAGCAGAGGACAGGGACAAGGACAGCGCTGCTCCCCACCTGCAGCTCAGCCCAGCAAACCTGGTCCTTCACTCAGGAAGCAGCACTGCTGAGTTTATCACGTTCTCTCACCACGTCTTTTTTTTCTTTCAAACAGGTGCCCAGATGGCATTGCACAGATGCTCCATAATTTCTTTAACCATCTCCAGTCTGTGGATTTTTAAGTTGTTTCTGATTTTCAAAATTACAAACAGGGCTGCAATGGCCCATTCTGGACCCTGCATTCAGGTGGCTTTTGAACTGGATTTTGGTAACTCATCACAGAAAATGTTCTTATACCCCTGCCCCTGACCCCCTTAAGAAGTGGTTGGAGAGAAGCAGAAAGAACCCTGCCTGGGCAAGGAGGGGATCCCACCTCCTTCCTATCATTGACACTTCCTTTCAGAAGCCTTCCCTGATCACCCCACCCTACACGGAGTTCACGCCTTCCTCCTCTGCATTTTCTATGCACCCTCCACACGCTTCCCTTCTTGCTTGCTTCATGTAAGTATCAAAGTACTAGAGCCTCTCTCTCAGGAGCTTCCTCAGGGCAGGGGATGGGTCCAATTCATTTCTGTGTCTCTAGCCCTTGAGGGAAGCTTGGCTCTCTTTAAATGTAATGGAGAGTTCCCTGTGAGCTAGCAACTGCCCTTCTCCAGATCTCAGTTTTCCCCTCTGCAAAATGGGTGTGGGCCTGGAGGCTGGTTCTCTATGGTCCCTCCCATTCTAGGATTGGTTCTTCCCCAAACTTCAGTCTCTCCTTCTGTGAGATGAGGTGGTGACATCCTCCCGCCCACCTCTCCGGGTCTGTGAGGACACAGTGAAGAGATGTGGGTGGGTGCTGGCTGCTGCCCTGACAAGCAGGGTGGGCAGGGTGTCCGTCCTCCCACCTCCCCGCCAGGACATTTGCTGCCATTTCCTGGGGGAACTGCTGAGTCATCACTGGTCTAACCTTTTCAGCTGCATTTTTACCATTTTGCCCTCACAACTGCCAGAGGGCCTGAGACAAACTGGATGGTCAGTTTGAAATGCAAACCCTCTCTCCCCCAGCTGGTTAACAGCAGAGGCCCTGCTGCTCCTGAAGCAAAGGCCCCGACCTTGAGCTTGGTTTTCAAGGTCCTGAAAGGCCAGTTCCTGCCCCAACCCCTCCAGCTCCCACCCACACGGTCCTGGATGTGGAAACTGAAGCTCAGAGAGACAATGAGACTCCCCAAGTCTACCCCCACCTGGGGACTGCAGTGCGGGATTCAAACCAGGTCCACAGGCCACCCAGAAGTGCCGTCTCTGAGTGGTGTGTGCACCTCCCCACCCCCGTGGTCCTTGTCACAGCTGGCAAAGGCTATTTTTAGCCGTATTTGGGTTTGGAGATGAGGGGGCAGGTAAAATACTGACCAGCCTGAGGTGTTTATTGACCAGAAGGAATCACAACCTCATCCATGCAAACGCTCCTGATGAATGCGTTTCCATGCGCCAGGCCCCCTGGAGCTTCAGCTCACCCTGACTTGTTTTCCTCCCAAACCACATGAATCCATTGATCTGGAAAGACTCAGGAAGAGGCTCTGATTGGTTGTAGCGACATCTGGGAGAACTCGGGCGCCTTTGAAGGGGATCAGCGATTCATAATCACTGTGGTTTGTGTCCCAGGCCCGTGTTCCCAGGATGCTCCCCAGGCTCCTCATTAAAGAGCTAAGTGTGATGTTTGACACAAGAGCTGATATGTCAACTGTGCCCTTTGCTAGGTCTTTAGAGGCATTTAGATGCAGGCACATGGGCACTGCTGTGCTCCACGTGGGGGAATGGAGACCTCTGGGCTGTCTTGTGGGAATAGCCAGTTGCACACAGCCCAGCTCTCCAGGAGAGGCCTCAGTGAATCCACTAGAGCCATGGGCACTGGGCACATAGGAGCTCCTCACCTGCCTCCATTTCTCCTACGGCCCTTCTTGCGACAACATCTCTGGGAACTGCTGAATCAACAGACAAGCACCGATGAGCCAAGATTCAGGGCTGCCCCCTTCTCTTCTCCTTTATTCACTGTTGGACCGGGATGTCCTCAGACCCTGAGCTGGGGGAGTATGGAAACACAAATAGGGGGTCCAACTTCAGGGGCTCCCGGTAAGATGGGGAAGGCAAGTGCCTAAGAGGACAAGCGAAGGGCAGACGGATCTGTGCAATGAGGGGTGAGATGGGTCTGTGTCACAGAGGCACTGAAGTGAGGTAGTTACAGATCAGAGGCTTGTGACTTGGCACTGGTACCAATTGGATACCTGACTCTGGGTCAGTTACTTATCTCCCTGAGCCTCAGTTTTCTCCTCTCTACAATGGGGATCATGTTGGGGATTTCTGTTGCTAGGTAACTGACCAAGGTCAAATATTTATGCTTGTGTGTACGTATGTGTATATGTTTACATGGAGTGTGTGTATAGTAATAGACGTGTACATGTGTGTATGTATATGCGTCTGTGTGTGTCTGACTCTTTGTGGCCCCATGGACTGTAGCCTGCCAGGGTCTCCTGTCCATGGAATTTTCTAGGCAAGAATACTGGAACAGGTTGTCGTTTCCTATTTTAGGAGGTCTTCTTGACCCAGGGATTGAACTTGCATCTTTTGCATCTCCTGCATTGGCAGGCAGATTCTTTACCACTCGTGCCACCTGGAAAGCCCACGTATACGTATATGTATGTGTGTAAACTTCAGGGGATAGTGGAGGACAGGGGACCCTGATGGGCTACAGTCCATGGGGTCACAAAGAGTCAGACACGACTTAGTGACTGAACAAAAACGCACACAGCAGTACATATATATGTATGTGTGTGTGTGTGTGTGTGCCTGTGTGTGTGTTTCTGTGAATGCATGTATATACATCTGCTCATATGTGGCGGTAATACGTGTATGTGTTAGGTGTAAGTATATCTATCTCTATGTATGTGTATACGAGTACATAGGCATATAGATTGAAGGCAGGAGGAGAGGGGATGACAGAGGGTGAGATGGTTGGATGGCATCACCAGCTCAATGGACATGAGTTTGACCGAGCTCCGGGAGACGGTAAAGGATGGGAAGCACGGCGTACTGCAGTCCATGGGGCTGCAGAGAGTCAGACACGACGGAGTGACTGACAAACAGCAGTGGCGTATGTGTAAGAGTGGGGCTGAGCTTAGCTCACCTGTGCTGTTTCCTCTTTGGGTTCCCTTACGTGGGGCTGAGCGACTACAGCCGAGGATGCTGCCCATGGAGCTCCTGATCGGCACTTTCTGGGTCGTGTCGGGAAGAGAGGTGGAGGCTCCTATCGTCCCCCGCCCCAATCAGGCCGCCTCTTACCAGAGTGCTCACAGCCTGCAGCTGGACGTCATGTTCCCCTCGTAGCTCTTCGAGGTATGCAATAGAAGCCCCCACCTCCCTATCTCTTCCCAGGTCAGAGGAAAGCCAAGGCAGGACAGTTGCCTAGAAGATGCTCTTCAGAAAATATCAGTGCGGAAGAATCAGCCTGAAGCATCCACATACATCTATTTCTGGGGTGTCATAGGACCCAAGCTCCTCACTCACTCATGCTTTCATTTAGCTGATGTTCATTGAGTGCCTATTATGGATGGAGGAGCTCAGCAGGTTACAGTCCATGGGGTTGCAAAGAGTCAGACATGACTGAGCGACTTCATTTTCACTTTTATTTTGCCCCGAGACCCTCAGGATGCTCTTGCTCCTCATCTCAGCTCATCTGTGCACTTTGTTCTAATATTTGTCACCTCCCAAAGGTGTGCACAAAACAGCTGCAACCACAAGCATAACTGCTTTGGGCCCCTGCATTGCCATGAAATGCTGTGTGTCTTTGGCTCTTCAGGGGCTCCGGTGTAGGCCGGGGCCTGGCAGAATGTGGTGGGATGAAGAAGAGGCAGCTGTGGTACCCAGTGGGAGCTTGATAAACTTGTGGTACCCAGTAGAGGCAGTGATCCCTTCAGACATGTGTGTGTGTGCATGTGTGTGCATGTCTAGTGAAGGGTAAGAAAACCAGCAGGAAACGGTGAATTCTACTGGACGGATTGTTGGAAAGCTGACTGGGCCTGTCAGGGAGCATGTAAGATGTTCTCCAGGGAGGCTGTGGATGCCTTGTGGGATCTGGATCCTTGAGGGAACTGGATTCTCTTAGGCATAAGCACATTGTTAGGGACAAGACAAAAGGAAATAAAATGGATGGATGGAAGGATGAATGGCTGGTAAGATGGATGGATAGAAGAAAAACTGTGAAAATATGGTGGGATGAAGAAGAGGCAGCTGTGGTACCCAGTGGGAGCTTGATAAACTTGTGGTACCCAGTAGAGGCAGTGATCCCTTCAGACATGTGTGTGTGCATGTGTGTGCATGTCTAGTGAAGGGTAAGAAAACCAGCAGGAAACGGTGAATTCTACTGGATGGATTGTTGGAAAGCTGACTGGGCCTGTCAGGGAGCATGTAAGATGTTCTCCAGGGAGGCTGTGGATGCCTTGTGGGATCTGGATCCTTGAGGGAACTGGATTCTCTTAGGCATAAGCACATTGTTAGGGACAAGACAAAAGGAAATAAAATGGATGGATGGAAGGATGAATGGCTGGTAAGATGGATGGATAGAAGAAAAACTGTGAAGATAGGTGAGGTGGACAATGGAAAGGGAATGGATGAGTGGATGAGTACATGGGGGAAGTATGGATGATGGGCTGAGTGAGTAGAGACATAGATGAAGCCAGTCTTAGATGGGAGGGAGGGATAATGAGGCTGCCACCTCTGTCCCTGACACTGCCCAGATTACTACTATTGCTACTGCTAAGTTGCTTCAGTTGTGTCCAACTCTGTGCCACCCTGTAGAAGGCAGCCCACCAGGCTCCTCCGTTCTTGGGATTCTCCAGGCAAGAAAGCTGGAGTGGGTTGCCATTTCCTTCTCCAATGCATGAAAGTGAAAAGTGAAAGTGAGGTCGCTCAGTCGTGTCTGACTCTTTGCGACTCCGTGGACTGCAGCCCACCAGGCTCCTCCGTCCATGGAGTTCCCAGGCAAGAGTACTAGTTCTCTCCAAATAATGCAAGTTATAGGAATAAGGGGCTTGTAGCAAGTTCTAACCAGGGGCAACACCACAACAATAACCTTTGCTGTTTTTCATCATCTCTGTTCCTGCTGACATTCCATGGAACTTATTTGACATCTGCTCAGTTCCAGCTTGTTTTGCAAACTGGAGCTTTAAGGAGGAGCTCGTTCTCTGGTGGGAAGGCAGACAAAGAACGTGAGCCTTGTGGGATGTGCTGAGAGCTCTGAGAGCAGCATGATCAGAGGTCGTTGGGCAGTATGGCGGATGTGGCGCTGTGTGTGCCCACCAGATGTCTTAGCACTCTCCCCACTCTTTGCTGAAGGTGCGGTGTTGCTGACTGCTTATGTGCTGCCTCCCCTTTCATTGTAACTGACTGGCTCAGGGGTGCACCCATGTCATCTTCACAGCTATACGTCATCTTAGTTACCCCAGAAGGTCACATGTGATTAGGTTGGATTTTTCACCTGCTTGCAAAATGAAAAGTCATCATAGGAAATCTGTTGGGAGAAGTAGAGGAAGGGCGTATATGAACTCTTGGAGAGAAGGGGAAAGGGAGGGAGATGATGTCTTGATTCCTCTGGCTTCCCAGGCTGGGTGCCTGTGAGGTCCAACGATGCAGCAGCAATCAATATTAAATACTCCTTCACTCGAGCAGACTGTTGACACCAGAGTCTTCACAAGGATGGCAGCCTTGAGAGACACCAATTCTACCAGATAGGATGGGATGGATAGAGAAGTCTTCATGGGAGCTGTGACATTTGAGGGCAGGGTTTGAAGACTAAGATTTCTCCAGGTATAGGAGGAAGAACACAATGTACAATTCAGAAAATGCATGGTGGTGAGCATGTTCTGTCAAATGTTAGGTTTGAAAGTAGGTTGCACTGAGGCTTTGGCAATGAGGAAGGGGAGTAAAATAAAACCAACCCTTGCTGAGCATCTGCCAAGTGGCAAGGACCCACCAAGTTGGTTTTCTCTGTACCAGTCACCTTGCCCTCACACGACTCCACAGGTCAGGCGGCATTTTCCCCATTTTACAGGTGAGGAGAATGAGGGTTTGGAGAGGCTAGTGAAAGATGCGTGGTAAATAGGGTGGAGGAAGAATTCAAACCTAGATCTGCAGACTCGAAGCCCGTGCCCTCTCCATGAACCTCAGCATGGTCTCCTATGGTGTGGGGAAGATGGGCTGGGTCAGCCATGAGAGGCACAGGATGCCCTTTCTTTAAACACCCTGTGGGTCTAGGACACATCTGCCATCTGCCCAGTGCCTGGCTCCCTTCTTCTCAGGATACAGCAGATGCTGGGATGCGGGTCCAAGGAGGCACATAGCTGCTGGGACACACACTGTCTGACTGATGGATGTCATCAGGTAGGGCTGTTCTGTTCAGACAAAGTGACTCGTGCAGGCCAGTCAAAACAGCCACAGGCAGTGGCTGAACAGAAGGGAGAGTTCAGTTCAGTTCAGTTCAGTCGCTCAGTCATGTCCGACTCTGCAACTCCATGGACTGCAGCACACCAGGCCTCCCTGTCCATTGCCAACTCCCAGAGTTTACTCAAACTCACCTCCATTCAGTCTGTGGTGCCATCCAACCATCTCATCCTCTGTCATCCCCTTCTCCTTCCACTTTCAATCTTTCCCAGCATCGGGGTCTTTTCCAATGAGTCAGTTCTTTGCATCAGGTGGCCAAGGTATTGGAGTTTCAGCTTCAGCACCAGTCCTTGCAATGAACACTCAGGACTGATTTCCTCTAGGGTGGACTGGTTGGATCTCCTTGTAGTCCAAGGGACTCTCAAGAGTCTTCTCCAGCACCACAGTTCAAGAGAGAGGGAGTCTTATTTTCATTGGTGGCAGTGAGCCTTCAGTGCAATACAAGAGTCCTGGAAGGCTAGAGAGGAGGCTGGCCCTCCCCATGGTGGCCACAGGGAATCCATGTAGAGGATGGAAAGGGGAAAGGGAAGATGAAGGAGTGAAGGAAGAGAGGAGGCAGCAGGAGCGAGAGAGTTAACGAGATGGAAGTAGGAGAGGAAAAGAAGTGAGTGGGAGAGAAGGGGTGAGTTGGAAGGGAGAGAGGAGAGAAGAGGGACAAGAGGAGGTGGAAACAGAAGGGAGAGGCTGGAAGTGGACAGGGGAATGCAGAAGAGGGGGAGGATGACCTGGATAGAATGTGAGGAGGGTGGAGGGGACGGGAAGAGGGAGGAGGAAGGAGACAGTAGAGGGCCAAGGGGAGCAAAGAAGAAGGAAGAGGCAGGGGAGATTAAATAAAGAGGAAGAAGGAAGTGGAAGTGAAGTCGCTCAGTCGTGTCCGACTCTTTGCGACCCCGTGGACTGTAGCCCACCAGGCTCCTCCGTCCATGGGATTCTCCAGGCAAGAATACTGGAGTGGGTTACCATTTCCTTCTCCAGAGGAAGAGGGAGGAAGAGGGAGGAGAAATAACCAGAAGTGATAGTGAGAGCCACAAGAGAGAGGGGCGGGAGGAGAAGAGGGGAAGGGAGGGACAGCAAATAGGGGAGGAAGAGGAAGCCACCGGAGCCAGTTCCCAAAAGTTCAGCCTGGCTGAACTCTCCAAGTGTGTGACATTCTCAGAAGCTCTGAGATGAATTGCACCTATCCTTCACGCCTGGCCAGGCAACCCGGAGACAAGTGGGACCCATGCCCAGTTAGTGCTTGTTACAAGTTTTCAGTGGCATCTGGAACAACAGGTTCCACATCTTCCACCCCTCAGCTCTGGTCACACTCAGGAAACAGCTCAGCCTGACCCAGGTCCTGGTTGGGTCAAGTCTAAGTCAGCCCCTCCTTCCACCTGAGACAGGACAGTCTGAAGGCAGGGTATCTAAAGATGCCAAGAGAGAAGAGCTTCTGAAGATTTAGAAGGCTTGATCTAGATAGAACTCAAGTGTTCTCTCTCAAGTGACATCATAACTTCACCAAGCCCTTTAATCTTTCTCTTACAAGCCAGCTGGTTCTTGGCGATAGGTTAGGTGGAAACACCAGTTAATTCCATTGGGCACAAGCCCACTGTTGCACTTCCATCCTGGGGGATGAGTTCTTTGACCAGAAGCAAGGCTCTCCAGAACATCATGGTGGATGAGAATTCTATGAGTTCTAAGGATGGTAGTACTTACAGCTGTGTTATGGACAGCAGAGGCAAGTTCGTATCAAGAATGTGTGCCTGGTTTGGGAGGGTGAATCCTGCCCCCTGCATTATGAAGTGGTCCAATGTACTTATGCTGGGAAAGACTGAAGGCAGGAGGAGAAGGGGATGACAGAGGATGAGATGGTTGGACGGCATCACTGACTCAATGGACATGAGTTTGAGTAAGCTCTGGGAGTTGGTGATGGACAGGAAAGCCTGGCATGCTGCAGTCCATGGGGTCACAGAGAGTCAGACACAACTGAACAACTGAATTGAACTCAACTAAACCAATGTACTTGCCACCAAGTATTTGGCTGTTTCCTCAGTAATGTGATCATATGAGGAGCTCAGTGTTGGTCTCCGCTGTTGGCAGACTAGGGCCTCAGTAGTAGAGATGGCCAGGTCATCTTTGATAAGAGGAAGTCCTTTGTATTAAACCTGTGCATAGCTTCCTTCCACACCACTGCAATCACTGTTTATCAGCCCACTGAACAAGTGCTAGGGTGACTGGGAGAAACGGGCTGACTAACATCCCCCAAGCATGTCATTTTGTCCCGATGACTATTTACAGCCTTCTCTACAGTGGATGTCCTTTAAATGACATGGGACTTTGCATCTTTGTGGTCTGTGATGATTCTGAGAATCTTGTTAACGTATTTCCATGTCACAAGGCTTCCCTCCTTTTCCTTCTAATTCACCAGTCACCCAGCCAAACCATCAGCAACTGCCCATAGGTTAGTGTAGATTCAAACTTCAGGCCCGCATGATGCGGACAACTTCAGAATTCTGACATGTCACACTCAAGAGTTCTGCCAAACTGGAAGATTTGTCTTCACTGTCTTTCAAGATTCCTCCTGAGTGGGGCTGTAGTCTACAGCCACCGGCTGTTTGATGGCAACATACAGATTCATCCATAACCAGGCTTGAGTTTGTTCTTTTTAAGTAAACGGGTCATAAGAAATACCCCATGAGGCCACAGGCAGGTAGATAATGTCAAAGGAATTTGAGCTATCTGTTCATACAACTCACCTGTACCTCTGGACCTGCCCAGTCCACTGTACATCGCCTCCCTTCTATGCCAGATTGCTGTTGAACACACCTGAAGTTCTGGCTAGGTGGGCCAGGCAACATCAAATCCATGATGAGAAGTTCAGGTCACAGGGTCAACTGATGTACTATGTTCAGACATTACAGATTGTCCTCCACTTACAATGAGGATATGCCCCAATGAATCCATCGCAAGTTGAAAATATTATAAGTTGCAAGTGCAGATAATATACCCAACTTACTGAACATAGCCTGAAAGTGAAAGTCACTTAGTCGTGTCCATTGTGACCCCATGTTCCATACAGTTCATGAAATTCTCCAGGCCAGAATACTGGAGTGGGTAGCCTACTACTTCTCCAGCGGATCTTCCTGATCCAGGAATCAAACTGGAGTCTCCTGCATTGCAGGCAGATTCTTTACCAACTGAGCTATCAGGGAAGCCAAAATAGCCTAACCTACCTTAAAAAGTGTACTCGGGACACTTATATTAGCCTGCCTTTTGGGCAAAATCACCAAACACAGAGCCGATATTAGAATGAAGTGTTGACTATCTCATGTAATTTATTGAATGCTCTACTGAAAGTGAAATGCAGAATGGTTCAATGGTAATAGAATAGCTGTGTTGATTGTTTACCCTCGTGATTGTGTGGCTGACTGGGAGCTGCAGCTTGCTGCCACGGCCCAGTATCACAAGAGATGAGAGAGAGAATATTGTTAGCCTGGAAAGATTCAGAATTTGATATATGGTTTCCACTGAATGCGTACCACTTTTGTACCATTGTAATGTCAAAAAGTTGTAAGTCAAACCATTGTAAGTCAGTGACTCTCTGTAGTGTCTACTGAGGTTCACTAACAAGAAAGAAGCTGTTTGTCAAAAAAGGAATAGTTATCTCAGAAGGAGGCATAGATTTTTGTGCCAAAAGACTAACGAGTCTGCTGTGATGCTTCTATTGGTACTTGTCAAAGGCTCCGCTCTCTCCAGCATCCTTATTTGCCACTGACACTTCACCTGGATCTTAAAGCTCAGGTTGGGGGGATGGGGTTGGAAATGCCTGTAAGGACCTGTCTGGGCAGGTGCTAGTGTGTGCAGGCTTGGTCGTGTCTGACTCTTTGCAACCTCATGGCCTGCAGCCCTCCAGGCTCCTCTGTCGAATTTTCCAGTCAAGAATACTGGAGTGGGTTGCCATTTCCTCCTCCAGGGACTATGTGTCAAGATTAGATACTTGATATTAAGGCAGGTAGAAAGCAAGTGGGGAGAGCAAACCATCAGGTGCCTGCCAGCTAGCAGGGTCTCCAGCACCTGGGGCTGGATGCAGGTGTCTAATTTATGATAGACAGACCCAGCTTGGGTTTAGACAGTCCTGGGTTTAAATCATGGCTCTATCTGGAAACTAACAATCTCCCCATCACCCATGGAGCCCTTCTTTGCTCCACAACAGTGGTGTTGGGGGCTTAACTTATATCCCTGCATTTAACCCTACAACTGCAGATGCTACTGTCTCCATGTACAGATGGGGAGACTGAGGCACAGAGCAATGTGTTCACTTCCTGGGCCACTGCAGTGACGTGCAGAGCCAGGCTGTCTGACGTGGAAGTCAGACACCTTGACAACAGGCCTCCGTTGAGCCACCTAACCACTCGGAACCTCAGTTTCCTCATCTGTGAAATGGGGGTTCATTCATTCTGCAGCAGGTATTTGTGGAGCAGGCACAGAGCTGGATTTAAGAATAGTAATTACAAAAAAAAAAAAAAAAGGAATAGTAATTCCTGCTCCATATGGTTTGTAGGTAGATTAAATGAAATGAATTTATAATTTTCCCATCCCTGCATCAGACACACAGTAGAGTCTCAGCAAATTGTATCTCTTTTTCCATTTTTAAATCCAAAATGTTTTCTCATCACGGGCATGTACAAATGGGTCAGTTGCTGCCTGGCAGGCTGAAGCCTCCTTCCGCTATTCATTCTTCAGCATTGTATGTGCTGATAACGTGGTTCCAATTCAACACATTTATATAAACATCGGGCTATCTTCTGCAGTCATTATCTTTTAGAGGAGTATAAGTTGTCTTCACGATCTGACAAACTTGAGGTTGTTCTAAGGCTTCAATGTGGTGCAGTAGGAGGGGGTGAGGGGGTGTTTGAAGAGGCTTGGATTCATTTCCTTGGGTTGGGTAAGAAATTTACACAAACCATGTGGCTTAAATCAACAGGCACCTACTAGGTCGTAGTTCTGAGGCTCCAGGTCCGAGATCGAGGCGTTGGCAGTGCTGGGTCCTCCTGGAGCCTTTGAGGGAGAGCCCGTGCTATGCCTCTCCCCAGCTTCTGGGGGCTGCTGGCCGTCCTGGTCATTCCTTAGCTGGTGGCTGCATCACTTTCTTCTCTGCCTCTGTCTTCCCGTGGCCTTCATCTCGGCACATTTCCTTTTCTGTCTCTTATAAGGATGCTTATCATTGGATTTCAGGCCCTCTCTAATCCAGGCCAATCTCATTTGAGATCTTGGTCTTAATTACATCTTCACAGACTCTTATTCTGAGGTTCTGAGTAGACATGTCTTTTAGGGGCCACTATTTGGGCTTCCACCAGACTCCTCCTTGGGCTCCAGTTCCGCCTGGTCTTGGCAAGTCCCTCTCCCTCCCTGGGTCTCAGGTGCTCTTACATTGTTTATATTTAGAATGTACAGAGTGAATGTCTCGGGAAGTGGTCAGACCAAACTTTCTTCACTCAACAATGATGTTCCTGCTCTGAGCTGACCTCAGTGCTGTAACCCAAGGAGACAAGGCTAGAGAGAAGGAAGACTTGAGGGGAGGTGGTTACAGCAAACTAGAGCAGGTGTTCGCTAGGGTCAGGATCTGCTTTATTCACAGCATCACCAGGCCTGATCCCGAGCAGTGGCTGGTGAATTCATTATTGATATATTTTGCAGCTAATAAGAGCTTGAGGAGGTGCCCCTGATGTAAGTTTCCCAAGCACAGAGGGGCAACCGACTGTGTCTTGAAAGGTCCAGATGGCTTCCCGGCAGAGGTGGTATTCGAGGTGAGACCCAGAGACTGAGCCACAGTGATTGCATGTGTAGGTACATACACAGGTCCTGTATGTCAGGGTTGGTGGGGCCTAGGGCATTGCTTCATGTCCACGGAGCAGAGGTGAGAGTTTCATCCTCTCTAGAACAGACAATGAAAGTAAAGTCGCTCAGTCGTGTCCGACTCTTTGCGACCGCATGGATTGTAGCCTAGCAGGCCTCTCTGTCCATGGGATTTTCCAGGCAAGAGTACTGGAGTGGGTTGCCATTTTCTTCTCCAGGGGATCTTCCCTACCCAGGGATCAAACCCGAGTCTCCCGCATTGTAGGCAGACGCTTTTACCATCTGAGCCACCAGGGAAGTTACTACAGAAGTCCTAGAACAGACAAGTGGGTCATAATGGCAATGTAGAAAGGGACACAACTTGCCTAGGTCCTGTGTGTCGTAAAAGATAGAGCCCAGGTGACCCCTGCCAGTCAAACTCCAGACCTGTTTTCGAGATAACTCTCTGCTCTGCTGTTTTGACACCACTGCTTGTGTGCTCAGCCGTGTCTGACTCTGCAAACCCATCAGCTGTAGCCCACCAGGCTCCTCTGTCTGTGGGATTCTCCGCGCAAGAATACTAGAATGGGTTGCCATTTCCTCCTCCAGGGGATCTTTCCAGCCCAGGGATTGAAACTGCATCTCCTGCTCGACAGGTAGATTCTTGACCACTGAGCCACCTTTTGACATTGTTACACAGGGTTAGATCAAAGTCACTAGAGTATATGTTCTAACTCCCATGTAACAGGCTTCCTATTGCTGCTGTTACAAATGATCACAAATCCGGTGCTTTAAAGCAGTACAGATTTATTCTCTTAAGAGTCTGGAAGACAGAAATTCAGACTCAGTCTAATTGCACTAAAGTTAAGGTGGAAGCAGGGCTAATTCTTTCTGGGGCTCCATGGGAGCATTCATATCCTTGCCTTTTCTGCTTCTCAAGCCTGCCCAGATTCCTTGATTCATGGTCTTTTCCTTGATCCTCAAAGCCAGCATCATAGCCTCTCCAAATTGCTGACATTGTCCTCTGCTTAAACCATCATATGTCCTTCTCTAGCCCTGTTTCCATTGAGCTCCCTGACTCTGACCCTCCTGCTTCTCTCTTATAAGACCCATTAAACTGCACCCACTTGGATAATTCAGGATAATCTTCCCATCTCAAGATCCTTAACTGAATCATACCTGCAAAATCCATTTTCCCGTGTGAAGTAACACAGTCACAGGTTCTGGAGATTAGGAGATGGACATCTTTGGGGGACTTTACACTGAGTCAAGTACATGAGGCTCGGAGATGGTTGAGACACGTGTGCTAAGATGCAGACCTATGATCAGTATACCCAGCACTCAGTGTTGACTATTGTACCTCCTCCCTTTTCTACAGGGAAGTCCCGAGTTGCTCAATGAGCCACAGCCCAATTTCAGACTCAAGAGGGCAGATCTGTGAGCTGAGGTCTCACTGAACTGTTGCCCTATGGGGCAAGGATGACAGATATTGTGACCGCTGTTGTATTTGAAGCAAATGATCCCTGCAGAGCCAGGAAGTTTGTGGCTCAGAGAACTGGATGATGAGGTGAGGAGGTCACTTTGTCTGTGACATCCCTCTGTGGGCCATCCTCCTTTTCCCTGCTCCACAAGGATCAACTAAGCAGCAGAAGTACCAGATAGATTTTCTGTGCTTCTGGCTTCCATAGGAAGCAGCCTTCGGAATGCTGAACGATGAGAAAAAAAATGCCAAGACTTTACTTAGCAGGGGCCAGAGGGGTGGATGCTCACACTGTACAGTTTACAAAGTACTCACCTGGGCTCATGCCTCCTTGGATTCTCAAACCTCCCCGGGAAGGGAGTGAGACGCGGATGTTGCTCTGCCCTGGAAGCTGTAGCTGTGGTTACCTCCATGACTGTAGCATGGATGTGCACCATTCCCAGGCACACCCCAGCCTCCACAGGACTGGTTGAGAGTCTCCCATGTGCTTGACTTGGGGTGTTATGGAACTAGTGAAGGAGGAGAGATTTGGGAGGTATGAGAGGCCTCTCTGAGCCATCTCAGAAACACAGATCAAGAGGAGAGAGAGGAGGAGAAACATACAGCAGGTACCAAATGGTGGGCGTAGCTCACCTGCACAGGTAGCATAGACATCTTTGCCAGTATCCCATAGCAAGGCCTGGGCCTCCTTTGTGCACCCAGAGTGACACAATGCCTGACACCAAACAAGGGCCTGTAATGGCCAAGGAATGAATTGTCGAATGGATGAAAGGATGAGTGGATGGAAGGATGAGTGGATGGATGGATGAATGACTAGGTGAACTGATGGATGATTGGATGAAAAAGGAGAGTGAGAAAGGGAGTACAGTGTAGTGGTTAGGAGAGCCAGGCCTGGAGAGCCTCTGGAACCAGGCTTGGGTTTGACTCAGCTCTGCCAGTTGTTAGCTGTGATCTTGGCCCAGTCTTATCCTCTAAGCGTCAGTTTCCTCATCTGTAAAATGGGAATGATAATAAAAGCAGCTATCTCAGGGCTATTGTGAGGATGCCAGGGGCCAATGAGTGAAGGTGCTTAGATCCAGTCCTGGCCCATCACAAGCTCTCAGTAAATCCTACTTATTATTAGGGCAAAAACAGTTTCTAGATTTCTGGAGTGCATAAATATAGCAAGTGATATTAACAAATTGCAGCAGAAAGGATGGCCCTCCCTCTAGCTTGAAGTCTTAAGCTGCAGCTTGATCCTAATACCTCTCACTCACTAGCCACACTTCTCATGCCTGACCTTCCAAGGGTGGGCAGACTCAGGACTGGTGATACGTGCAGCCCAGATCACACCGAGAGACCCCCATGGTCAGTGTATCTGCAGCCCTGAAGTGATTCCCACCTCAAATCAATGATGTTTACAAAGTTGGCAGGGGGACTGATTTATTTGTCTTCCTTCCATGTCTTTTCTAGAATAAGCAACCATCTCTCTTCTGGCAAATGCTTTGTCTCCCGCTGCTCCTCAGGCCCTGGGAGGCTGGCAGGATCTGTCTGGGCAGATCTCAATGTCTTGTTTCAGTTCTGCACCTGGACTGAGCCCTTGTGGGGCATGTTTCACATGGGGGACCTCACTCCTCTCACAGCAGCAGCACTGTGAGGTGAGGTTTCAGGAGCGCTGAGTTTCTTACTCAACAATGCACAGTTAGGAGGTGGCAGAGCAAGAGTCTGAGCCTGGGACTCTCTCTGACTGCTAACACCTCTTGAGTCCTGTTACTGCTCTAAATGCCCGCATTCACTATGGTGAATGGTCATCTCCATTCACAGATGATGAAACTGAGGCTCAGAGAGGAAACTAACTGACCCCCAGACACCCAGCGGTAAATGGATTTGCTGGTATTCAAAGTCAGGAAGTCTGGTCTCCCCAACCTCCACTCTAGATGACTAAGTTTCCACTGCCTGGCAAGTCCACATTCTGTGTGTTTCCACATGCTGCCCAGTGTTGCCCATCTTACCTGCCTCCATATGGTGCTAGAATTGCCTCTCCAGAACCCATGCCTGACCTTGACCTCACCTGGAGTTCATTACCTTTGAGATTGCTTTCCCACCATAAGCTTGTCACTCGGCACAGTTCAGTGACTCACTGAAGTTGTTTAGCTTAGACTCCAGGGCAGGACTTGAACACAGGTCTATCTGGTTCTAAAACAGATTAATCCTCTTCTCCCTGAGCTCTGATGTCCCTCAAAACAATCATAAAACCTACCAAAAGGCAGAGAGACCAAGAAAGATGCTGGGGTGGGGGCAGACAAGTGCTACAGGCTCTCGTGAGCCCAACAACCTGGGGGTGGATTGAGAAGGGGCTGCATCCTGATGGATGGATAGATGGACTCTGGGAGGCCAGACGGAGGGGAGGTCCAACAGGTGCCCAGGCAGAGATGAGAAGGTGAGATGGAGGAGCCATGAAAAGACAGGTTGATGAGGGGGAAGGGGAGAGGGGTGATGAGGAGGAGCTGACCTAGGAAGGATGGTCCCAAACACATGGGGACTTTATCATCAAGCTGACCTTGGGCTTGAACTCAGCTCTGCCACTTCTCATGGATGCTGCATTTGCTTAACCTCTCTGAGCTACAGTCTCCTATCTCTGAAGTGAAAATTGTACCTCCTCGGGTTGTTATAAACCACTATTATGGTTTTTTTATTATACTTTATATATATATATATATATATATATATATATATTTGGTTCAGTGGTAAAGCATCTGCCTGTCATTGCAGGAGACGTGGATTCGATCCTTGGGTAGGGAAGATCCCCTGGGGAAGGAAATGGCAACTCCGGTGTTCTTGCCGAGAAACCCTATGGACAGAGGAGCCTGGTGAACTATAGTCTTGGGGTCACAAAAAAGTTGGACACGATTTAGTGACTGAACAACAACAAAAATATATATTTGTATGCTTTTACAATCTATTTGTAAAAGCATACAAATATAGTGGTATTTAGTGCTTTAATTGTTATGATATCATATTATAAGCATAATTTTACATCTACCTTAACCCAAAATTAATTGTTAAAGATATATCCATAATAAATGAATGAATGAGCTAATTGAAGAAACAGCCTATGGTGAGAAAGCTTTCTCCAAGGATAGTGGACACTCTACCCCGGGGAGGGGTTTGAGCACAGGCCAGGTCATCTTTTCATGGCTCCTCCATCCTCTGGGTCCTCCTCACCTCTACCTGGGTACCTGCCGATCCCTCCCTCCCTCTGATCTCTTGCAGTCTGTCCATCAGATTGATGTCTCCTGAAACCCTCTTCAGTTGTCAGGCTCACGGATGCTGGTGGGGAAGTGGCTGCTTCACAAAAGGTAACTAAGAATAATAACAACAATGCAGCCTGGCAGTTATGCTACAAGTTAAGGAAGAACAGACAACTAGGACATCCTGACTACTCCCTCCCACTCTCCCAAAAATTAATCTTGCCTTTAAGGAGCTCCATTTCCCCAGAGTAAGAGACACTTTATTAGAGAAGGCCCTTCCCCCCATAGATAGAATGAACAGACCAATAAAACTCTCCTGGTTTCAGCATCGCTTCGGAAATCAATGCGCTATGATTGTGAATCCAACCTCTGTTGGCAGCTGCCTAATTTTAGCTGGATCTTTGCAGGCTTCTCACTGGGCTCATCAGCCCCCACGGACCAGCCGAACTGTTCCCAGAGCTTCACTGATCTTTTGGCTAAAGTGTCCTAATGAAATACAAATCTGTTGTTACTTAAAAAGCCATCTGTCATGGCGGCACACAAGAAATGCTACCAGGAGAACAATAACCATAATTTCCTTTTAAGACCCAGCCTTCCTCCCCCTTTTCCTGCCAGAAAAAAAAGTCGATATCATTTACTGTTTCATTTTGTCACAGAGCACTAGGGGGAAAGCCACCATCGATAGGGTGTTAAAGATATTTCCAATCATGTGCGAACTCCCGTCTGAAGGGCCTTTGGCCTCCTTGAGTGAGTTAGCCCCTATTTGCATGAGAGGAGTTGCTGCTGCTGCTAAGTCGCTTCAGTCTTGTTCGACTCTGTGTGACCCCACAGATGGCAGCCCACCAGGCTCCCCCATCCCTGGGATTCTCCAGGCAAGAACACTGGAGTGGGTTGCCATTTCCTTCTCCAATGCATGAAAGTAAAAACTGAAAGGGAAGTTGCTCAGTCGCGTCCGACTCTTCGCGACCCATGGACTGCAGCCCAACAGGCTTCTCTGTCCGTGGATTTTGCAGGCAAGAGTACTGGAGTTGAGTGCCACTGCTTTCTCTGGAGAGGAGTAGCCAATAGTTATTTGGTATTTCTGTCCTGGAGTACTCTGCCTGGGTACGTGGCTAAGGAGGTGACAGGTGTGCAGGGTTCTCAAAAGGTCTGGGGTCCAGGAATATGCAAATAAGTATCAGGCATTCCTGGGTGGAATGGTCAGAATGGCAAAGCCCATCATTGTCCTGCAGCCCAGAGCCCAGGCAGTGGGAATTTCCAGGAGAGGGAGAAGGAAGATCTGCTGCTTGGAGGGGGAGAGTGGGCACATGTTTTCCTGGCAGGACTGGATCATCACGTCTGACCCTGTAAGTGTCCAGCTGCCTCATCCTTCTAAGTGAGACCTTTGAGACACAGGAGGAAAAACTGACTTGTCCCAGTGTCACCCAGCAAATTGATGGCAGTTAGAGGAGTTGCCTTACTGACATTCCCTCTGGTCAGCTCCTTAGGGGGAGATGCATACTGGGCATCAAATATTGGGGATACAAATGTCCCTCCAGTCTGTATCTTACAGGCCTCAAAGTCTGGACTTACGTTGAAAGGTACTTGTTGACATAAAAAAAAAAATTCACAACCTAGAAGTTGAGAATTATATTTTATTTGTTGGGAATTTTTAGGACTTCAAGCTCGAGAGATAGCATCTCAGGTGATTCTGAGAGAGCTACTTCAAGGAGGGTGGGGAGGAGCCATGTTATATAGAGGTTTTGCAACAAATGGCAGGTAGTCTGCACATCAAAAGATTGTTGTTAATTAAAGAAAACCAGATATCCCAAGTTAAAGAATTTAGCACTTCTCTATGGATGGTAAGAGTCTGGGCTCACTGAAATCATTCCTTTGATATGCACCTCAGTCATCTGAGGCTCCAATACTTTGGTCACCTGATGCAAAGAGCCAGGGCATTGGAAAAGACTGATGCTTAGAAAGATTGAAGGCAAATGTAGAAGAGGACAGCAGAGGATGCGATGGTTGGATGGCATCACTGACTCAATGGACATGAACTTGGGTGAACTCTGGGAGATGATGATGGACAGGGAGGCCTGGTTGCTGCAGTCCATGGGGTCTCAAAGAGTCAGACATGATTTAGCAACTGAACAACAGCAACAACTTCTGGGGCCAGTGTCCTGTGTTTTCACATCCTGAGTTTTCTTTCCTCAGAGCTCACCATAGGGAGTGGCTACAGTCTAGATGGCAGGTACTCTTCTTCCTGAGTTTCCTTAGGCTCACCAGCTTACACTGTAGGGCTGCAACTGCTAATCCATTTCTCATATGTCAATATCATTGAGTCAGGTTTTTTCAAAACTGAATTGGAAATAGAACCCCCAAATTTACAACTTGTGGCCATAGAGCTTCTCATGGGGTCCTGAGGCTTCCTACATCTTCTCTCTCCTCACTCTTGCTCTGACCTTCCATGGTATCTCAAGGGAGACATGTCAAAAAACACCTCTGGCTTCCAAGATAAACTTTAGCCAGGTACCCAAGGGTCTTTGCTGCATGTCCGCTCTCACACCCCTGACCTCACTTCTTGGCTCTCCCCTTTACTCTCCTCTCCCCATGAGGTTGCCCGCTTGATGCTCCAGCCCTTTGGAGCTTTTGACTATTCCCTTATGCACCTCTATGTCTTTGCTCATGCTGCTCTTCCTATTCTAGACTGCCTCCACGCACCCTGGACCCACTCTCTGTCTTCCCACTTGGCCAGTACTCAGGGTCACATCTCCATGGGTCCAGGCAGTGAAGTGAACAGACACCACTGGGGTAGGCAGAGTGTTGGGTAAAATTGCCTTCATTCTTTATATATATATATACATACACATATATATATATATACACACACACACACACACATATATATATATATATATACACACACATATATATTTATTTTGGGTTTCACTGGGTCGTCTTTGCTTTGTGCAGGCTTTCTCTAGTTATGGTGAACCGTGGCTCCTCTTTGTTGCAGGCTTCTCATTGTGGAGGCTTCTCTTGCTGTGGAGCATGGGCTCTAGAGCCCGGGCCTTCAGCAGCTGCAGCACATGAGCTCTGGTAGTTGCAGCTCATGGGATCTAGGTGAGGGCTCAGTAGTTGTGGCCCACGGGCTTGGTTGCTCAAAGGCATGTGGGATCTTTCTGGCCCAGGGATCAAACCTATGTCCCCTGCATTGGTAGGTAGTTTCTTCTCCACCATGCCACTAGGGAAGTCCTTGAAATTGCCTTCATTCTTTAATTCACTATTTCTTTTAAAAAAATCTTGTCTTGGTGAACATGTGTAGCTAAAGTATCCTTTGTCTACACTGATTGCCAAACTCTTCAGTGTCTTATTCAATTGTTAAACTATGAAACTCCTTGTGGCTTTCCACACAAGCCTGACACATAGTAGTTTGTCAATATATATCTGTAGAATAAGTGAGGAAAACGGCATAGGAGTTCAGGAGGGAGGAAACATCTGAGCAGAGGAACCAGGCAAGAGTACGTTGGTTTACATTAGGAAACAAGACAAGGAACAGAGCAGATTTAAGACAGGAGGAGAGATCATGGGCACAGCAGAAAAGGCCTATTAATAGATTTGTTGCTATTCAGTTGCTTGGAGAAGGAAACTGCAACCCACTCCAGTACTCTTGCCTGGAGACTCCCAGGGACGGGGAGCCTGGTGGGCTGCCGTCTATGAGGTCGCACAGAGTCGGACATGACTGAAGCGACTTAGCAGGAGCAGCTATTCAGTTACTAAGTAGGGTCCGACTCTTTGCGATCCCATGGACTGCTACCCTGACATTCACCATTTTCCAGACTTTGCTTAAATTCATGTCCACTGAGTCCGTGATGCCATCCAACCATCTCACCCTCTGTTTACCCCTTCTCCTCCTGCCCTCAATCTTTCCCAGCATCAGGGTCTTTTCCAAAGAGTTGGCTCTTCACATCAGGTGGCCAAAGTACTGAAGCTTCAGCTTCAGCATCAGTTCTTCCAATGACTATTCAAGGTTGATTTCCTTTATGATTGATTGGTAATTAATTAATAGATTAAGCATCTGAATCTCTGCATTCAGATTCTGACTGCCACTTTCTGTGTGACTTTGGGAAAATTATTTAGCTTCTCTGGCCTCTGTTTTCCATAAACTAGAGATCATTTCTACCTTACTGGATTCTTGTGGAGTTGAAATAAACTATGCATTATGTCCTACAATAGGAAATGATTGATATTTGACTATTTTGACCTATAAATGCTACAGGAACCTAAGCCCAGGTGATGAAGATCCCAGGATGCCCAGCACCAACTGGCCCCTCCACAGATGGGGTCCTTTGAATGTGTAAGGGTTATGGCTATTTGCATCACAAGCAAACATGTCCACTGTCCCTTGCTGACCTGTTCTGAGCCTGGCATCCTCTCAGGTGGCATCAGAAAGCCTGTGGCTTGGGAAGCACAGAGAATTCCTCCACTGTTGCCACAAGGCTAGCATTGCAGATCAAGGCTTCCGGACTTTCACTTTCTGTATTTTTTCCAGACAATCGAAGCCTCGTAACTGACAATTTGCCTCACACCAGGTGAACCTGGGAACCAGATTTCTAGAAGGCAGGACTTGGCAAGTGTTGGGATGGACGTGTGAATCTTTCCTGTGTCTGAAGCTCCCACGGTGCCTTTGAGGAGGTCGGGATGGGGAGCAGGAGGAGGAGGAAGGGAAATGAGGTGTAGCTGTCAAGTGGTCTGTTTACTCCGATTCACCACAGGTTACCTTTAAATGAGAAAAAAAATCAACCTCTAATCCCCTTTATCTCTGTTCAGTATGTCTAGAAAAGTGCTCCTTGACATTTTCGGTGAATGTAAATATGTAAGCGTAAAAGGTACATGATACTCAGCGGAAACTTAGGATGGAGAAATGTGAGAGTATTACAGTGTGTGCCTCCCTCACGTCTTGAAAATGGGACCAGGTGAGGTGAAGTGGGGGCCAATGCCCTGACTCCTGTGGGAAGTATGTCAGCATCCCCCTACAGGCTCCTGTTTGTGGGGTGAGTATGGGGGATTTGGCCTTGTGTCCTCCTCACACCTGCACCCCCGATGGGGAATGAGGCTCATACCGCCCTCACCTCACCTCACCTCATCTCATCTCACTTACCTCACCTCCTCACCTCACTTCCTTCACCCCACCTCACTTCATCTCATCTGATCTCATCTCACCTCCTTCACCCCACCTCATCACATCTCACTTACCTCACTTTCCTTACCTCACCTCCTTCACCTCACCTCACCTCACCTCACCTCCTTCACCCCAGCTCACCTCACCTCACCTCATCTCATTTCACTTACCTCACCTTCCTCACCTCACCTCCCCTCCTTCACTCCACCTCACCTCACCTCATCTCATCTCATCTGATCTCATCTCACCTCCTTCACCCCACCTCACTTCATCTCATCTCACCTCACTTACCTCACCTTCCTCACCTCACCTCACCTCCTTCACTCCACCTCACCTCACCTCCTTCACTCCACCTCACCTCACCTCATCTCATCTCATCTCACTTACCTCACCTTCCTCACCTTACTTCACCTCACCTCCCTCACCTCAACTCCTTCACTTCTCACCTCATGTCACCTCATCTCATTTCATCTCATCTCACTTCCCTCACCTCCCTCACCTCTCTCTCTCACCTCATCTCATCTTACAAGGCAGCCTTGACTGCCTTTTCAGTCCCTGCTCCCTTCAGGTCTCCTTGTCATCCTAAGCTGGCCTACAAAATAGCTCCCTTCAGGCTGAATAACACACCTTCTCCCTACCCTTTACTCCCTGCAGGGTCTCAGCCTCCGACAAGCAGAGAGGGGCATTGCAGGCCCTGACGCTGAGCCATGGCTGCAGGCACTGAGCGAGGTGAGTGGTGCCTGCCGAGGCCTGCTTGCCTGGAGCAGGGATGAGGCTGCCTGACCAGCTTCCTCTCGCATGTGATGTCCCCATTACCCTGAGGCCCAGGGCTATGGACCTGGGCTCTGGGGGCCTGGAGAAGTATCTTCAGCCCAACCCAGAGAGAGGGGGAAAGATGCCAGGGGCTTGAACCCTCTGGTTCAGCAAGCCATGCCCATGATGCCATTTTTTTGTATGACTGTCCACAGGACACATGCTGTTCACTTTAAACGTGGCATCCTGTGGACATGGTCATCCCTGAAGGAGTATTTCCTGGAAGTGAATTTGTGAAACCAAACAATCGAGAGGCACATACCAGACTCTTCACCATGAATCTGAGTGATCATGGGCCAAAGATTCTATCTGTCTGATCATAGGAGTAGACACCGAGGATAATGGGAGCCTGGGTCTCATTGTCAGAGAAAAGAGTAACAACACGATCCAGGGGAAAACTACAATCAGCCCTTTTACAAAATCTGTTGTTTTTCCTCCTCTGAAAAATAGAGATGACCATAGGACTCAGCTCCTGGGATGGCTGTGTCCATACACACACACACACACACACACACACACACACACATCTCAACCATTTATCTTTATCATTTTATTGTTATTACTATGGCTACCTGCAGTGTGAAAACACCTCCTGAATAGCAGAGCCAAGAGGCCCACTTTTGACCTTGACCTTCCTCTTATACCACTGAATTTTTTCCTCTTGATTTTTTATCATCACTGAAGTCAACTCTGGGCTATGAATTTATGAATATTAATAGGACAGACATGCCATTCCTAATCTTGTTGACATTTTCAAATGGTTCAGTAAAACATTGTTCACAGTTGCATGAAAGATAAAAATCATGCCTGATTCGTGACAAATTATGAGTTCCTGGGTTCTATTGTTCCTCTCATACTTATTTGTTCATTTAATATTAATATAAGTATTATAAACTGCCATGGGCACTATACTAGGGGTTGGGGATAACTAACAGTCATTCATTCATCCACTAAATGAAAATTATTAAATGCTGCCACAATCAGGGAACAATTGCTCTAACGGGACAGGGGGTCATCCTGGGAGACAGAGGGGTGAAGTGGGGTCTCACATCAGAGGAAGTGCAGAGTCATGCAGCTAAGCCTGTGTTGGAAGATTGATTTCAGACTGGGAGATAATGAGGACCAGGGTTCTCACTTTTGGAGAAAGGAGTTAGGGATATGGAAAGGGGGAAAATTATCATTCCCATTGACAAAATTCTACAATGCAGAACCAGGGTGGGACAGCGAAAACGCTTCAGATAGTTGGTTTTGTCACAGAGGTACTGGGATTAAAAGGAAGCGATACGCTGTGGGAAGCATAGCCTTGGCCCACCCACCATCGGGGCCACTCTCCCCCTGGGCTACAGCTGCGCCCTGAGCAGCCCTGTGATCAGCTCCTGGTTCCTCACCATGGGCTCTGCCAGTCCATAGAATTCTGCTCCTGCCTGGGAGGGTGCTGTGGGCTCACCTGGCCTCCTCATGTCCCCAGAGGAGCCCCTTGGGCTTCCACCTTAGTGTCCCAGTGCCCCTCCTCCTGCAGGTGCCTTGGGATCAGACTGGGAGGAGGTTCAGAGTGAAGGGCATGTACTAGGAAGCTAGAGTGGCAAGTTCTTCCAGAGAGTGGGGTGCCCATCTGGGTGGTGCCTCGGTGTCCCCATAGCTCCTGCCCCCACCGCACCAAGAGGTCCCTCTCACAGAGAAGAAGTCCTACAGCCCTGCCCTCCACAGCTACACACCCAGGACTAGTCGGGGTGGAGGTGGGGGGCCAGGCAGAAAGCCAGGACTCAGGCCCCAAGCTGACCTCTCCTGAGTCATTTCACTCCTGTGCTCCTTGGGGTCAGCTGAGGCCTCTTTCTGGACTGCATCAGACCCCAACTCCCCCAGCCATCCTGCTTTCTTCCCTCCTTCCCCCAACTGGATCCCAGGGGGCACTTCCTAATGCATGCCCTTCAAGCTGAGCTTCCTGGGTATCCTCTATCTAGCTCCCCCAAGAGCAACAGCTTACATTGCTATAATAGAGCACCAAAACCCCAAAAAGAAAACAAAACCAAAAAACATTGGCATGATACTGCTAACTAGACTACAGACCTTATTCTGATTGCATCAGTTTCTGTATGCCCTCATTTGTGTGTGCACGCATAATGTATATGAAAGGCTATGCAGTTTTATCATATATACTGGGCTGTATAATTGCCATCACGGTCATTACAAAACTCTTATGACACCATAAAGGAACTTTCTCATGCTGTTTATCCTTATTTTTTAAATAAAACATTTCAAGTGCAGCTGAACCCTAAACCCAACCCCATTCTCCGTCTCCACTCACAGAGGGGACCACCATTTCTAAGGTATCGTATGTGCACGTCTCCAAGAGAGAATGCCCGTGGACAGAGGAGCCCGGTAGGCTACAGTCCGTAGGGTCACAAACAGTTGGATGTGACTGCAGTGACTTGGCATTCCAAAAGAGCTAATAACTGGCAGGTGCTTGCTGTGCATCCAAGCTCCATGCTAAGCTGTTTCCATGCAGAATACGTTCCCTACTCACCATAACCCAGGCATTGTTTTCCCCAGTGAGGATGCTGAGGAACAAGGAGATTAAGACAATTTACACAAGGACCAGAACTGCTGATACTGGGACTTGCAGCTGCCTTCACAGCCACTAATCTGTATTCTTGCCACAGATGTCTTCTACTCAACGAGATGTCTAGGAGATTCACACTGTTTGGTATCTGCAGCCAGAATTAATTAATGGTAACCACTCTTAGTTTTCCCTTTTATGATTACACTACAATTTCAGTAGCCACATTCCTAGTGGTGGGTATTTAGAATGCTGCATTGCCTCTACTGCAAGCAATGGCACAGGAGCCTCCTTTGCCAGTCCGCTTGTGTACACAGACCTGAGCTTCTCTGGGGTTTATTCCTACATGTGGAATTGCTGAGTCTTGGAGTAGGAGTGGCTTCAGCTTTGGAGGACATTGCCAAGTCTCACAATATTTGTAGTAATTTATACTTCCACTTGCCAGGCTTAAGAGTGTGGAAGGACATATCCCTGTTATTTTAGTTTGCATTGCTCTGATTTCTAGTGAAACTGGGTTTATCTTTTGATTACTGGTCAAGTATTTTGGTTTGCTGTGTGTACATTTTTCTACTGGGTGGCTTGTCATGTTCTTATTAGTAAGAAATTTTTACATATTCTGGATGATAATTCTTAATTGGTAATATGCATGGCAAATACCTTCTTCCATGCTGTCCTGCTTTTTTTTCAACTTCGACTAAAGTGTTTTTACTACAGACAAGTTTTTAATTTTATTTTTTTAATTGTATTAGATTCTATCAACCTCTTCCATTATGGTTTGGGCTTCTGCATATTTTGTTTAAGAAATTATTTCACCTTTACGGTCATAAGGAAACTTTCTCAACTTTTTTCTAATTATTTTTAAGTTTATCTTTTGTGGTTCTCATAGAAAAGTTTTATTTGTACTGTTACCTTTCCTGTAAGACATAAATATCTCCTCCTACACATAGGCACTTTCCTGGCACTATTTACCATGCCATCTGCCTTTCCTCTTGTTTGTAACACCTCCTCTACTGTATATGGAGTTTCTGCATACATCTTGGTCTGTTTCTTGTCCCTCCATTGGCCTCTTCACTTTCCACGACACCGACCCTGCACGGTCTGAAACATGAGAGCTTTATCATAAACCTTGGTGTTGAGGAGGGTGGGTTGTCCTTGTTCTTCAAAATTATTTCCCACATGAGCTTTTGAATCAGCCAGTCAGTTTTATCTGACGCTCTGTTAGGATTTTAATAATTGCAATTACATCAGATTCATAGATTCTCTTGGGGGATAATTGACATCTGAAGTCTATTGGCCCTTTCCGTCTATAAGCATGTTATATCTCTCCCTTTATTCAGCTTTTCTTTTATGTCCTTCAATTACATTCTATAATTTTCTCCTTAAAGGTCTTGCACATAGTTTCATAGATTTATTTCTCAGTCCCTTCTATCGTTTATTGGAATATTGGGGTGAGGGATGACTCCTGATGGAGTTCAGTCATTTATGAACCTCAGGATCCTAGTTAAGTCCCTTAAATGATACAATTCTCAGTTTCCTCATAAATAAATAGACCTCGATCATAGAGTAGATGTGAAGAGTGAGTGAAACCAAGAATGTCACGCCCTTAGAACATCATAAATATCCGATAAATGTTAGCGCATCCTGGCGCTGGCACACATTTGGAGTTATGCCTCCGAATATGTGTACTTGTACATCCTTGACTGTGCGGAGAATATGGTCCCCAGGAGAAACAGTCAGATGTGACAGCTTCTGACCTATTAGTAATTGGCAGATAGCATTCTCCTCCCTCCAAAGCAAAGAGCACTAAAGAAAGCACTTTGAAAACACATGGTGATGTGTATGTTTCAATGCTATTCCCTCAAATCATCTCACCCTCTCTCTCTCCCACTGAGTCCAAAAGTCTGTTCTTTACATCTGTGTCTCTTTTGGTGCCCTGCAACATCACAATATTGTAAAGTTATTATTCTCCAATTAAAATAAATAACATTTAAAAATAACAAAACAAAACACATGGTAAAACCATTACTTTTATTGAATTTCCAATTAAGTTACACTTAACAATTATTCTAGTTGGGGATTCCCTGGCAGTCCAATGGTTAAGACTCCGTGCTTTCACTGCCATGGTCCTGGGTTTGATCTTTGGTCCTGGAACTAAGATCCCACAAGTGGAGTGGGGTGGAATGTATATATATATATATACACACACATACACTAGTTAATTTACCAGAAAACCAACTAAAAGAGAAAATTATTATAAAGATTTTTTTCTGTTTGAAATTTAGTGCAACTTATCACCATAGTTGTTCTTCTGGCCCTTTTCAGAGCAAAATGCTTAAACTGGATTCATTTCTTCTAAAGTTTTGTTTTTATAATATAGTACATGCTTTATTATAAGCATTTCAAATATTAGGGGGGAAAGTACAAAGAAACAGAAAGTTCCCTAAATTGTACCACTGAAATAGAACCATTGCTAACATTTTTGTCAATATCATTTTTTTATTTCTTGATACTAACAAATGGGCTTCTAGACCTGTGCTCACTTTGTGTTTTTTCTCTACAAGATGTTGTAGATGTCTTTCCACTTTAATTGTCTGCAGAATTATATCATATCATTGCATTATGCTCCATTTTATAGATGCTCACTAATTTAACAAATCAATTCCCTTTTTATGGCTATTTGATCTTCTGAAATAAACCACTCTCCAGTGAACCACAGCACACCTCTTTTTCTGTGAGTTTATGTGACTCTTCCATCAATAGATTCCTTGGAAGTGAGATTATCAGGATAAAAGGCACATTTATTTTGAATTTTGACACTTTTTCCAAACTGTCTTTCCAGCAAGGTTGAATCAATTAGCACTGCCATCATGGGGCATGAAGGTGTCCATTTTCCAATGAGCTAAGAGGGTTTGTCAATTTTCTTAATCTTTACCTATCTGGTGAGTGGAAAACAAACCTCTCTTTGCACATGCATGTCTTTGATCTGTAATGAGATTAAACATCTTTTCATCTGTTTATTGGCTCTTTGAATCTTCTTTTGTGGATTGCCTCTCTGGGTAGTGAGTAGGTTCATTGTTTATAAGTTCTTCATGTCTTAACATTGTGTATAACATAGGGCAAGAGCCCCTTGACTTAGGGCTTGGCAATGTGGCTTGCTTTGGTCAATGGGATATCAGCAGATGTTATCAGACAAAGGTTTTCACCGTGTGTGGCTGAGCTTGCCATCTTGTGCTTCTGCTGACCACATGAAAATATGACGCCTTGTTGGGCCCACTGGTCACAGAGGAATGAGAGACCCATGGAATAAACTTGAGCTGAACCCATGATTTGCAGCCAAGCCTAGCCTGGCCCAACCAAGATGGGCAGAGCCATAGCTGCCAAGGCCCAGATATGGGTGAAAATAAGTAGATGATTACTGTTTGAAGCCAACCCAAGTTTGGGTTGGTTTGTCATGCAGCATTGTTATGGGAAAGATGATCTCCATACCCTGTCATTATATTGCGGTGTGACCTTACCTTCTTCTCTGGGTCTCAGTTTCTTTAAAGGTGGCATGAAAGAGTTGACCACTGAGTGATTTAAGAGTCTCTTCTAATACTAAGAATCTGGGTTCCAAATTCCAAAACAGGGTTTGCTGGTGAGAAGGGAGGGAAGTGTTCCATAAAGAAAGTCCAAAATAAATGTGCAAAGAAAGCTACACAAGTAAGGCAATAGGAAGGGGCTGGTTTATCCCACCAAAGCAGGTGGTCTGAGACATGCAAGTGGGGTTGCATGGGGGTGGCTTGGCTGGGAAGGGTTGGTGCATGAATCCTGGAGCCTGATCTGCTCCAGAATTTATCCTCCACTGCTTCTGAACATCTTGCAAATTGGTTTCTGAGCCTGCCATGCTGCCGAAATTGTCTTCTCAGTTCTAACTCTCATCTCCAAACCCTCTTAACCCTGCAACCTCCTAGAACTTGATGCCTCCTTCAGGCTCTTCCCTGCTCCTGCACCCCCACCTCCACCAATCTAGCCCTTGCCTCTCCATCTTTCCATGAATCTACTCTGAAGACAACCCTCAAGGGTCTTTCCTCAGCTCCTGCTCTTCAGCCTAGTGATGAGTGGGATACCAGGATACAGACCCCAAGTGAGAAAGCTGGGTACCAGGCAAAAGAGGTACAAGGAATTAGAAGCATATTAATACTACCAAAGAGCAAGTGAGAGCTCGGGACAGACATGAAGGGACCCAGCACTGGCCTCAAATAACTATTATGTGTTACAATTCCACATCCACTCATAGCTCCAGAGCAATCATCCCTACATGATAAATTCTGTGCTTGTGGCTACAATAGATGGGCTGAGCAGGGTGGCCAAACCCCACAGGCCATTTTAAAGCAGAGGTGGGCAGCCTGCATCTCTTCTCTGCTTAGCACAGTGAAAAAAGTGAAAGTGTTAGTCACTCAGTTGTGTCTGATTCTTTGCGACCCCGCAGACTATAACACACCAAACTCCTCTGTCCTGGGATTCTGCACGCAAGATTACTGGAGTGGGTGGCCATTCCATTCTCCAGGGTGTCTTCCCAACCCAGGGATTGAACCCAGGTCTCCAGCATTGCAGGCAGATTCTTTACCATCTGAGCCACCAGGCTCAGCACAGGGTGGTCTTCAAATGCTCTTTCTTCAGTAGACCCGTCTCCTCTTTTCCTCTGGTGCGTGTCCCCTCTCACTGCTGGCGTCTCCACTGTCCTGTGCTCCTGAATTCTTAGCTCATCCTGGACCCCCGGCTGCAGTTTGAGAGATGCTCTACTGTTCATCTCGCAAAGAGCCTATGCCATGGATTGTGATTTTGCTTGATGAGTTGTTCTTGCTATTCTCCCAAGCCCCTCTTGCCTGGGTATGCAAACCATCCCTAGACAAAGTCTTTACACACCTGTGCTCTTCCTGCAGGTAGCAGTCATGTCTTCCTTCCCAGCCCCAGGAAAACCAGAGCCCTCATAATATACTAATGACAAGACACCCAGGATTTATCATCATTGTTTCCTCCCTACAGATGTGATAGATGACTTCCAGTTAATGGGAGGCAGCACATTCAAGAAGGAGGACTAATTGGGAAGTAGTCACACCTGGCTCTTGAATTCTGCCTCCAGCGTATGCTGGTCATGAACAACTTACTCCCAACCTCTTGATGACACACACACACGCACATGTACAACAGTGTACAGTGTGTAACACTTGACTCAATAAATCATAGTCCACCCTCTAGAGGAACTTTTACTTTTTTTTTATCATTTATCCTGTTTCTATTATTTTCATCAAATTATCTTCTTCTCTTGCCTGTAGCTGGCACAAAGGTAACTGGGACTCTGGACTCCTAGCCCAAGTCCTGCCACAAAGCAAGTGCCCGGGAAATGCAGACTGATTGTAGTAGAACATAAAGGAGTTCTTTGAAAACTGTGTGTTCTATTTGTCAGCAACATTATGTATACACCAGATCTCCTTGCTCTGTCTCCCTTTTCCCTCAACCTCAGTGTATTCATTATTAGACTTTGGTCTCTTCCACTTTGACTTGAGTGATTTCCTGAAGCTGATTCTCCATTTCCCTGATAGAATCTCCAGTTATGATGGATCACCTTTGTGGTTGGTTTTTATGCGACATTCATCTCTGTAATGTTTTCATTTGTTTCATTTCTCTCCTAAGAGGTAGATCAGCTCATTTTTCTTCTCTCAGTTCATAACTTCCATGGATAATTCTTTGAATCTTATTCTTTGAGTTTGAGTTTTGGTTTGTACTTCGTCTTCCTGTCCGTGGGTCTTGGGTAATGCCTCTTAGGAGGCAAGTTCTTCCATCTTTTGCTCAGGTGCTCCTTTCCTCTTGTTCGCAGGAGGCACTCCCTGTGTGTGGGTCTTGAGATCCTTCTTGTTGGTCGTGCCTCATCTCAGTGGGGTGGCCATTTGGTGGGGGACTGAGTGGTCCTTAAGTTCTGTCTGGGTTCACCATCTCACACACTTTCAGAGTTAATGCATCATTTTCTTTGCCCTGGGGCCGTGATTGTCCTGGGTTTTCAGGGTCAGCAGGTTGATGTGCTCTTGGCAAAGCCCATTAAGTGTCTGTGTGCTGTGGCCCACGTATCCCTCCACTCCCTCCTTCACATCTCTTTCCCTTGAGCTGTCATACCCGGGGGCCAGAGGTGAGGAATGTCAGCATTTTGCCAGCTTGGTGTCTCCGCGGGTCATCATCCCTGGGTTAGAGAACTCAGTTCCTTGTCACCTGCCCATCAGCTCACCTGTCCTCTCTCCTCATCAGTCATTTTCAAACCATTCAAGGACTGTGAACTTTAGATTTCATCTTTTCTGCCCAGTGAGCAACTCCATCCTCAGAGTAGCTTGGGCCCAAAGCCTCATGGTCTTCCTTCCCTACTCATAACCCACACTCAGTCCACCAGCAAACCCTGATGGCTCCTCTCCTATCAACAATGGGTCCAGAGTTTGACCCCCTTCACCGCCTGCATCGTATTAACACCATTCCTCACCTACATCAGTGCAGCAGCCTCCCACCCGGTCTCCTTGCCTCCCCCTCCTTCTTGTGCTCTTTGCCACCCAAAGGGCAGAGTGGGGCTATGCAACTGTGAGATCTGGGCTCTGCTGCGCCTCCCCACTGCACTCAGCACAAAACCTAAGGGTGTCCAGTGGCCCATGAGGTCCTCTTGGTCTGCACCCCCCACTTACCTCTGAAATCATCCTCCTGCTGTTTACTTGTTCTCTCTGTGGTTTCCCTGGTTGTTTCTTTTGCTTAGAACATTTTTCACCAGAATCTGCCTGGCCAGCCTCCTCACCTCCTTGGAATAGTTCATCTAATGTCACTGTATCAGTCTGCTAGGGCTGCACCATGTGCTGCAAACTGGGTGGCTTAAACCACAGAACTTTACTGTCTCTTACTTCCGAAGGCTATTGCTTGCTAAGTCACTTCAGTCATGTCCAACTCTTTGTGACCCTATGGACCGTAGCTCCTCTATGGACAGGCTCCTCCGTCCATGGGATTCTCCAGGCAAGAATACTGGAATTCTTGTATTTGAATTTGTATTAAATTTTGTATTGAATATTGAAATTCAAGAACACTGGTTGCTGCGCTGTCCTGCAGGGGATCTTCCCAACCCAGGGACGGGGTCCAGGTCTATTCCGTCTCCTGAGTTGGTTCAGTTAGTTCAGTTGCTCAGTCATGTCTGACTCTTTGTGACCCCATGGACTGCAGCACGCCAGGCTTCCCTGTCCATCACCAACTCCCAGAGCTTGCTCAAACTCATGGACATCGAGTTGGTGATGCCATTCAACCATCTCATCCTCTGTCATCCTCTTCCCTTCCTACTTTCAATCTTTCCCAGCATCAGGGTGGCCAAAGTGGAAGGAGTCAGTTCTTGACATCAGGGGGCCAAAGTAATCCGTCTCCTGAGTTGGTTCAGTTAGTTCAGTTGCTCAGTCATGTCTGACTCTTTGTGACCCCATGGACTGCAGCACGCCAGGCTTCCCTGTCCATCACCAACTCCCAGAGCTTGCTCAAACTCATGGACATCGAGTTGGTGATGCCATTCAACCATCTCATCCTCTGTCATCCTCTTCCCTTCCTACTTTCAATCTTTCCCAGCATCAGGGTGGCCAAAGTGGAAGGAGTCAGTTCTTGACATCAGGGGGCCAAAGTATTGGAGCTTCAGCTTTAGTATCAGTCCTTCCAGTGAATATTCAGGACTGATTTCCTTAGGTTTGACTGGTTTGATCTCCTTCTCTCCAAGGGACTCTCAAGAGTCTTCTCCAACACCACAGGTTAAAAGTATCAGTTCTTTGGTGCTCAGCTTTCTTTATGGTCCAACTCTCATATCCATCCTTGACTACTGGAAAAACCATAGTTTTGACAATACGGACCTTTGTCGGCAAAATAATGTCTGCATTGGTATGCAGGTTCTTTACCACTAGCACCACCTGGCAGGGCTGGCACCTTCTGAGGGCTGTGAGGGAGAATCTGTTTGAAGCCTCTTTCCTCTAGAGGCTTTCTGACAATATTTGATGCTCTTCAACTTACTGAAGCATCACCTCACCTCTGCCTTCAACTATATGTGTGTGTCTTCTCCCTATGAGTGTCTGTCTTACAATATCTCCTTTGGAGAAGTACACCAGTCATAAGACCCACTCTAGTGACCTCATTTTAACTTAATTACCTAACTGCAAGGAGATCAAACCAGTCAAACCTAAAGGAAATCAGTCCTGAATATTCATTGGAAGGACTGATGCCAAAGCTGAAACTCCAGAACTTTGGCACCTGATGGGAAAAACTGCCTTGTTGAAAGAGACTCTGATGCTGAGAAAGACTGAAGGCAGGAGGAGGAGACAGCAGAGGATGAGTGGTTTGAAGGCATCACTGACTCAGTGGACATGATTTTGAGCAAGCTCGGGGAGTTGGTGACGAACAGGAAAGTTTGGTGTGCTGCCGTCCACAGGGTCACAAATAATCAGACATGACTGAGTCACCTCTGTAAGGACTGTATCTTTTAAAAAGGCCACTTTCTGAGACACTGAAAGTTGGGACTTCAATGTGAATATGAATTTGGCAGGGAACACAATTTAACTTCTTACAGACACCTTCTCAATGAGGCCTTGCATTTCCCTCCAACTTAAAACTGCAGAACTGCCTCCCAACCCCTGGATCCTCAACCCCCTACCCTTAGTTCTACTTGTATAGTAGATGATGAGGTTTTTCCCTCCAGTATTACATTCTTTTTTTCTTTCCGTTGTCTTCAGTGAGTTTCCATCTTAATTGAGACTAAAACATTACCCCTGTCACTCAGAGCCATCTCCCCCACCCAGAGCCCCTCTCACCTCTAGTCCTGGGCCAGCTTCATCCCCACACCCACTCCAGCCTGCAGAAGCATCCTTGGCTGAGTGGCCTGGGAAGCAAAGAACAGTGGTTTCAAAGCTGACCGAGACCACCCACGGCCAGTGATGACCCTTAACTTCATCCTCAATGCAATGATGCCCACCCTCCACTCAGGCAATTGACTGAGCTCTTGTCTTCTTTACCACCACAGATTGGCATAATGAAAATATCTTCATTTCCTGGCTTGGGAGCAAGAGGTGGAGGCTGTTCAGTGCCAATAAATCCATTTCTAAATCCTCTGGCCTCCGTCTGTCAGCCTGCAGCTGGCAGGGCTACGACACAGCTGGGTATCACCACTAAGAACCCTGGTCTCTGTGCCCTGGCAACATCTTCCCTCCTTTGTGGGCAGAGTGAGGTCTCTCCTGCACCTCCACTGTGTGAGCTCATGCGGAGCCTGACCTGGGTCACCTGCTCAGCATCTCATCACATGTCATGGGTCAGAATGCTGTTGGTTCCTCCAGGTGTACTTACTTTGGTGGTGAGGGCAGGTGAGGCTCCAGGTCTGTGTGGGGGCAATGGTCTGGGGAAGGGGAGCTGCCCCCAGAGAACATGGGGGAGAGAGAGATCCGGCAACAGGTCTGATCTGGACCATTCCGAGGCCCCCCTTCTCCTTCCCCGGGTCAGTGCATCTCAAATAATCTCAGAATCTTCCATCCCCACACCGCTTGCCTGGAGCCTGCACTAAACCCCTAAACTGACTCCCTGCTTGCCCTCTGGCCCCCAAAGTCTGCTGTTCTCTGCTAAACACCACCCCCTGCTTCAACCATATTCCTCTTCCATGAGAATTCTCCAGACAAGGGCAGATTTACCAGAGGCGAAAAAGCTTAAGCTTCAGGGACCCTCACTCCCCAGACCCCTCATAAGACCCCGGTTGGGCCCCAAGTAATGTGGTTAATGAGCATTGTCAGTTCCAAAATTAATTCCAAGGTTAAGTAGGATTAGTAACTGCAAGGAAAACTTGCTGTGTCCTGAAGACTTTACTGCTCAGATATAGGAGGAACTTCACAGAAGGCTTCCCGAATTTGACAACAGTCAGAAGATGATCTGTAATGAATTGTGAAGGTGACAAAATCTTCAACCCTATCCAAGGAGGAAACCATGACGATCAGACTCTGTGGGGGGAAAGCCTGATTGAACTTTCAATTCTCTCCACGGAAGATAACGTTACAAAATCATTGTCTCTGGAAGATGTGAATAAAGAGAATGCAGCCCAGATAATTCAGGGGAGAAAGAAAGTCATGAAGGAGTGTCAGGATGTTAAGTAATAGCATGAGATTTTCCTCAATTCTGTGATTTTTTTTTTTTTGGTAATTGCTTGCTTTTTGAAATCTACAATTTATTGTGATTTTTCTCATTCTAAATAAATATTAGATCTCATAGCTAATTTTGATTCTGAATTCTATGTCCTTTTCTTAAAAAGAACTCTCCAAGTGGTATAATTTTCAGACCCATGGCAACTACATCTACTACTTTCCTAACTTTCCTATTGCACTTGGAATAAAACCTAACCTCCTCTGCCACATGGTCTGCAAGGCCTCCCTTCTCCATCCTGCCCATTCTGAACTTTTCAGCCCTTTCCCCAACACTCAGCACTTTACAGACTTGAGAATGGAACAGACCTGCATTCAAAATGTGCAGCTTCAAACTGCCAAACAACTTGCAAATATGCGAGGAATACATGCTTATTATTGTACGCCACTCAGGTTTTTGGGTTGCTTGTCACACAGCCACAGCAGACTGATGCAGTGTGATTGAAATGTTTCAGATGTGCTCAGATCAATCAAGAGGATGCCTTTGCTATTCAGGAAGGTATAGCTGGATCACAAAGATAAGAAAGCTGAAATCTAAAATATTTTCAAATTGACCACCGATTCTTAAGGATGTCAGAGGTTAAAAAAAAAAAAGCCCTGATCTTTCCCTGGTAATCTCAGCTCATTTTCAGGCCCATTAGTGTCTAAGACTTAGAGTCACAAAAGGTCAGAATCTCTGTCCTTCACCTTATCCAGTCTTAGGAACAACAAAATGTCAACCTTATTTTAAGAATATTTTTCCCCTCACATAAAAATTATACTTATTTGTAAGAGAAGATACAGACAGGCAAAAAGAGAAATGCCATACATAATAATCACCACCAAAAATAAACTCTGCCAAATATTGGTTGCATACACATATGTGTTTATATATATTTATGTTTTTCTCATAAAACAGGAGAGTATGCTGTACATTCTGTTCCATAACCTCCTGTTTATGTTCACTGTGTCATAAAAGTCTTCCCATGCCATTTTACATCTTCTGCACAATTATTCTGAGTTGTGAACTCATTGCTGAGATGACCCTCATGGTCACCTTCCCTCTTTTAGGCTACTTATTGTACTTGAACACCCCTGGGGAGGCGTGTACCCTTTGAACCAGCATCATCCAAGGTACTGTAGCTTGAGCATACCAGATTTCCCAGCAGAGAAGCAGGACCTGGAGAGAAAAGGGACAAGCAGGTATGAGGGTGTCAAAGATCTCACTCAAATGACCCCCTGTGACCAGTCCTCTTACTGCAGACTTGCTGGCAGATGAGGAAACTGATTTCAAGGGGGCCCTGAGGCCAACTCTGCATCTGGACCAAGTTCACAGCTGAGATCCCTGGAGCTGGGACTCTCTGCCTCTCACCTATGATTCCGGCAGGCAGCTGACCACCTGCAGCCTCCTTTACCTGCCAGGTGGACCTTGTATCAATTCCCCGCGACTCTGCCATGCTTTAGTGATGTATAGAAAAAAGAGCCTGGGGCCCCATGCGCACCCAGGAGCCTGAGAAGGGCTTCGCTGCTAATCAGCCAGGACTCCTGGGACATCATTTCACCTCTCCAGGTGTGGCAGAGACTGTCCAGCTGTTCACCAAATAGGTTTCTTCCTCCTGGACACATGACAAGACTGCATCTCCTAGCCTCCTTCACAAGTGGGTGTGACCCTGTGACTGCCTTCCAGACCACAGAATGTGAGCAGGAATGACATATGTCACTTCCACCCTGGCCTTTGAGAAGCTCCCACAGAGGCCCACCTGCCCCCGTTTCTGCTCAGGAAAGGGAAGGTCTCTCCTACATAGCAGCTGCCTCACCAAAGTGTGCAAGCCAAGAAGGCAGCAGAGCATAGGCTAGTGAGACCACCTCCACCAAGGGGCTATTATTCCAGACCTGCCTCCTCCCACCTTGTGGCACCCACCACTCAAGGACACCTGTTTGGGGTTTACATACGACTTCTGCTGCACTGGGGCCATTACACACCCTGGGGCTGGTTCCTTAGGGCAGTGTGCATCACTGTGGGTGATTCTCAGAATTCACCGTGCATCTATTTTATGCAGGACTTTTTGCTCCACACATCACACAATTACCCTTTCAACAGGACTGTGACCTTGGGGTTGTTATCTCCATTTTTCCAGAGCAATGAATGAGCTTGGAATCACAGTCAGCTCTTCTGGACCCCATCCCACAATGCACAGCTTAAGGGTCTGGAGGACCAAACACCCCAGTATCCTACAGGTCCCTGATTCCTGCCAGATGAGCAGAGAAGTGAAGAGTGTACGGGCTGGCATCTGATGGGTCAGGGTCCAGGCCTCCTCAGTGGAGGCATCAGGTAAAAGCTTGGCTTACCAGCACCTCAGTTTCCTCATCTGTCCAATGGGGCTGCAGGGAGAGGCTCCACCATATGGGGCTGTTTGGGGGTGAACTGAGATCCTGAACATAAGGCACTTGGCAATGAGTAGGTCTCTTACGTTAAGGCCCTGACTGCGTCCTTACCTGAAGCAGCACCACCCTCACCCTCTCCTGGTACCTCCAGTCTCTCTCCACCTGAACCCTCTTGCCTCTCTTGACTCATTTATAGGTAAAGGCTTTTCCTCACCTCTGCTAGAATGCTCAGAAGCTCTGCTTCGCCAGGGGTCTCCCCACCAGCCCTGGTCTCTGTGACTTCCCCTGACCCATCCCCTCCAGGACCCTGGGTCCCAGTCAGAACACAGTTCTGCAACTGTGCAGAAAATTCTGGGCATGAACACCTCCTGCCCCTGGCTAGTTGGGGTGAGGATGGGATGCCAAAAACGGATGCAGCCAACGATTAAGTCTGAACTGGGACAAACGCCTTCACCACTCAGCGTCATTCTCGGGAAGCCGAGGCACCTCTCCATTATTTATTAGGCAGACTTTCTCCATCAAAGGGCCTGAAGTTCTGGAAAACTTTTCCCTCTGTTGCCTGCTGGGACAGTCACAGGGTCTGACAAATTTAGTGAGCCTTGGAGAGAACTAGAGTCTGCTGCTTCCTAGGGAAGCCAGGCTGGGTTGATCTAAAATAGAAGGGGGGTGAGGCTGACCCAATTCAGGGCTGGGATATTTGGAGCTGGTCTTCCCCAGCTGCTCCTAAGGGTGCTGGGGGAAGCTCTGGGTGCTGCTGGCACTTCTGGGTGGCAGAGCTGAGTGGATAGGCTCTTGGAGGAGAGTGGGAGCCCCTGTCATGGCTGTCCATCTGTGGGAGGTCCCCATGTGAGGGAGCCTTGGTTACTGGGGTTCGGGTTTTGGCCCGGCTAGAGTGGCTTTGTTGCCTCTAGTGTTTTAGAGATGGAAAGTGAAAGTGAAGTTGCTCGGTCATGTCTGACTCTTTGCGACCCCATGGACTGTAGCTGACCAGGCTTCTCTGTCCGTGGGATTCTCCAGGCAAGAGTACTGGAGTGGGTTGCCATTTCCTTCTCCAGGAGATCTTCCCGACCCAGGGATTGAACCTGGGTCTCCCGCATTGTAGGCAGACACTTTGGAGCTGGAAGAGGCCTTAGAAGTGGCAAGACCTTACACCTTTGATGACTGTGACTTGCTTTGTTTAAATGGTGGATCTCCCAGCCTTTAGGTCTTCTCTGGTGGTGCAGCGATAAAGAATCCACCTGCCATGCAGGGGACACAGGTTCTGGGTTAGGAAGATCCCCTGGAGCATAAAATGGCAACCCATTCCAACATTCTTGTCTATGAAATCCAAAGGACAGACTAGCCTAGTGGGCTATAGTCCATGGGGTTGCAAAAGAGTTGGACATGACTTAGCAAATAACAACTCTTTGCCTTTGAACAATCTTAGCCCCTTTGCTCTGCTCTCTCCATTGGAACCCTCCACCAGGACACTGGAGGTTGGTTGTTGTGACATGATGTGCTTGCCTGGGTTCCAGTCTCTCGTCTATCTCATTTGGAAAGCCTTCACTTTCTGCATCTGGTGAAATGCTCAGCAGTGAAGAGCTTGCTGTCACCTGGCTGAAGTGTCCTCAAGTTCCATCAGGTGGGGTTACCTGCTTCATCATCTATGCTCCCAGAGGCTAAGTTACCCCTGGAAGCCTTGACCCAGGATCATTTGGAGGGTCATCTGCTCTGATGTGTATATCAGAGGCTATTTATTCTTCTTCATCCCTCAAGTTTCAGCTCAAAGAGCCCCTTCTCAGAGAGGTCTTCCTTGTCCCCACATGACACTGCCCATCCCCAGCCTAGAATGAGATGCTAGACGTCACCCTGTCCACTTTCTTCCAGCACCTCTCCCACCCGGGGTGCTCTTGTGGATGGCGGTTTGCCTGCTCCTTCCTGCCTCCCCACTCCAGCTCCGGGGGGCAGGGACTCCACCTGTTAGCTGCTGCACCTCCACCCCCATGAGGGCCAGCACACAGTAGGGCCTCAACAAGCCTGGTGGCAGGAGGGGACCTGATGCTGGGCCTTTATCTGCATCCCAGGTCCTCTCCTTGAGGACAGACCGTGTCCTGAAGTGTTCGCAGCTCCTCCCCTCCGGTTCTCCCGTGCAGAACGAGGGGCTCGGGGCCGGGGGCTACTTCACCAGCCTTGTCGCGTGAAGATGAGCCTTCCTGGCTCATCTCTGGGCTCCTAATAATGGCCACACTTTGAGGGTTTGGAGAAGCAGTGTTAAGGCCAGTCAAGCGGATAAATCACATCTTTTCAAGTGGGCCAAACATGGATTTACACAATAGCCTGTGACAAACGCACTTTCAGGGGACGATCTGGCAGGAAGCATCCCCTTTTCCAAAGGGCGCCTCAGCCCTGGGAGAAATAATGAGGCTTTTTTTAGGATTCTAATTATTCCCGGTGCTGACAGGCTGCAGAGCTGGAGCTGCTGCCACCAGCACCGCCCAACCATCATGTAGGTACCCAGCATGTCTATTCTGGGCCTCCAGGTGAGCGCCCTGCTCCCAGGGATGCCTGGGGGTCCAGGGCCCATCCCATGGTTTCTGCTCCCTCCGTCCTGCCGACAGGCACAGAACCTCGGCAGGAAGAGGGCCTCCCTGTGAGCCCAGGACCCAGACGCACAGTGGGCCCTCACTCAGTGGGGAGGAGAGTCTCTTCTCCAGTCTGCAGCTGTAAGGGCTCAGCAGGGAGGTTTCAGGGTTTCAGGTTTAAGCCCTGACAGGCTCCTGAGTCCAAGGGGTGCAGGGGTTAGTGTTCAGGCTGTGAGGCTCTTGCTTGGTAAAGAAATAAGGGGCCCCACAAGGTCCAAGCTGTAAAGGGCCTTGGTGACCACCACCCAAGGCCTTGACCTTTCAGATGGGGAATGAGGGAGATGTGGGTGTGTTGGAGGCAGAATGGCATGGTGGCTGCTTTCTAGGAGAATCCTTGGTGCCAAACTCTCAGTGGGGCAGTAGGGGGGCGGTGGGAAGAGCTCACCCACGTGGAGCCTCTGCTGAGGACACACTGCACTGGGTCACCTTCCTCAGGGTTCACGGCAGCCCTGTGATGCAGGTGTTAGCCCATTTCCCAGATAAGGTAAGTAAGGCTCATGCAGATTAAGCAAATTGCCCAGCGCCCCAAAGCTGATCCCTCCTAAAGAAAAAAATTGACCAGTTGTGTAAAGACACCCCGAACTTCCAGGCTTTCACACCAGGAAGCACTCCCAACTCCACCCGTCTGTCTCCAGGGCTAGAGGGAGGGGCACACAGGCCAGGGCCAGGGGCTTCATCTGGCCTGCTCAGCAGGAAGTGGGCATCACTGCCCTGCCCCCAGACCCTCCCCAGACCACTGGGGTGTGTCGGTGCCCAAACAACTGGATGGGGAGAAAGGTGAGGGTTATGGATGGTGTTCTAGTACCTTGTACAGATGCAGGGTGCTCAGAATGGCAGGACTTTACTGGTTTTCTGATGTCCCAGCTCACGGCAGCTCTTGTCCAAGATTGGGAGTGGCTCCTGGCTCCCACGCAGGCCTCCTCTCCATTCCTCTCATTGGATTCAAAGAAAACCCAAACTCTTCTATTGGACTATTGGTTAATTTCTCAGCAGGCCACAGATATGAGAGTAGGTAACTGAAGGGTTTAGTGGAGGGATGAGCAACAAAGCGTGGGCAGAGTATAGGAAACCTACAGGGGATGGTGATGCACTGGGGGGTGAATGACAGCTGTGTCCATCCATGTGCTGAAGGGGCCAAAGGAGGGGGTGTTAACCAGACCCCAGAGAGAGCTTACAGTCAAAGGGGTGACCTGGTAGAGCTGGGCCACGGGAGAGAGACGCAGCTGCTGCCAACCCCGGCTCAGCCCGAGGGGCTGAGGAATGGCACCTGACCTCCCTCCTCCTGTCCCTGGCCTCCTTGGCTGCCTCCAGGACCCAACAGAAAATGAGTGTCAGTGTAAGCCCTGCAGGTGCGTCTCCCGGGCGCAGAGCAGTGGAGACTGGCGAGGTGCGTCTAGGAGCACACAGGGATGGCAGCACATTGAATCCTTCCCTGATGCTGCACCAAAGAACTGATGCTTCTGAACTGTGGTGCTGGAGAAGACTCTTGGGAGTCCCCTGGACTGCAAGGAGATCCAACCAGTCCACCCTAATGGAAATCAACCCTGAATATTCATTGGAAGAACTGATGCTGAAGCTGAAACTCCAATACTTTGGCCACCGGATGCGAAGAACTGACTCACTGGAAAAGATCTTCATGCTGGGAAAGATTGAAGGTGGGAGAAGGGGATGACAGAGGATGAGATGGTTGGATAGCATCACCAACTCAATGGACATGAGTTTGAGTAAACTCCCAGAGTTGGTGATGGACAGGGAGGCCTGGCGTGCTGCAGTCTATGGGGTCGCAAAGAGTTGGACATGACTGAGTGACCGAACTGAACTGAATGCTGTGGGCAGGGGTCTCTTAGCTACATTTTACAGATGAGGAGAGTGTGGCTTTGGGAAACTAGAGCTCACCGTGGCGCAGTGGGGCTGAGCTGGCCTGGTCTGCTCCAGAGCCTTCATGCTTCCGCATCCCATAAAACCATAGACATTTCTGATCATCAGCAACAGTGCTGCTGCTGCTGCTGCTAAGTCGCTTCAGTCGTGTCTGACTCTGTGCGACCCCAGAGACAGCAGCCCACCAGGCTCCCCCGCCCCTGGGATTCTCCAGGCAAGAACACTGGAGTGGGTTGCCATTTCCTTCTCCAGTGCATGAAAGTGAAAAGTGAAAGTGAAGTCGCTCAGTCATGTCCGACTCTTAGCGACCCCATGGACTGCAGCCCACCAGGCCCCTCCATCCATGGGATTTTCCAGGCAAGAATGCTGGAGTGGGGTGCCACTGCCTTCTCCGAGTGGCCCAATAAATTGCTGACTTAAAGCGCCATCGTTGCCCAAATGGCGAATGGCTTGTGTGTTTTCAATGGAAAAAGAACTGGCAGGAGCCAGGGGCTCTGAGTGCATGGGTGACATAAGGCCTGACCTGGAAATTGAGGCTCCTTCTGCTTCTCTGGCAGTTGAGTACAGGGAGCAGGTCGGGAGGACAGACCCCTGGTTTCTCAAGCCTGGTAGGCAAGTGGAGGCCACTGCAACTCCCAAGAGAGAGGGACCTCTGGAAAACACAGTGGCGAGCCCACCTCACAGAGCCCTGTGGTGCTGGATGCTTGGTGCCCCCGTTCCAGGGGATGGCTGAGCAGCTGGCCCAGGCCCCATGGACCACAGGGACCCTGCTTGGGGCTGATGTTGTTCAAAGTGATCACACTCTAATTCTCATCCATGGGTCTCCCTGAGGGCCCACGGAGGGTCCATGGATGGAGGACCAAGCTGGGGCTGGAGAACACTGAGCTGGCTGAGGCCGGGCACAGGGCTTCTGCCCAGCCCACTGCTGGGCACCCTGGGGGCCACTGCTCCTCTCCATGAGCCCTGAGAAGCCCCCACCAGGTCCCCCCTTGGGGCCAGGCCCATGCAAGGCTCAAGGGAGGAGAGTGGAGTGACCAGGTTGGTCCCCACCTGGGAGGACTGAGCAGAGATGTCACAGCACTGCTGGGGGGTGGGGGTTAATTTGACTCTAGGCTTAGTGACCCTCCTCCCTCCACCGCAGAAGCTGCCCCTCAGCCACTCTTGGGCCTGGGTGTCTTCATGCTCTGGGGTGGGGATCACTCTACTGGTTACCTCAGACCTAGGGGAGGCAGGCAGACAGGCTCCTGGAGGTGGGTTCAGGGCTATTCGGACAGAAAATTTCGGGATTCCAGAGTGAGGTGAGAGGCAGCCCACGGTGCCCGTTCCCTGGGCCCTGCAGAGTCCTCACCTTGTGGGAGGAGCTTAGTGAATGGTGGGGGATGGTTCTCGAAAGCACAGGGGCCTCTCCTGACCTGGGTTAAGGGCGGTTTGCCCTAAAAGTTTGTCACCCACTTTCCCCACACCTGCCCTAAGCTTGCAGACCTAAAGAAGCCCAGCCTGTGGGTGCCCCGCCCTGGCCGCCAGCGCTGCCTGTCCCCATCCTCACCTCATTCAACCTCCTTCAGCTCAGCCCCTCCCGAGGGCATCCACCTCCACCACCAGGTCAGGGCCTGCCGATCCCAGCCCGCTGCCCACCGGGCTTTGCTCAGCCAGTGCCCAGCTGCTGGAACTTGATCAAATCCTCTAAAAATGAATTTTCCCAGCGTGTCAACCCTTCATCTCTCACTGCACTGCTCCCTGCATTTTATAGCAGAGAAAAGAGAAGGGGGGTGGGGGAAAGACAGAAAGAAAAACACTTACATTTCCTGAGATAAATAGTGAGTGTCTGAGAGGCTGACGTGTTAAAAGCACTTGTTTGTCTGCTGTCTACGGCTCGAAGCTGCCTAACGGGTCACGCTTCCCTCCTCTGCCGTGAAGCATCTCCGCGCAGAGAGGGGCCTCCTCTTCTGACTTGTTCTCCCTCCCGGTGTACAGGCTGCGGGACGAGACAAATCCTTCCAACCCAGGTTGCAGGGACTCTGACTGGACCAATCTCAAAATGCCTTCTAGGTTCTCCTCCATCCAGGGTCAACTGATTTTGCAAAGCTGTTTTTTCTGATTGCAGAAGGAGCCGGAACAGGGACTCAAAGAGTGGGAAGTAAGGGACAGTCTCACCAGGCCAGCAGCACCCCAGGGCAGCCCCTTGGCAACCAGCTGGCCAGGCTTTCTTGGAGACACCTCTTCCTTGCCCTGAGCATCTTTCTAACATCACAGGGCAGGGTCACCTGGCTCATTCCTGCTCACCGAGCCAAGGGCCTCTGTGAGCCCAGGGGAGCTGAGGTGCTGGGCGCTCCTGGGGTCTGGGGTGCTTGACCTAACGCGAGCCCCCATTACACGATCTGGGCAGGCTACCTCCTACCCTGAAGGGCACAGGAGCAGAACTTGGGTCAGTCATGCCAGTCCCTGGGGAAGAGTGCAACAGAGATAGAGTGGTTAAGGGTCAGGCTCTTTGTTCAAATTCTGGCTCAACCATTTACTGGCCAAGGCACGTCACCCCGCCGGGCCTCAGTTTCCTTGTCACAGACAAAGATGATAAAGTGCAGAGGAGATGAGGCAGTGCGAAGAAAATGGGTAACACAGTCCCTAAGGTGTCGCAGGTGCTTGTCAGTCCCCACCTGTTAGGACTTGTATCAGTATTGATCCAGCTGCAGACACAAACGGCCCTCGGGTCTTGATTAGGAGATTCCAGGGAGCATGGAACCCCTGCCCCCACTCCATGCTGTATAGCCCATTGTCGGCCCAGCCAGAGTGGCAAACTCGAGCCGGGCACCTGGCTGGGTACCTCTTGCGGGCAGTAGGGGTGTGTAGGATGAATGCAGATGAGCTGGGGCCTGGCTCACAGGAGGCCACTGTGACTGGGTGCAAGTCAGGGACAGCCCATGCGACTGTCACTGCAGAGTCAGCACAAGCTGGGCAGGGTGTGAGGCGGCCACGTCTCCTGCCAGGAGCCCTGGGGCACTTCTCTCATTCTCCATGGTGCTTAGAGGAAGAGATGGGAACAGGATGGAACTGGGAGTCTGTTCTTACTGGCCTGGATTCCCTGAGTGACCAGTTCTCAAACTCATCCTGCAATTTGCAGGTGGGGACCTTGGGAGTCAGAGGAGTCAGGGCAGGCCCTGCTCAGAGTCACTCGGCCACAGGACTGTGGGTCCCAACTCCCAGGCTCCCGTGTTGGCCTCCCTCTGCAGGGAGTGACCCAAAGCTGACTTCCTCCAGTGCCGCCCAGGGAAGAAATCTCCTGGGGCGTCCACGTGGCTGTCCCCTTGAGGCCTTGTTTTTTCCTGGCTTTCCAGACCCTTTCACCAAACACCTTTCCTTCGACCTACCTCAGGCCCTATGCCCGTGTCAAGTCCTTCTTTGGAGGTGGCTTTGTGGGCATTCTGATGTCTCTTTTGCTTAAAAAAAAACACACACAACTGTGGAAAGGGAAAACCGCCAGCATCTGCTTCCTAAACTACTCCCACCTGACGCAGTCACGGTATATTTATCTGCACTTGCCCACGACACCACCCTCCCCCACCCATGCAAATGACAGGAGTGTCCCTGTCAGTGGTGATTTTCATTTAGATTACCCACAAATCTCCTCCCTATTGTAAGCTGGTGGAGCTTACAGTGAATTGTGGTTGATGGAGAGAAAGGTCTGGTTTATGTTTGAGTAATTCTTTCTAGTTTTATATTTTCCTGTTCCTTGTGGGGTTTTAGATGAACTTTATGGATCCTCTGTTTTAGCAGCTCACACAAGGTTGCAATCAAGTTGTTGGCTAAGGCTGATATATTATGCAAAGACTCAATGGTGAAGAAGCTGCTCCCAAGCTCATGTGTCTGTTGGCAGGTCTGTTCCTTGAAGGTTGATGGACTGAGGGCCTGAGGTCCAGCAGCTGGTGGCTATTGGCTCAAATCTACTGTCAGTTCCTTGCTATGAGGACATCTCCCATACAACTTACTCCACTGAAGCAGGCAAGCCAAGAAGTCAACAGAAAAAGTTGGCTAGAAAGAAGAAAGCCATGATCTTAGCTGGATGACAGAAGTGACATCCTATCACCTTTTGTGTGTTTGTGTGTGTGTTAGTTGCTCAGTAGTGTCTGACTGTTTGTGACCCCATAGATCGTAGCCCTCCAGGCTCCTCTGTCTATGGAATTCTCCAGGCAAAAATGCTGGAGTGTTTAGCCATTCCCTTCTCCAGGGGATCTTCCTGACCCAGGGATCAAACCTGGGTCTTCTGCACTGCAGGCAGATTCTTTACTGTCTAAGCCCCCAGGGAAGACCTTGACTACATTCTGCTGTTAGAAGCAACTTGAGGGTCCTGCCCACCCGTTGTCCCAGGAAGCAGAGATCATGAAGCCATCCTATATGGGTCCCTGCCACAGGGTAATGCATTAATGCTCTTAACACAGCAGTCTCTTGGCTTCCTATTACATGCCACTTGACCTCTCCACATCTCTACCCTTCACCAATTATTCATTTACTCAGTCATTCACTTAGCAGGTGTTTGCTGACACCTCCTCTGTGCCAAGCCCTGGGCTAGGCATTGGGAATGAGCTGGCTCAGCCCTAAGCAGCTCCCATTCTAGTGGAGAGAGGTAGGAAGTCATAGGAATGTCCTCCCCCAGGCCACTGGGCCCTCTCTGCCCACTGTGCACCCCACACAGCACCCTCAACAGGGTGAGGATATACATGACATCCCACTCCCTTCAATGTTCCTCTTGCCTTGGCTGGGCAGCACCTCCTCTTCAGAAACAAGACATTTGAAAGCCTCCCTCCTCTCGCTCTCCCCACCCCCTGCTGAAACTTTCTTTAAGAACTACAGAAGACAACTTGTTTATCCCAGGGCTTTGGTGCTGGGAACACAGGCAGATGGCACCAGAATTAGCAGCTCAGCAGACACAGAAGGTTCTAAACACAGCTCAAAACAGCTAGAACTTTCCCCCCTCCCAACCAAGCATGGGGAGCAGCGCTCTGAGCCCTTCCCTGGGTCATTGCAGCCAGAGGCTCAGAGAGAGGGCCCAGGGCCCAGAGGTATCAGGAAGAGGAGAAAAATGACAGGAGTCATCAGTTGCCACTGCAACTGAGGGGCAGAGCTGGCCAAGAGCCATCTCTGTGAAGATGGCTGTTCACCCTCTCCTTTCACAGTGCAAGGCTGGTGCTGGGGCCGGCTGCCCAGCCTGGGGTGACATTCCCCAGCCCCCATGCATCCAAGTGGGGCAGGAGGCACATTCATCCTAGCCGGTGATGTGTGGGAAGAAATGATGTGGAACCCTCTGGGCTGAGCTGGTTAATTACCTGGTGATGTTCACCTCACTCGCTCCTCTTCCCTGGTGATCCCAGAGGCCATGTGTGGAGATGACATCATCACAGATGGAAGGAGCCTGCGTTCCTGCATCACTGCTCAGAGAAGGTGCTTCCTGCAGGAGATCCTCAGACCAGCAACCTTCACGAGGAGAGAAACCAGCTCTTCTGGGCAAAGTCACTGGGATGTGAGGCCACTTGTTACAGCATCTCACCTGTACTGACTGATACAACCCGTCCCACTCCTCATCCAACCCTTCATGCAAGTACTTATCAGGCTCCTCTGGGTGCTGGGCTCTGTGCTGAGCACTAGAAACAACCATAAATAAGAACCATAGGCCCCTGCCCTCAGGGAGCTCTTAAGTGTACTTGGAGAAATAGCCAAACAAAAGGAGTAGATGATAACAACAATATAACAGAAGCTTGGGTGATAAAACATCAAGTGACAGATTTGGGGACGTTGTGGGGATGAGGCGACCTTGAGAAGGTTGTTGTGAAGTACCTGAGGGAAAGGGGAAAGGCTGGGTGGGAGGAGCTTCCTGCAGAGAAGATGGGTTGCTGGCCATGTGCCCCCACCTTTTTACAAATTACTTCATCCATCCTCTCAGCTACTGCAAGGGGCTGGGGGCTTCATTTCTCTTTTTACAGGGGTGGACTATGGCCTCAGAGGTGCACTGAAGGAGCCAAGTCACACAGTCAGGATGCAGGTTGTTTGTGATTTTTGTTCTTTCTTATTAGGAGATGTGCCTGTGAGAGTCAAAGATACCTGGGGAAAGACAGGCCTCCTGTTGGGCTCTGACACCTGTCTTTCCCTCACCTGCAGGGCCAGGGCATCTCACCCTGTACGTGTCCACACACCACTTTGGACATTGGTTCAAGTACAGAATCAGGCTCATTACAGGTCTGCAGTGGGGCCCAAAGTTTCACCAACTCCCTACTGATGCCACCACTGCTGGTGGCCACTGTGAACAATAAGAGTCTAGAACAGAGAGCAGCCTGTATTTTGACCTAGCTGAGTTGACCCCACAGTTCAGCACTCATCAAACAGGCCAAGAACTTGAGCTACTCAAGTCCAGAGAGGAATTTTTGGAAGAGGTGGGGCTGACCCTAGAGCTGAGCCCAAGGTCATGGGGGGTGTTGGAGAAGCAGAAAAAAAGGAGGGTGAGACTCTGGTCATTTAGGCCCTTTTGGGGTGGCAGGCTGAGGGTCAGAGGATCTGTTTGAGGACATGCAGCTGGGTAGACCAGATGCCCAAGCCAGGCTCAGGTCAGGCTCTCTACTCTCTTCCAAGAGGCCATGGGGATAGGATTTTCTCTGACCCATGGAATCTGGGTGTATGTGGCTCAGCACAAAGCATGCCTCTGGAGAAATGGTTTACTCCAGAAAGCTCTTCTGGGGGCTAAGTCTGAAGAGGTCTCTGATCTACAAGGTAGAGTAATTTGTTCCTGATTAAATGAAATATCATGGGATAGAGAGGGACCATTTTTAATGTTCAAGGCTCTCTGCCTTCCACTGCTCTCCCCCCGACCCCGATCCCAGTCTATGAGTTTCCAATTTCTCCTCCGCCGGTTGCCCTCACTTTTGCCTTTGCAGAAGGCTGCCCTGTTTCTCTTCCTCCTTCTCTCCCTTCCTTACTCTCCTGCTCCTCATTCCCTTCTTTCTTTCATACTCTGTGCCCCACAGCATTGTAAGCTCCAAGGAAACGACAGTGGGTGAAGTGGACACAGCCCAGCTTCTTCCCAGAACCCCCAGCTAGTCAGAGGAGATGGCAGAGGAAATGATTAAGGGGACCCCTGTCTGCCCTCTGGAGGCTTGCCCTTTCACAGGACCCTGGGGGTGGAGAGGGACACATATGTCAGAAGTGGCAATCCAGAGACACTCTGTGGTGCAGCAAAAGCACAAAGTGGGAGGGGATGACTAATCCTGGGTATCAGGGAGAGCTTCCTGGAGGAGGACACACTTGATCTAACTGGTGGGCTGGATGAGTGTGACCAGCAGAAGGCAGTGCCAGGGCAGACCATGGCATGGGGACCTTCTTCCAAGCTGTGGTTATTGCCTGGATGAATGAGCGCAATCAAGGCCCTCCTTCTGGCAGCAGAATTGGGTGTGGCATCTCCAGGCACTGTCAGAGCTGGGTGAGCTCCGGCAGCCATGCAGGTAGGAGAGGGACACGGGCTCGGTGACTCTCAGTCCTGTAAGGTCCAGCTCTACCCTCTGTCCTCTCCTCAAAGCCCTGTATTGACTTGGAGTGATTGTGTTTCTCTTGTTTTTATCCAAATGGCCCCAGCAGGTCGTTAGTTTCTCTCCTGATAAGAGATCCAGCTGATCGTCACAATTGCCCAGGCATTCTGAAAGGAGCCGCCCTCCCTGAAACCTTAGGGACTCATCTGACCTCTCCCTGGGAAGAGGCTTGAGGGCAGTGACTTGGTTGCTCTTTTTCATCTTAGTACCCCCTCTCCAAGTTCAGGCATGTACATGGTGCGCAATAAATGTATGTCAAATGACTGAGGGACGTCCCAGATGGCTGAGTGGTAAAGAATCTGCCTGCCAATGCAGGAGAGGCAGGAAACCCGAGATCAATCCCTGGGTTTGGAAGTTCTCGGAGGAGGAAATGGTAACTCTTTCCAGTATTCTTGCCTGAGAAACCCCATGGGCAGAAGGGCCTGGCAGGCAACAGTCTCTGGGGTCACAGAGTTGGACATGACTCAGTGACTAAGAATTCACACAAATGACTGAGGGACCGTCCTGCAGGTGTGGTTGCTCCTGGTTGCTCTCTCCTCCGCCTCTGCAGGCCCTGTTCCTCCCTCCCAGCAGGGTGAGTGCTCCACCTTTAGATCAGACTGTAATGACACCCCTCTCCCTCCCAAAGCCCCTTCCTGTGGTCTGAAGGCTAATTTGGAAACAGATCTAATCACACCAAGCCTGCTTCCTGTCCTTTGTCCTCCATTTGCAACTGATCCCCTGCTCATGAAATGAAGACCCAAATCAGGAGAGTGGTGTTTGAGACCAATTTTGCTCCCGTCCCCTCTCCAGGCTCCTACCCACTTCCTGCCTTCCAATCACACAGGCCTCGGAGGTCTTCTTGGCCACCAAGAGTCCTCTAGCTACTGGACACTCCACATACTGTTGTCTGGTCTGAACATGCTTCCTCAGCCCCAAGTTCACTTGATAACTGGTTTATTCTTCAGATCATAGATGGAAGTTCATCCTTGCTGAGTCATGTCTGACTCTTCTGTGACCCTATGGACTGTAGCCCACCGGCTCCTCTGTCCATGGGATTCTCCAGGCAAGAATACTGGAGTGGGTTGCCATGCCCTCCTCCAGGGGGTCTTCCTAACCTAGGAATCAAACCTGAATCTTCCATGTCTCCCACATTGGCAGGTGGGTTCTTTACCACTAGGGCCACCTGGGAAGCCCCCATCTTCTCTGGGAAAATTTGAAATTCTCCATCACATATTCTCATAGCACCATGAGACTTTCTTTTAAAACGCTTGTAATTTTACGCCTTTTGTCGTATGTGCAATTCTAGATTAGTCTTTATCTCCCTTTCTACATCATGCTCTGTGGGGCAGCGTTCATGATGATTTTGCTTACCTGTGATTCTCCTAGCATGGTGGCTGTCACACAAGTGTGTTAAAAAAAAATAAATGAACATTGTCACTTCAGGTCTTAGAAATCCCCAAGGGTGGAAAATATGTCTCCATCATAAGGCTAATACAAAGGTCAGGTAGGAGAGGTATTAGGGTATTTATTAATATGTATTTAAGGAGGTGTTCTTTTATCCTCAAATGCCTCATACCAACCAGAGGGAGTAGACAAGAGGGAAAATGGATCTGAGATCTAAAAGAATCATTGACTCAGCTCCCAGTCCCATGTCTGGAAAGCTCACCTGTGCGGAGAACGGATGCATCTCCCACGAATGTAGGCATCTGGCTCCCAAAATAGTCCCAGGAATACCCTGTGGCCGCTGAACTGATGTATGTTTTTATGCCTGCATAATGTTTTACTTCCACAGGCTCATTATAGGGAAATAGGCTTCAGAGGCAAAACATGGAGGGGAATGGACTAATTTCCCCCATTGTGGGAAAAATGGGGGAGTCTTACCTTTGTAGGGTGTGCTCAGTGGGGAACTTGCAAGGGAAATCATAAGGACTTCAGGCAGTGCTGTGCTTGGGCTGGTGAGGCATTTTGCAGGGATAGCGTCTGGTGGAGCTGATTGACTGATGCATATGGTCTAATAGCTTCATTGGACATTCATGAGACCACTGTCCTCTTAGAGAAACGGACAAGGTCACTGCCATTCTCACTTCCATTCCAAATCACCTGGAACAGAAAAAAACCTAGTGAACAGAAAGTTGCCAGGAGCTCCTGCTCTGCCTCACCCACCACCCTTACCTGGGAGGCACCTCCAACCTTGCCAGGGGCACAGCTGCACCTGGTGGGTGGAGAGGTTCCCAGGTACCTGCTCAAGGAGAATTCCAGACTCAGAGAGCTGAAGATCTGGGAACAGCAAACTACGGGGTGCTCCTCCCTTCCTGCATGCTCTTTTCTTCCAGTTTGTCCTCAGGGTCAAGCTTGGTTTCCCCCTCCTCCAGGAAGCCCTCCCAGATGTCTCCAGCCTGCTCTAGTCTCTTCCTTTCCTAATGCCTCTCCTGTGTTCTGCAGGACATGGTGGGGTAGAGGAAGGAGCAAGGGCCTTAGTGGCAGAAAGCTGGGGTTTTGACCTCCTCTGCCATCCTGAGCTCTATGACCTTGTGAAAGTTATTTGACTTCTCTGAGGCTCCATCTCCTTCATGTAAAATGATGCATTTTCATTCACTCATTCATTCATTCATTCATGTGACGGAAATTAAGGTGCAATTTCTGTTAAAGCTCAGGGTTTGCTAGGAATATGAGGGAATGACTGACATTCTGGCACCCAGCTTCCATTCCAGACCTTTCCTCAGTGTTCTCTGCAGGGCACTCAGCTTCTGGGCATCCTGGGGAGACAGGATGACAGGTTAGGCAGCTTCTCGCTGAAGGAATGTAGGGTCCCCATGTCCCTACTCTTCGAGGAGACACCTGACAATACTGTCACCCTCCTCCTCAGAGTCCAGGATGCAGTGTGGCAAGCTGGCCTGGGAGTCTGAAAGCCCTGACCCCAGACCCCGTCTTCCTAACTTGCTGTGACTCTCTGGGCAGGCCACATTACCTCACATCAGCTCCATAATAGCCCAGTGAGCAGACACTGCTGCAGTGGGGAAAGCAGCTGACTGTTCCACCCTCTTCAGTCTCTGGAGGGATGATCCAGGTAGGTAGTCTACGCTGGGGTTGGAAGGAAGGGGTGAGGCTGTGGGACGTGGAGCAGGAGAGATGACCAGGCTCATTCAATTTTTGCTTTCATTTACAAATGCTTACTTAGCATCTTTGATGCGCCAGGCATTGTGTTTCTTGATGGTGGCCTCAGAAGAGTATTACATCTCACTGGCTTGAGGGTGCTAGAAGTATATCACAGACTGGTAGAGATGACAGAGACAGAAGAAGAGATGTGTTGGCTCCTGAAACTGGAATATCTGGGGAGCGGAGTGGCTGCTGGCTTCAGGTTTGCCTTGATCCAGGGGTTCCTGGATCTGCGCAGGCAGCATTCTAGCACTGGGTGAATGTAGGGACTTGGGGCGGGGGGCTCTTGTTTTCTCTGCCTTGACTGTCCCTCTTTCTCTCCTTCTTTCAGAGATTTGTTCCTCTGTGCTGGCTTCATTTGTAGATAAGCACCTCTTATGACAGCCACCAGCAACTGTGGTCCTCCATCTGACTAGCTCACCAACATTAAGGGAAGGGAAAAGCTTATTTATGCTACTTTCATTCAGTCCAAGGGAAAATTCTGATTGGAATAACCAGGGTCACGTGCCCATTTCTGAGCCAATCACTAAGCCCAGAAGAATGGAAGTCACTGATTGGCCAGTGCTGAGTCAGGTGTTCACCCTTAAAGCCATGGTGGGCTCAGTTCAGTTCAGTTCAGTCACTCAGTCGTGTCCCACTCTTTGTGACCCCATGAACTGCAGCATGCCAGGCCTCCTTGTCCATCACCAATGCCCAGAGTCCACTCAAACTCATGTCCATTGAGTCGGTGATGCCATCCAGCCATCTCATCCTCTGTCGTCCCCTTCTCTTCCTGCCCCCAATCCCTCCCAGCATCAGGGTCTTTTCCAATGAGTCAACTCTTCGCATGATGTGGCCAAAGTATTGGATTTTCAGCTTTAGCATCAGTCCTTCCAAAGAACACCGAGGACTCTTCTCCTTTAGAATGGACTGATTGGATCTCCTTGCAGTCGAAGGGACTCTCAAGTTTGTCTTCTCCAACACCACACTTCAAAAGCATCAATTTTTTGGCGCTCAGCTTTCTTCACAGTCCAACTCTCACATCCATACATGACCACTGGAAAAAACATAGCCTTGACTAGACAGCCTTTGACAGTGTGGATCACAATAAACTGTGGAAAATTCTGAAAGAGATGGGAATACCAGACCACCTGACCTGCTTCTTGAGAAATCTGTATGCAGGTCAGGAAGCAACAGTTAGAATTGGACATGGAACAACAGACTGGTTCCAAATAGGAAAAGGAGCATGTCAAGGCTGTATATTGTCACCCTGCTTATTTAACTTCTATGCAGTGTACATCATGAGAAACACTGGACTGGAAGAAACACAAGCTGGAATCAAGATTGTATCAATATCAAAACCTCAGATATGCAGATGATATCACCCTTATGGCAGAAAGTGAAGAGGAGCTAAAAAGCCTGTCTCTTGATGAAAGTGAAAAAGGAGAGTGAAAAAGTTGGCTTAAAGCTCAACATTCAGAAAACAAAGATCATGGCAATAACCTCAGATATGCAGATGATAACCTCAGATATGCAGATGATATCACCCTTATGGCAGAAAGTGAAGAGGAGCTAAAAAGCCTGTCTCTTGATGAAAGTGAAAAAGGAGAGTGAAAAAGTTGGCTTAAAGCTCAACATTCAGAAAACAAAGATCATGGCAATAACCTCAGATATGCAGATGATAACCTCAGATATGCAGATGATATCACCCTTATGGCAGAAAGTGAAGAGGAGCTAAAAAGCCTGTCTCTTGATGAAAGTGAAAAAGGAGAGTGAAAAAGTTGGCTTAAAGCTCAACATTCAGAAAACAAAGATCATGGCAATAACCTCAGATATGCAGATGATAACCTCAGATATGCAGATGATATCACCCTTATGGCAGAAAGTGAAGAGGAGCTAAAAAGCCTGTCTCTTGATGAAAGTGAAAAAGGAGAGTGAAAAAGTTGGCTTAAAGCTCAACATTCAGAAAACAAAGATCATGGCAATAACCTCAGATATGCAGATGATAACCTCAGATATGCAGATGATATCACCCTTATGGCAGAAAGTGAAGAGGAGCTAAAAAGCCTGTCTCTTGATGAAAGTGAAAAAGGAGAGTGAAAAAGTTGGCTTAAAGCTCAACATTCAGAAAACAAAGATCATGGCATCTGGTCCCATCACTTCATGGGAATAGATGGGGAAATAGTAGAAACAGTGTCAGACTTTATTTTTTTGGGCTCCAAAATCACTGCAGATGGTGACTGCAGCCATGAAATTAAAAGACGCTTACTCCTTGGAAGAAAAGTTATGACCAACCTAAATAGTATATTCAAAAGCAGAGACATTACTTTGCCGACTAAGGTCTGTCTAGTCAAGGCTATGGTTTTTCTTGTGGTCATGTATGGATGTGAGAGTTGGACTGTGAAGAAGGCTGAGTGCCGAAGAATTGATGCTTTTGAACTGTGGTGTTGGAGAAGACTCTTGAGAGTCCCTTGGACTGCAAGGAGATCCAACCAATCCATTCTGAAGGAGATCAGCCCTGGGATTACTTTGGAAGGAATGATGCTAAAGCTCAAGCTCCAGTACTTTGGCCACCTCATGCGAAGAGTTGATTCATTGGAAAAGACTCTGATGCTGGGAGGGATTGGGGGCAGGAGGAGAAAGGGACGACCGAGGATGAGATGGCTGGATGGCATCACGGACTCAATGGACATGAATCTGAGTGAACTCCGGGAGATAGTGGTGGACAGAGAGGCCTGGCGTGCTTCGATTCATGGGGTCACAAAGAGTCAGACACGACTGAATGACTGAATTGAACTGAACTGAACTGACTAGACAGACCTTTGTTGGCAAAGTAATGTCTCTGCTTTTTAATATGCTATCTAGGTTGGTCATAACTTTCCTTCCAAGGAGTAAGTGCCTTTTAATTTCATGGCTGCAATCACCATCTGCACTGATTTTGGAGCCCCTCAAAATAAAGTCTGACACTGTTTCCACTGTTTCTCCATCTATTTGCCATGAAATGATGGGACCAGATGCCAGATCTTGGTTTTCTGAATGTTGAGCTTTAAGCCAACTTTTTCACTCTCCTCTTTCACTTTCAACAAGAGGCTTTTGAGTTCCTCTTCACTTTCTGCCATAAGGGTGGTGTCATCTGCCTATCTGAGGTTATTGATATTTCTCTTGGCAATCTTGATTCCAGCTTGTGCTTCCTCCAGCCCTGCATTTCTCATGATGTACTCTGCATAGAAGTTAAATAAGCAGGGTGACAATATACAGCCTTGATGTACTCCTTTTCCTATTTGGAACCAGTCTGTTGTTCCATGTCTAGTTCTAACTGTTGCTTCCTGATCTGCATATAGGTTTCTCAAGAGGCAGGTCAGGTGGTCTGGTATTCCCATCTCTTTCAGAATTTTCCACAGTTTATTGTGATCCACACAGTCAAAGGATGGTGGGCTCAGTGCTGGACAAAGCACCCAGACTGCATGGATTGTGGGTGAGGAGCACTGTTGCTAAAGCAAAAGGAGAACATTGGTGGGAGGTGAGGGGGAGTAGAGGTGGATTCTGAGCATTGCAAACAATCTCAGTGTACAGTCTGAAACTAAATCCTGCCTGACTACTGGGCTGGAATGACCAAATTCACCTGGGCTCATGTGGGTCACCTTAGGGACCTTCATAATCAGGAGCTGGTGCACTTGCAATCTAGCACCCCCTTCTGGATCCTGACCACCTGGAGCAGGTGATTGCATCGGCCTTTGGTCCACCCCAGCTGAACTGGCCTCTTCCTGGCCACCCACAGGGGGCATGGGTGGGCAGAGCTACAATGAAGCTGGCTGTCCACAGAGCACCTGCTGATTCAACCTGCTTCTCTGCCTGTGTGACTCAAGTGAGTTCCTCAATCTCTCTGAGCCTGTGTCCTCATTTCTAAAATGGGGAAGATTATCATTGTTGTGAGGATTGGTGATGACACCTGTGAATTGCCTCGTCTCCAGCACGTAGTAGGCATTAGTGATAAGAAGTGGATACAGGAGGTGCTCCTGGAATGACAGCCATTGCTATGTCTTAGTCTGGCACTTTGTAGGTGGGATGGTGTGTGTTGCTGGTGGGTCAGCCTTGCCCATCTGACCATGACCTCTTCAAGCATAGAACATTGCTGAACTTTCTTTCTGTATCCAGAGCCCTGCACACAGGGCTCTGGGTTGACATCTGCTGAGTCACTGGAAACTGACATCCCAAAGGAGGGAAGGAAGTGGAGGGCACTTCCACCTTGTGCTCATTGTCCAACAGCTGCCAAGCCTTGAAACCCTCTCAAAGGTCTGTTTTCAGCCACACACATCTCTGAAGGGCATAAATTTCTTGGCAGCAGAGGGGTTATTTAAAGTCTCCATTAAAACAGCTGGACCTTGTTGGAAACAAAGCTGTTGTCACTGCTGGGGCTTGAGAAGTGCCTGAGAAGTGCCTGAGAAGGGCAGGGACGCACAGGCAGGATTAATTCTAGACCTTTCAGAGACGCCTGCTTTATAGCTGTGTTTAGGGCATAAAGATGCCAACTGGCCTCAGTGGCATGAAAGGACAGCCTGGCGTTCACAGAAGCAGGAGGCTTGCTGAATGATACTTCTGTCTTGGGGATATGGGCAGACCTGTCCACTTTTTGTTTTAATCTCCCTCTTAGAAGTTTACCAAGAGCTGGGTTGTGAACTGCAGGGAGATGCTGTTTCAGCAAGAACAAAAATAGACATCACCGGCAATCACGGATTCATCAGCCCAGACTCATGGACACCCACTGTGTGCTGGGCCCTGGGCTTGCTGCTTACAGAGCACTGAGAAGACGGCAGGCACATAGTAGGCTCATGACAAGTCTTAGCTGTTACTCTGATGATGTTTAAGATGACGATGACAACGATGGTGGTGGTGGTGACACCCTACCCCCCACCATTCCCACTTCCTCTCTCATCATCAGGTGTCAGCCTCACTCTGGCTGATCTACTCCTCCCCTCCCCAACAAGGCTCTGTCATCCAGAGAGGACTTCTCTCCTTCTCACTGGCTTAGCTAATCCTAAAACCTGCATCTCCAAGGAGGGCACTGTGTTCAGCTCTGGGCTGCATCCTGCTGCAGTTAAAGTGGGAACCAGCCAGGCCAGTGCTGACTGGCATAGGGCTGTGTCTTTTGGATTGTGGTCCTTATGTCCACAGTTCATAATCAGGCCAGTGTCTGTTCTTTCTCATCTCATACAGAGATATTGTCATGCCAGAATGTGTGCCATTTTCCCATGAAGGTCTGATCTCGGCCTCCCTGACCAGAACCATCCAATGTTAGGTCAGCAGAGCGGGGAGGAAGCAGGCGTTCATTCCATCTGACGTTTCCTGGGACAGCTGGGGAGACTGAGGCCCAGGATGGGGAGGTGACCCACTCAGGGTCACTGATAGAACAGAGGCCAGGACCGGCTCTCCTCCCCTGTGGTTGATTCTCTTTCAACTCCACCTTCGCCACGTGGGTGGATCCCAGGCCTGGGACTGGTGGGACTGGAATCCCAAGCCTGGCACATATCGGAGAGGAGAAGATCTGGGCAGGAGGTGTGGACCTGTGTGGAAGGGGTGATATTAAATCCATGGAGTAAATGCCTCACACTGGGTCCCCTCAGGCTCTGGAGAGAACAGTGACTGAAGGCACCCCAGTCCTGACTGAGCCAGTGAACAGCCTTGAACCTGGTGTCAGGGAAGCCTAGGCTGAAACTGTCATAGACTGTCAGTGAAATGAGAAGAATCAGGTCAAGGTAGTCTGATGGTTTAATTCCAATCATTCTTTTTGGAAAGCCCTGGTTTTTTAATGACGAAATGGACAGAGGAGCCTGGTAGGCTGTAGTCCACGGGGTCACAAAGAGTCGGACACTACTGAGCACACAGCCATTTTTGCTTTCCGTTGAACTTTTCTTTTTTTATGAAAGGTCTGTGCTGCTTTGGAACTTTCTTTGCAACTGTGAGACAATTTCCATAACTGTCGGACTCTGCTAGCATTTTGTTCCTCAAACTAATAAGTCTTTGTTCTTGAAATTAGTTACTACCATCCAGAACTTGTGTTTTCTTGACCCCATTTTGGGAAAGCTGGCTTTCAAAATCAGCATGAGTTGTCAATGAACTCTCCCAGGACTGGCTGGGCTTTCCTGGAAGTCTGTGCTCAGTGTTGAGGTGTGGACACGTGTCTGTTCTATTCCGCTGCCATACGGGGTCATAAATCATCCAGTGAGAGACACGGGAGAGAGGGCACCCCACCCTCCCAGTCCAGCCCAGATACTGAAATCTCAGGGATATTCCAACAGCAGCAGGGAGAACACGGTGCCGAGACAATTTAGACTTCATGGGTCTCTTCTGAATGTTTCTTATGTGTGACTGCAGGGCAGATCATGGGGACAGGATCTAGCTGCTGGAGGTTTTGAAAGGTGTGAGTCTCACTGGAGTGTCTGGAGGCCTCATCTGTGTGGAGACAGTGAGGGGCCTCTGAAAGTGAAAGTGTTAGTCACTCAGTTGTGTCTGACTCTTTTGCGACTCCGTGGACTGTAGCCTGCCAGGGCCTTCTGTCCATGGAGTTCTCCAGGCAAGAATACTAGAGTGGGTTGCCATTCCCTTCTCCAGGGGATCTTCCCAACCCAGGGACTGAACCTGTGTCTCCTGCATTGCAGGCATATTCTTTACTGTCTGAGCCACCAGGAAAGCATGAGCAGCCTCTGAGGTCTGGGTTTTGTGGCGGGTTTACTGATTACGTCACTGCTGGAGAGGGTGGGCCTGAGAGGGGCCTTCAGGGCCCTGCGTGGCCCCCTTCTGATGGCATCTTGGGTCTCATCCCTCTTGGTCGCCGCCCTCCGCTCACCCAGGTCTCCAGCCGCCCTCCAGCCAGGCCCCGTGTCCTCTCCAAGCCTCTGCACCCCTGGGTCCTCTGCCTCACACTTTCCTCTCTGTCTCTGCTGATGATTTATCCAGGTAACTCTTGTCTTTGTGTTTCCACTGAAAAACCTCTTCATCCTTGGTCTTCTGCCCCCGTACAGGACACGAGTTCTTCCATTAAATTGTCCAGTGTCTCCTTCTCTGCTGTCTCTCTTCTTCTCAGAACCTAGACTATACATTTCCTGAAGACGAAACTGTTTCTGGCTTGTTTACCAACGTATTCTCTGTGGAAACCTGGCACATAGTATGTGGTCAATGAAACTGATGTTGAATAAACAAAGAACAGAATGAGTTGAGTGTATGGGTTACCTTTATTCATGCCGGCATTCATTTCCACAACTGTATACTCCTGTACAGATTCAACCTCCAAAGGATGCATCCCCAGCCGCGGGACTCTCTACCTGACCGCCCATGTCCCCTCTGCCCCCTCATGCCTCCATGGACAACACTTTGGCTCATTTTTGCCCTGTCTCAACACTCACAGCCTCACAAAGTGCTTCCTGAGTTCCCTAGTGTGTGCACAAGGCCGCTCCCTCCTCCCTGGCCCTCTGAGGCTTCCTCAGCTGGGGACACAGATGTTCATCTTTTGCTCCCCTCCCCGCTTCCAGCCCATCAACAGAGAAAGCCCAGCCTTGGATGCACCTAGAGCAGGTCTTTTGTGGGAACAGGAAGGGGGTAGTATGTGTGTTCACGTTAGTTGAGCATTTGGTGTATGTCAGGCACTATTGTAAATCCATTAAAGGTGTTAAATCATTAATCCTCTCAAAAAGTCTATAGCCTTTAGGCTACGATTCTGCCTTTATAAATGGGCAGACTGAGGCACAGCGTGGTTAAGGAGCTCATTTAAGGCCCCCGGTAGTCGTTGGCACAGTTGGGATTTGGACCTGGGTTTCAAGTGCGCTGCTTTGAGTCTGGGGCAGATTATTCTTCTCTTGGGGAAAAGACAGTTGTTTCTGGGCTTCCAGGAATGTGCAGAGGCACATTCGGTAGCTAGGACTTAGCACTGGTTCTTAGCAGCACCCTGAAATCGGGGTGAGACCCTGACAGCCTGAGATGGGTGGGTCTGGGGAGTATGCCATTTGGGTGGCAGAGAGGGATTCTGAGTTAGGGGTTTAACACAAAAGCAACATGCTGGGGGTCAAAGAAGGGAGCGGCTGGCCAGGGAGATTTCTACAAGCCCGGGGCAGGGATGTCTGTTTCCTTCTGGTGCTGGATTCCCTACACTGCACTCTAAGCTTCTGCAGCATCAGTGCAGGTAACAGCCTCCTCTTAGTGATCCTGTGGGAAATGGAGGAGGCTGGCAGGTTTCCCAGGCTTGAGTGATATGGCCAGGGGAAAGCTGGTGGCTGCAGGAGGCCAGGCAGGCAAAAGAGAGAGCGGAGGACCAAGGACGCGATCTGGATCTCAGGACAAGTGGACCTAGGGGGTCATTTCCTAACACCAAGACTCCCTGTGGTCATGATAGCAGGGCTGGACATCATCATCTCAGGGGTCCTGGCTGAGGGCAAGTTATTTGCATCTACAAGGCAAAGGTGCCCTCAGGAGGCGCAGGCCCAGGACAGGACATGGATCGTGGGAATTATGCCCTATGTGAGCAAAGCCTTCTCCTTCCTCCCCTCTCCCCATCGTCCCTCCCTCTGCAGCTTCAGTTGGAGGAACAGAAATTGACTCTCCTCAGTCACAGCTCTCCTCCCATCCATCTCCTCTGAGATATTTGCCTGGTGAATGAAAACACTTGTTTCCATCAGAAACTTGGGAGTTGAAACTGATGCTTCCATTTATCTCTCATCTAGAGCCTCACAGAGCTCCAAGGGGGCTGAGCTGAGCAGTGAGGTGGATGAGCCTGGCCCATTAGGGGGCGATCTTGGATCAAGAAAATGATGCTGGGCAAAGTATCTACTCTTCCTCTCCTGCCATGCCTGCCCCCAACTGTGACCACGATTTGTAAGATGGCATTCCCAGAGTCAGGGTAATCTGGGGCAGGAAGATGGATCTGATAAGACTTCCCTTGTTAATTTTTGGCACTCACTTTATGTTTATGGAGGGGATGGATCCGATGCTGCTATGTTCTATTAACACTGGCTTTCTTGGCCAAGCTGTTACCAATTATGATTGTGGGGGCAAAAGAAGATCAATGTGTAAGAGTGTCACCCACTCAAGCCAGAGACTATGAGAAAATAATTTGCCAAATACCTATCTGATAAAGGTCTGTATTCAGAACAGAGAGCTTCCAAAGTCAATACTAATGAAACAAAGTACCTGGTTAAAAAGATCACTTTTGAGCAGACACTGCAGCAAAGAAGAGAGAGGGATAGCTGATGAACACATGAAAAGATGCTTAACATTGTTAATTACTAAAGAAATGCAAAATGAAGCCACAGTGAGACACCATTTCACCCACACTAGGTTGGAAAAATAAAGCCAACAATACCAAGCGCCAGAGAGGATAAGGAGCAACTGGAACTTGCCCGTACCGCTGGTAGGGATGCAGATGAGTATAGACACTTTAGAGAATAGTTTGGCAGTTTCTTAAAAAGCTGAAAATATGCCACCACATGATCTGGTTATTTCACTCCAAAGTATTTCCCCAAGAGGGAAGAAAGCATGGTGGTCGTGGTTTAGTAGCTAAGTCGTGTCCAACTTTTGTGACCCCATGGACTGTAGCCACCAGGCTCCTCTGTCCATGGGATTCTCCAGGCAAGAATGCTGGAGTAGGTTGCTGTTTCTTTCCCCAGGGGATCTTCCCAACCCAGGGGTCGACCCGGGTCTCTTGCATTGCAGGCAGGTTCTTTACCAACTGAGCTACAAGGGAAGCCCAGAAAAAAAATTCATCTGTACAAATGCTTGGGCACAAAAGTTCATAAAGGTTTATTTGTAACAACTATGAACAAGGGGGAGAAAAGCATGCATATGTTCATCAGAAGGTGAATGAATAAACAAATTGTGGTCTACCCATACAATGAAATACTCTTCAGCAATAAAAAGGAATTAAATGTTGATATATACAACATTGGAGCTTCCCCGGTGGCTCAGACGGTAAAGAATCCATCTACAATGCAGGAAACCTGGGTTCGATCTCTGGGTCAGAAAGATCCCCTGGAGAAGGAAATGGCTACACATTCTAGTATTCTCCAGTGCTTTGGCCACCTTATGCGAAGAGTTGACTCACTGGAAAAGACCCTGATGCTGGGAGGGATTGGGGGCAGGAGGAGAAGGGGACAACCGAGGATGAGATGGCTGGATGGCATCACAGACTCATGGACATGAGTCTGAGTGAACTCCGGGAGTTGGTGATGGACAGGGAGGCCTGGCGTGCTGCGATTCATGGGGTCACAAAGAGTCGGACACGACTGCGCGACTGACCTGAACTGAACTCATAGTATTCTTGCCTGGGAGTTCCATAGACAGAAGAGTCTGTTGGGCTACAGTCTATGAGGTCACATAGAGTTGGACACGACTGAGAGACTAAGCATACGCACACGTACAAATACGACACAGATGAGTCTCAATATAACTATACGGACCAAAAGAAGCCAGACAAGTAAGGACATATCCCATATGATGACACTGGGTAAAATTCTAGAAAATTAGAACCAACTGATAGAAACAGAAAGCAGATTGATGGTTGCCTAGAATGGATGTGGAGATGAGAAATGTGAAGGAGAGATTACAGAAGAGCAGGGTCATTTGAGGGTGATGTGTATTGCTATGGGCTTTGTTTGCCACACACATTCCTATGTTGAAACCCTAACCATCAATATAATGGTATTAGAAGGTGAGAGTCTTTGACAGTTGATTAGGTCATGATGGTGGAACTCTCATGAGTGGTTAGTGCCTTAATAAAACAGGCCCCAGGTAGACAAGATGGTGAAGTAGGAAGACCCTGAGCTCACCTCTTTCCTTGGGCACACCAAAATTACAACTATTACAGACAGACTACTGATGAAAAAGACCATAAAACCAGTGGGAAAGATCTACAACTAAAGATATAAAGAAGTAACCACAATGAGCTAGGTAGGAGGGGCAAAGACAGGGCATAAACAAGACTCATATCAAGACCCACAGTAGGGGGATAATTACAATTGCATTACAATTGCAGAGGTTCTCCCCAAGGAGCGATTGGCTCAAGTCCCACATTGGACTCTGAAGCCTGAAGATCCTGCCCTGGGAAGATAAGCGCACAGAATACTTGGCTTTAAGGTCAGCAGATCTTACTTCATGGTGAGTCAGAGACTCCACACAAAATCCACACACCCCCGAACCCAGGGTGGAGGAGTATTTGAAAGGAGTCTGGGTTAGACTTACCTGCTGATCTTGGATAGACTCTCAGAGAGTCAGGAGACAACTGAAGTTCACTCAAGGGACATAGATGGCAATGGCAGCTATTTTAGGGAGTTTATTCTTGCCACACTAGTGCTGGCAAGTACCATTTTGGAATTGTCCATCTAGCTTATTAATGCTGGGAACTGGCCCCACCCACCCGTCTGTTGGCACTATTACTGGAATACCTCAGGTCAAGCAACCAGCTGGGCAGAGACATAGCTTCACCCACCTGCAGGCCTGATGCCTTAAGCCCCCATGAGCCCACAGCTAAGTAGGACCGGGCCCTGTCCCACAGAGGGTCTAGGACCCAGCCCTACATGCCCAGTGCACTGGTATTAGCCCCAGAACCCCAGGACTCTGCGTCAAGGACCTTGGGACCCAGCTGAACTCCCCCATGGACCTGCACTAGCGGTGGGGTCAGCCTCACCCACCGGTGCCCAGGCATCCGCACAGGGCACCCTGGAACCCAGTCCTGCACAGCAGTGGGCCAACTCACCAGCCCTCGGGCACCCATGCTGTCCTACTAGTGAACCGGGGAACCAGTACTAGCCCCAGGACTCAGCTTCACCCACCAGAGGGTGACCACCAGCCCCAGGATATACCTGAGCCCAGGCCACACCCACCAGCAGGCGGCCACCAGAGGCAGGACCACAGCTGTCCCACAGCCAGCCATGTCAAAACACCAGCAGCCTGGCATCGGCTCCAGGACTCCCTGAACTCCTCAGCCGGGAGCCCCAGAATGCAGCCCTGCTCACCAAGGGGCCAACACCAGCTTAGGGATACCCTGGACGCCTATTCCCACAGCCAGCCAGGTCCAGAAGTGACTCAACCAACCAGTTGGCCAACACCAGCTCCAGGACCCCTGGGAGTCCTGTAGCCAAGAATCCTGGGACCTGGTTCCATCCATCGGTGAGCCAGCAATAGCCCCGTGAACCCCTGGACCCAAGCCCTACCCACCAACAGGCTGACATTAGCCCGGACCCTCTCGGCGCTGGTCTCTCCCAGGAACAGGTGAACACCAGCTCTGTGATACCTTTGACCTCTCAACCAGACATAGCAAGATCTAGCCCCACTCACCAGCCATCACCAGTTTTTAAATATCCCAGACCCCACAGCCAGTGATGTCAGAAACTAGACTGATCATCAGCAGGCTGACACTAGATGTGGAAACCCTGGCCCAACTACTCACTCCAGAATCTAGCTCTGCCTACTAGTGGGCCAGCAATAGCCCCAGGACTTCCTGTGGTTCCACAGCCAGGCGCCTCATGACCTGGACCAGCTGACAGCCTTCATACAAGTCAAGCCTGGCAACCAACTGGTTCATGGACCAGCCACATATATTATACCACCCACAGTCATTTTTCTATAACAAAAGACCCTATTCAGTCCATATAGGGGTAGCCTTGGAACATATACCTCTGGTGACCAAAAGGGAGTGCACTGCTGAGATGCAGAGGACATCCCCTACAAAAGGCTACTTCTCCATGGTTGGGAAATGTAACCAACCAATGGAATACATAGAAATAAAAACAGAAAATTAGGCAAAATGAGGCAACAGAAAAATACATTCCAAATGAAGGAACAAGATAAAACACGAGAAGAACTAAACATTCTTTCCCAGGCAAGAATACTGGAGTGGGTAGCCAGTCCCTTCTCCCAGGGATCTTCCTGACCCAGGGATCGAACCTAGGTCTCCTACATTGCAGGCAGATTCTTTACCATCTGAACCACCAGGAAAGCCCTAAGTGAAGCAGAGATAGGCAACTCAAAAAGGAGTTCAAGGCAATGATTGTGAAGATGTTTAAAGAACTAAGGAGAAGACTGAATGAACAGAGTGAGAAGTTAGACATTTTTAACAGAGAATTAAGAAATATAAATAAGAACAGAATAGAGATGAAAAATGCAATAACTGAAATGAATAAGACCTTAAAAGGATTCAACAGTAAGGTAGATAATATAGCAGGATGAATCAATGAGCTGGAATACAGAGAAGTGGAAACACTGAAGTTTAACAGAATAAAGAAAGAAAACGAGGACAATACAAGACACATCAAGCACATTAGCATCACAGGGGTTTCAGAAGAAGAGAAGTGAGAGAAAGAGGCAGACAGTATATTTGAGGATATAATAGCTGAATATTTCTCTAACCCAAGAAAGGAAAAAGACATCCAGGTCCAGGAAGCACAGAGGGTCCCAAATAGGATCAACCCAAAGAGGACCATACCAAGACACAGTGTAATTAAAATAAAAAATTAATATAAAGACAGAATATTAAAAGTAGAAAGTTAAAAATAGCCAGTTATAGTCAAAAGAACTCCTACATGATATCAGCTAGTCTGGAAATTCTGCAGACCAGAAAGGCGTGGCATGATATAAAGTAATGAAAGGGGGGGAAACAAACAAATCCTACAACTAAGAATACTCTACCCTGTAAGGCTTTCATTCAGATTTGATGGAAGTTTGACAGATAAGCAAAAGTTTGACAGATAAGCAAAAGCTAAAAGAGTTCAGCACAACCAAACTAGCTTTATAAGAAATGTTAAAGGAACTCCTCTAAGAGAAAAAGAAAAGGCTACATCAAGATACATGAAAAATGCAAAAGGAAAAATCTCACTGGTAAAGGCAAATATACAATAAAGGGAGTAAATCATCCATGCACAAACCTAGTAGGAAGGTTAAGAGACGAAAGGAGAGGACTTCCCTGGTGGTCCAGTGGTTAAGAAATCTGCCTTGGAAAGTAAAGACACAGGTTTGATCCCTGGTCAGGGAACAAAGATTCCCACGTGTTGCAGAGCAACTAAGGCCACAAGTTAAAACTAGAGAGCATTCATGCTGCAGCTACTGAACCCAAGCACCACAACTGGAGAGTCCACGAGCCACAGTGAAGATCCCGCACGACACAGCAAAGATCCTGCACGCCGCAGCTAAGACCCCATGCAGCTAGATAATGCAGCTAAGACCCCATGCAGCAGATAAAGATTCTTTTACAAAACAGAAGTAGTCTGACATTTAGATCTCTAANGCGGATACATGTTGATGTATGGCAAAACCAATACAGTATTGTAAAGTAAAATAAAGTTAAAAAAAAAAAAAACAGAAATAGTAAAATCATCCATATCCACAATAAGTAGTTGAGGGATACACAAAACAAAGAGTTGTAAACTATAATGCCGGAAACAGGAAATGTGTGGGCGTGGCGAGTAAAAATGAAGGGTGTTAAATACACTTGACAAACACAAATCTAGAATAAGTACACAAAAGGAAAAAAGAATCCAAGCACAACACTAAAGACAGTTATTAAATCAACAAAAGAAGAGAACAAAGGAGAATTACAACAACAAGCTAAAACAATGAAAAAAATGGCAATAAAAAGATACTATTAATAATTCATTTAAATGCAAATAGGCTAAAAACTCAAGTTATCAAATAATTCTAAAATGCTCATGGAAACACAAAAGACCCTGAACAGTCAAACCACCTTCAGAAAGAAGAAAGCTGGAAGTATCTCACTCCCTGATTTCAAACTGTACTACAAAGCTAACTCACTAAAACAGCATGCTACTGGCCCCGAAACAGATACCCAGATCAACAGAACAGAATAAAGAGCCCAGAAATGAACACATATTTACATGGGCAATTAGTTTTAACAAGAATATAAAATGGGGAAAACATAAGTTCAACAAGCTGTCTTGGGAAAACTGAATAGCCACAGCAAAGGAATCGAATTGGACTATTCTCTCATATCATGTACAAAAATAAATTAAAAGTGGATTACTGGATTAAGTATAAGACCTAAAACCATTAAACTTCTAGAAGAAAACATTAGGCAGTGAGCTCTTTGACATTTCTCTTAGTAATATATTTTTGCAAATTTGTCCTTGGGCAAACAAAAGGAAAAATAATCAAATGGGACTACATCAAACTAAAAAATTTTTGCATTCGGAGAAGGAAACTATCAACAAAAGGAAAAGTCCATTTACTAAATGAGAGAAGAATTTGCAAACAGTGTATCCAATTAAGGGTTAATGTCCAGAATATACAAAGACTCACATAGTTCAAGA